>JAVXUP010001773.1:0-193866 GCA_033070095.1 Escallonia herrerae | reverse complement strand
GCTAAAGAATGCCATCGATATAGAGCATACTGGCCACCTAGTCCCTCGAGTGGCACGAACAAAGATATGCAGAATGCCATTCGAAGGCACTAGCCTGAAAGAGCAAAATAACGACACCTGCTGCTGAAGTAACTTTGCTGATCACAGCAATGGAAACCCTCAGGACATCTCCTGCTGAACTCCACGTGCTCCAGAACTTGGCCTAGCTATTATGAAAGAGCACAGTTGGCCTGCTTTTCTAGATCTGACCTTCAAATGATCTCTTTCCCCAAGGACCCCCTTCAACATGATCAAAAATCCAACAACTCTTCAGCAAAATTCTAACACTAATCACTCTCCTCTCTGAGACTTTAAAGATCACATGAAATTCAGTTCCTCGGACGGCATTCTATTACCTCATTTTATTTCGTCTCCTTCCCACCAACCGTCATAGAAGAACGTGCTTAAGTGATGGATTTCGCCTAGGGAACTATACGTTGCCAGAATTTATAAACATCAATAAGTAGCAAACAGTGGTGTGTGTGGTAGATAACAGAAAGAAGCACAATGGGGAGCAAGTACTAGTTCTCATTCCTCACGAACAAGGTCCTGGTTGGCACATTAGCTCAGTTCAACACTTCAACTGGGCTTCTTAGAATACTTTTCATTTCAAATAATTTCACTTCATGATTTCTTTGCTATTTTGACATCATGCCATCCCATGGTAAAAAAGATAGTAAGATACCCTTGTACAACTCCATAAGTACTTAAAGACATCAACAGAAATCTCTACCTCATCATAAATATTACCAAAGCTTGAGCTTCTTCTCCTCAAACAAAAAGTTTAACATTATTGTAACATGTATCACACTCATCTTCAGAAAGTTTATGCTAAAGAGTTTGACATGTGCTATTTATCCTCAACTGAATATTAGAATCCGTTCAACCATGTAAATCAGTTCTCCAATACTTACACAATACTATTCATCTAACTTCCAAAGACATCTATACAATACTGTCGAGACTCGAAATTGCTTAAGACTGCCATGAAACAGATACTAAATCAGTTCCTGATTCCTTTGCCATGTCGCATTCTCAAAGCTTTGACCTTTGACTTCTTTAGTGTCTCCGACATTTATTCCAATCTGGTAATCAGATCTTTCAAAATTCCCATATACCAGATGGTCAGGAGCACAGAACTTCATCATCAGCACTCTTCTCACAATGCCTGCTAATCTGCTATAAAAAAAAAAAAAAAAAAAAAGTTACGAGTCAAACCTAAACTAGTGAAAGAAAGACCAATATACTTAATAATCAGGAGCACAAAACTTCATCACCAGCACTCTTCTCACAATGCCTGCTATAAAAAGAAAAAAAAAAGTTATGAGTCAAAGCTAGACTAGTGAAAGAAAGACCAATATACTTAATAAGGGAATCTAATTGCTCCCCGCAAGCAGTAACCTGTGGTTAGATTGAAAAGGATGCAAAACAGAAGGGCCACTGATAACTAACTTGGAAGAAATGGAAGCAGTAACTAATGCTTGTGATTGTATATGTACACACATGTGGTCAGGTAAGAAGGGGATACGTGCATACTAGAAATACGAAAGGTATAATTAAGCTTTATGCCCAACAGCCTATACAAAGAAGACCTGAAAAAGCAAAAGTTGATTTCAGCGGAGGTAATCAGCAAGTTATGGAAAATCATCAGCCTTTGGGCGAAAAGTTTTTCGCTAAATATCTTGATCAAAGAAATTTAAGCCATTTGTGTGTGTACTAACTTAGTGTTAAGACCTTTTTGCATCCTTGCCTAAAACTTCAAAAAGAAAGTCAAGGAAAAAGCTCAATGAATCAAGGTTTAACTAATTCATGGACAAATGTAATCTAAGAAAGGGATTAAGGAGATGATATATAAGCTAGAGAAAAAAGCTACTATTCTACCTGCCAAGATACCTACTTATCTCCCCCACCAACCGCTGTGTGCGTCTGAGCGTAATGTCCTAAGGTGACCCCATAAACTAATCAAGTATGACACCAATATCCGAGACCCTAAAGATCCCCAATCGCAAGGTCTAGTGCCATCCATTGTATCCTCTACCTTATTTTTCTCCACTTAGCAGGACCAAGGACCTAGTGCCGACTAGTTTTACAATACCAGGTGTTCTGTCGCAGCAATCAATGAAACAAGATCGTAAAACTTATACTACAAGATCTTGGACAAGAAAAGTCCAATAAAAAATCTTCAAAGAATCTAAAATTTGCAACTTGATTTCTTATTATCTTCATATTGCCAATTCTTTTCAAACCTAAATTTCATATCAATAGGAACACCATAAGTTGGCCATTGTTCGAATCCAGTACTCGAGTTGACTCCTCGCAGTTCTCCCTTCAACACCCGCAGCGCATAGAAAGCGTTATTTCCCAATGTTAGATGAAAACTGGACATATCAGACTCTCTTTATATAGTTCAGTTTTATTGCCCATGCTATATAATTCCCTCAAATATAGAACTTGAAACTTTTTTGGGCAAATGCCAAATCTGTGCCCTAAACTATACCCAAGTACAGCTTAAGTACCCAACGTCTCAAAAGCACCAAATCAGTACCCCTAAGTTCTCAAAATTGAACCAAATCAGTCCGATGGCTAATGCATCAAGGATGGTGTTAGAAAGTTCAGAGCTAAGACCATCATTATGAAACAATGTTATAAAAGTTGCTCTCTCCTTCTCTCTCCAACCCCTTTCTCTCTTCTCTTTCTTCACACACACACACACAGAGTTACACACACACACAAAACAGTTACACACACACATCACTTACGCATTTAGCAAAATCAAAGAACTTAGGCATCTATAGCTACTTCGCCTCCAGTAGTCTTGACAGCAGTCGCCCAACACCGCCGCCGCCCACCACCACGTGCGACCACTGCCGTCACAAACCCAACACCGCCGACCACTGCCCAGCACCCCAAGCTTCTAACACTGACCACCGTTACACCAACCAAACCGCCGCTGCCACCACCATCCAATTACCCACGCCCGCATCGTCGCTTCCACCGGTGCCGGTCAGTAAACCAACCTAGATCTTCTCTCTCCCTCTCCCTTCCTATCTCCATATATACTTTGTTTGCTCCACCAAGTAACAATAGCTTGATATTTATGCAAAATAACAAGTGGTATTCTAGGATTTTGTCGATGGATTTTTTTGTGGATTTTTGGTTGCGGATTTTGTTGATGGTGGCAGGCTCGGTGAAAGTGGTAATCTGGGACGGGAATTTTGTTGTGGATTCTGTTGACGGGCTGGGGACGGGCAGTTCTTAGTGGGGCAATCTGGGACTGAGGTTTTGGTCGTGGTGGGATAAATGGCGAAAGATGGGAAAAGGACAGTAGTGGCTTTGATGGCGGTGAATAGTTGAGGTGGGCCAGGCATTTGCCAGTGTTGAGGAGTGGTTGGTCCGCCACTCATTATCATAAGGAAGTTGTGGTGGTCGATGGCAGTTGTTACCATGGTTCTTTGATTTTGGTAAAAATCAGGCTGGCCTGTTATTTCATGTAATAAGACATTTTGTGAAAATTTTTAAAAAAGCGGCAGCAGCAATGGATTTATGGAACCGACGATTGGGCCATAGGGTTGAGGTCAGTGGTGGTTGATAGTAAATTTGAGGCGGTGGAGATGATGGCCAAGTGGGAGGAGAGAAATGAAGATGATGATCTTGACGGTGGTCTTGCAGTTGATAAGATGATTAATTTGTGTTGGGTTTTGAGTTTCTTGAAGATTTGGGTACTGATGTTTGTGTGTGTAATTGTGTATTATGTGTGTCTGTGTAACTGTGGGTGTGTTTGACGAAAGAAAAGAAATAAAGGGGTTGGAGGGAGAAAACGAGAGAGCAGCTTCCACTTGGACGATATGTGTATGCGTGTGTGTGCAACGTAGATCTGATGGCGATGATGGTGGTGCGGCGATGGTAAACCGGCAATGCGCATGTCTGTGCAACTCTGTGGGTGTGTGTGAAGAAAGAAAAGAGAAAAAGGGCTGGGGGAGAGAAGGAGAGATCAACTTTTATAACGATTTTTCATAAAAATGGTCTTATGTCTGGACTTTTTAACGGCATCCATGATCCGTAAGCGGTCGGACTGATTTGGTTTAATTTTGGGAACTTAGGTACCGATTTGGTACTTTTGAAACGTTTGGTACTGGGTGATACTTTAAGGCACAGATTTGGCATTTTGCCCAAAATTTTTACTGAAGAGTTGCAATTTAAGATTGATATATGGCGGTATATAAGGTAAATTCTCACTATTAGTGACAATTAGCCCAATTTAAAACCTTTATACAGTCAATGAACTGCCACAGCAAAAGTTCACGACAGCATGCAATACATGATTATCCACCCAAATGTACCTAAGAATTGTACAATGGCGAGAGAGGTACAATGGGAGCTTCCCGCCAGTGGGTAACCCAAGCCTTATCTAAAAGCATTTACATGATTTTCGAATGACAACATCAAGTTCATTTTATAATAAATGAACCCAATTTTCTAGACAAAAGGCCAAACTTTGTTTCACTAATTGACCAAGGTATATCAATGAAGTGATATTCTAAAATGTACAATACCCCTAAAAAAAGTCCATCCAGTAAGCAAGTGAAGGAAGGGGGTCCCAAGGAGGAGGAAAAGAAGGAAGAAGGGGTTGGGGGGAGAGGTAGGCCTTTGATTTGGAAAGGCATTTTCAAAGACAATAGCACTGCATTAAATCCACGAAATTATGGACGCCTTTGAAACTATATGTTACCCAAATTTCACTATATACTCTTTCTCAAAGCTCCAAATCGATTTCAACAGATGTAAGAGACGACAACCATTCATATCTTGCTAATATAATCATGAAATTGCTAGCGAGACTCAAAATTAACGTATATAGCAAGCAATGCACTTACCTAATCAACCAATAAAAACATCACCTACCGTTAAATCACCGCACTCCTCTGCCGCACTCTAGCCTTCTCCGCGTCAATAATTGCCTCCACCAACCCAACCGACCTCTCCAGCCTTCCCTCCTCGTTCACCACCACATAATCAAACTTACTCAAATGCTTCACCTCCTCCCTTGCCGTCGCAACCCTCACCAGCAACGTTTCCTTGGTTTCCGTCTTCCTATCAATCAGCCGCTTAACAAGGGCTGCCTCACTCTCCGCCACGAGAAACACAAACACCGCACTACTTCCAAGAATCCTCCTCAGCGTTGCCGCCCCTTGTATGTCCACCCTCAACACAATGTCGTGCCCTTTTGCCATAAACTCTCTAATCTGCTGCTTGGGTATGCCCTTATAATCCCCATATACCAATGCATACTCCAACAACTCATCCCTCTCCACCATTGTCAAAAACTCCTCTTTACTCACAAAAAAGTAATCTTTCCCATTGATTTCGCCTTCTCTCATCGCTCTACTCGTGGCGGTAACAACGAAATGGATTCCACTTCGCACTTCTTGCAGCCTCTTGATTACTGCATCTTTGCCAACACCACTTGGACCACTGATCACTATGATTAGTGGATTAGGGTTTGGGACATATGGGTCGGATCGGAATGGTGAGCCCAGTGAGGCTTCCAAGGCCCGATACAATTCGACCTTATCGGCAGTTTCCACGGACGGGATTGGGACTGCAGGAGGTCTACGTCCATCACCCATTTTGCAACTTGAGGAGAAGGATTTGAAGGATTTTGAATTGGGGGTTTTTCTAGGGTTTAAGATTTGTAAGTTTGGATTGGAATTGGGAAAGGCGTTGGCAGATTTCGTGAAAAGAAGAGATGGGTGTGGGTTGGAACGAGCAAAGGATGTACAGAATCGTCGAACTAGCATCGGATTTGGTGGAGGAGGAGAGAAAATATGGAAATTTTTTTGATGTTGGTAGTGCAAAAATCACATAAATTTGCCGCCAATTTGTGGGGATTTTGGACTAGGTTTATTAGGACTTATCTTAAGCTGAGCTGCATTGTTGATTTGTATATTTTTGGGGTTGGGCTGTGACTGCAAGTTAATTGCATATGGGCCTCCGTTGGGTATGGCTCGGCCAACAATTTCATTTTCACTCAAGTAAATGGGTAAACATACATGGTAATAACTATAGGCATTGTTTCGAAGACTAACGGTGTGTTTGGAATCGCGGAATTAATAGAACTTCATTTTAAATACTCAAATTTTTTGTTATTTGAAACATTAAAAAAAGAATTGAAATTATTTTTCATAGAATTTGACTGAATTTGCTTCTATAGTGTGAAATTCGATGAAAAATGGTCGGATTTCATTGAATTTGAATTTACTTGAACAAAAAAAATGATATACCCTATTTTACCCTTACATGAATCTCTACAACTGATGAAGTGGCTTGAATAGTCTTTATTGTCGGTGCTGCCACCACCTTTACTTCTACTACCACCACCTCCAACATTGCTGTCACCATTTCATTATCATCACTGTACCAGCACTCAACCTCTATATCTACCCTTATTAGACTATTACACCCATCACAACTGTCACACGATACCACCACTATCACAGTCATCACGGCTGTCAAGTGTCTTGTCATCACCACGATCACCATTACCATTAATAGATCTATCGTTCATGTTGTCGCCACATAACTACCTCAACCACCACCATATCTATGTTGTCGCCAGAATAATTATCACCTAGATACCACCACCACCACTACTTTCATTACAATCACTAGACTGCCCTATTACAATCACATTGATGCACCACCGTCGTTGCCGCCGTCAACGACAGAACACCACCATCACTATTGTCTATGATGTCATTGTTATAACTTATATCATCAACATTACCATTACTAACGCCCTGATACCACTAACACTCCTACCACTATTACCATCACTACATCGTGCTACCACCTCCACCACCGCTGTTATCGTTGTCCATTGTTACTTATGTCATTGGACAACACCACCACTGACGCCACACCACCACAACCATCGTCGTGGATCCCAACATCAGTATTACTGTTACCATCTCAACCACTAATTACATCTCAATATCACAACCACCAGTATCATAATTATAACCGATCACCCCCACCACTTCCATCGTCAGTGTCGTTACACCAACACCTATATTGCGACTATTCACACACCATCACCACTTTGTGCTGCAACCAATACATGTTAAACCACTTAGCTCAGTTTGATTTTCAGTGTAGGTCAAGGATATAATTGTTTAAAAATTTATTACTGTACATTTCCTTTGTTTTCCAAATGCATAATAGGAATTCTATTATTTTGAATTTCCTTTTGTTCCAAAGAAAAAAAAATTAATTGAATTTCAAATTCAATTCTCGATTAGAAATCCAAATCATGAAAGAATTGTTTCCAAACAGAGGATAAAGTGCAATCAAGAAACATTTACAACCGCAGAAAGATTACTTTCACGTCATATCATGTGTAACCATAATTTCCTGTTTCAGAAGAAGTTATGTATTTTACCACTAGTATGCTCTTTAGCGAAACATGAGAACAACATGAGAACGCAAAAGAGCGAATCTCCTCACCTTTACTAATACATACTTCACTTGCCAATTTCTGTTCTCCAGAATCTTTAAAAGCACCAAAATTCACAAATGGGGGTACTGTACGCCAAAGTTATTTTCTTACTGATGACTTTTCTACCTGGTTCTCCTATATAAAATTGTCAAGAGGCGAGCTAGGGTTACTGCGTGAATTCTTAAGCTGTGTCCTGATGTTCCCAATTGCAGAGAGCATCACTCTTGGAGTATAGGACTTTTCTCCCTATTTTCACTTAGAAAGTAATTGTGTAAGTCCAGTATTGTTAGTCCAGAGCATTTATGTGTACATTTTAAGAGCTATGAAAGCTTGAAATTGCTTAAGGGGACAGGATTTTAGCACTTGATGAACCTAAGAAAGAACCATTGCATGAAGGCAGATATATTTGTGCCAAAAAACCGTCTGGTAGATAAAATATGGATATCACTTCTACTAAGTACTTGATTAGTTGTGGATGAATGCCCTATCAGTGAAAATGTCTGCAGAAAAACACATAGGACCCCCTTTAGAACTCCTGATGCCCAGATAAACCCCAGAGCTCCTAGAAACCGCCATGCAGAACTCCTGATGCCCAGATCAACCCTCGAGCACCCAGTCCAGCGCGCTGATACTTCCTCCAGCATTGCAAAACTGAGAAGCAATCCTAGTCAAGGTTGATCCTGGTGCGTAACTCGTGCTTCTCATGTGGTTTGGTGATGGAAAGAATACGTAAGCAGGGTGGCCGCCACCAGTTTCAGCAGGTGCTGGGGTAACTAAATCGAGCCTCTGGGCTAAACTCAAGAACCTGCAGATGAGTGCTTTCTTCTCTATCCCTTCATGTTGCTGGTAAACCATATATGATTCTTCCAAGTTGGATCAGTTTGGGTTGAAATGTGGTCTTGAGCTGTTACATAAGGTCTGAGCTTTTGCTGATTTCAGGATTTATCTGGTTTTAGATGTGATTACAAAACAGTTTAGCTTGTTCATGTTATTCAAGAGAAGGTGTGATCATTATAATGAAAGCTGACTCCACTCCAAATTGATTGTAACGCTGGTGACCACTGGGAAGAAAGAAAAGTTTTGGTCAAGCAAGGGATTCTAGCCAATTGAAAGGATCTCCTTATCAATCCACAAATCATTTGGATTCCATTCGTAATGAGGAGAATCCTTTGGTTCCACTTTTTTTTTATCCTTGGGCACCCTTTTGTCTACCATGTTCCATATGAGACTGATCACGATGTGAATTTACCAATGACCCAATAGGGAAGTTAACGCTTGGCAACTCCCCTAAATATTATTCGTACATGTTGAAAAAGAGTCCTAACTTTCTTTAGGGAAAGCATCTTGAATTTTAGCTGGAACCAACTGAGATAAGGGCAATTACACTGAAGTGGATCTCTAAACTTGGAAAAATAAATTCAGAAGTCAGCTGATCAATTTAGCAGTTCCTTTTTTCGGGTTTGGATGGTCTATAGTTGTTGAAGCAGGAAAGCACAGGAAACTAAGGGGGACAGGGTTCCATCACCTACGATGAACCTGCTCAAGAGTCAGTACATCAAGGCAATGTTTCTGCCAGGAAGGACTCATGCCCTCAGGAAGATGAATGCAATCACCGGCCAGTGTGCTTAGAAAATAATGCTTAGCGACACCAGTAGCTATTACTTGGTTAGGCAGGAGAGAATGTCCCATCACGATTAGCAATTGTCTGCAGAAAAGCGCGCCGGGACGACAACTACTTTGCAACCTCTACCAGAATCAGGCTGCAAGGATGGCTTGCATATTCAGAAGGCCATTGCATACGATCAGTAAAGATAACCGTAACATAACACCAAGCAAATTTCGGCTAGATTTCTGGCATAAAACGGAAATACCACGCCAGTGGGTGGTTTAATCTCAACATGTAAGTGAACTTACTTCAGGTCGTCTTAGGATTTCTCTAACTCCCTCTCATTCATCATTCGAGAAAGGCTAGATAATTTATTCGGCATCCATCCAGCACAGACTCTGCCAATTCAAATTTCTAAGGTATTTGCTAGCTGAAGACTTCATAAGAGTTGTAACGCTTTGATTTCTGGAAGTGTTAAACTCATTATAAATAAAGTCAAAAAACCTCAAAATAAAACAAAGTCTTATAAGCCAGTAATTAAGAGCATCTAAACATTAGTCTCCAAGAAACATCAATAAATGCCTCCCTGACTTAAAACAGTTACGTAGTCCCAAATAACTCGCACATGGAGTTCCAAAATAAAATCACAAGTACAATTATTTCCCTCATTACAACATTTCTAAAATAGTCTTACTAACTCTAAAATTAAAACTGCTAGCTCTCAGTCACACAGCTAGCTCTGTAATCCATATCGATCACCTGAAAGGAAAATAATAAGGGAGTAAGCCAAATGTCCAGTAAAGTTGCTCAATGGACCAACAAAAAAGGATACAAAAATGTCCGAGAAAATGAAATTACAGAAGTACAAAATTCTAACATAACAGATTCAAGACAAAATTTCAAATTTGCAAAATACGTTTTCGAATAGAGACAGACACTGGAGGAGTCATTCAGAAGTAAGGTCTCACATGCTATCACCGGCACATGAGACATGGTTCAGAAAATAAGATCGCGATATCTAACTCATCCCACTAAGTTCGACCACTTCTCAATCCACGTGGCTAAACTATTAAAATCACATACTCGTGACAGGGCTCACCAAAATACTGACTTAAGTAATATGACAATAAATATGCCAGGCCTCAGTACTTTGCCTTGATAGTATTTCCAAACGAGTCAAACACCAACCTAGCGGCCAATGGCTCACACTAATAAATGTCACTCAAATCGCTTGATGACAGTACCGACATACAATAAGATAGTAACAAACGTCATGTCAAGCGAGGGTGAGTTAATTAGCAATGACAGTAAATTGAATAATGCAAAATTTATAAAGTGAAAATGAAAATATGGAAACCAAATCTGAACCAATGTTCGACTTGCAAGGGTGGGAATCTACAGCAACAACAGTAATTCAAACGTTAACGAAATAGTTTGACAGGGTAATCTGAAGAAATAGAGAGCAGACTCATTATTTCTAGGTACTGATTCATGAAAGGAGTTTGGAAAATAAATAATTGGATGTCTAAAATATGAGTGGTCAGTGAACGATGATTAAGGTGCATGCGAGGTAATTGAGAAGGAAAAGCCAAACACCTGAAGCTGTTCAAAGAAGTTGCAATTAACAAAGAAGAACCAAGACAAAATAATAATAATAATAATAATAAGTAACAACAAAAATGGACATGACCTAGACGTAATCGTGCCAGTTAATGAAACTATACGAGCCGTAAACCGATCACCACTAAAAGACAAGCTAACAAAATATTTAAATCTATCATCAAGAAGCCAGCAACCAATTGAGACTAGGGAATTTCAGAAAACGTGTATGAAGAGCCCAAACACATGTTGTTAAGAAAGGCATTGTAGTTCCATATCCTTCGAAAATAAAATAGAGTGAGACCAACAATTACTCTGAATTAGATGAAAACAAAACCCTTATAGACATAGGGTCGATTGGTCCAACGCTGATTCAGATCTAAAAAAAACATTTACCTCTAATTGCACAAATCAACTCCAAATCAGAAAAATTATATTAAAAATCCTAAAATAAAAATATCCAAAATTTCAATTAGACTCTATGAGTTACAATAATTTATCTAGTCCTTGCCACCAATCTCAATCTCAAAATCAAAAATATATTCTTACCTCAAAGCGATGATCAAAACCTCAAAAGGTCTCTTCCTGAGGATGATTTGAAGGCTCCTCAGAAGTATGTTGTGTTCCTGGTAACAATGTTTTATACGTAAAGTTTCGGATAACGGAAAGGAGTATTATTAATCAATTTTTTAATATTTTTTATCTTCCCTAAAAACTATTAGGATTATGAAATACCCCCAAATTCTCTCTTTTTTTTTTTTTTTGGTAAGCTAAAGCTCAAATTATATACTATATAATTTGAGTTGCTTTTAGGCCCAACTCTAATAGACGAAATTACAAAAAGGCCCCTAATGACCAAATTATATACTATATTGTTTTAAGCAGCATTTATATATTCAGGATCTGACAACAATTGTGCAATTAGTTTCCAACAGCAACTTATTTACCTGCCAGCAATTCCATTGCAGTTTGAACCAGTGAGTGAATTGGCGTGCCGTGTCAACTAACCCCAAAAGGACCAGAGAACGTCTCAAAGCTTTCATGCTGTACAGTCGTCTCTAGGACGTGTTCCAGCTCCTTCTCCATTCCCAGATTCTTGAAAAGTTGAACGTTTGTATCCTTATCTCTCATCATAACAATTGCCAGCTCTGCGACGTACCTCCTCATTCTGGGATATTTTTCTGGTGGGTACTCTTTTAACTTTAAGATCTGGACTAGCGCCGTAGCTAATGCAGCCTCTTGAACTTCAGCCACCTCAAACATGGCGCTTGATTCTTGAGTTGTCATAAATTTGAAAACTTGTGCTGCGAGTCCAACCATCACTTCTCGAAAGTCACCGTCTCCCATAGTAAAGATTCCTTTGAGTACCTGCAAATATATACATATAAGGCTTCGCTGTTGTCCCTAAATCATGATTGTATGGTTTTTTTTTTTTTTTGGTACTTCCAAAGACTAGACCGTAAGCCTTTAATCCAACCGGTTGCGCATCGGGGACTTACAAGGCCGCCACATACATCTGAGCCCCCGATTCCCGCACCTATGTCGGGGCCGAAGCGCACAAGGACCCGTGTGTGGAGCACAAATAGGGCGAGGACGTAAGTTTGCCACCAACAAGTGCGGCGGGCAGGATTCGAACTCAGGTGGGAAACCTGGATTGGGATCCTGGGGACCGTTGAACCAACCCTTGTTGGTTGTACGTTATATAGGAGAAGAACACTAACTAATAGGCTTCGGTTCAATTCACGTTGCTAGATCATAGAAAAAGAGAACTTACAGTTGGTGCTGCAGCGACGACATCCCTCAACTGATCAAAACAGCCGCCTCCACTGTAAGCGCACAAATGTCTCAGAATTCTTGCTGCATTTAGTCGATGCACCTGATCCTCCAACCCCTTAACAAGACTCTCCATCACTTTCAACTTCAAGATTCGATGACAATTACTATTACTTTCTAATGCCAGCACTGACAATGCTTGTCCAGCTCCTGCAACTTTTACGGTGATCATCAGGTGTTCAGGGCCTGCAGGCATCTCTTGTTTCAAGTAAATGTTGAACAATTCCTTGATAACATTACCCGTACAACCAACTAACTCTCTTCCATCCTCTTCTAAAGCCAGACAAGTTAATATTTCTATGCCTAAGTGCTGTAGCCCCGGATGCTTTTCACCGTGCTGCAACATATTTCTAATTTTGCTGATTGTACCAACCACTTCCGATATTTCTCTCCGGAGTTTTTTACCAGTTGTTCCTGTTGTATTCGACAACCTCGCCACTACTTGAAGGGATCGTTTCACTCTTAAAATCAGATCTTTTTCCGTTCTTTCGCCTCTCAACAGTCTCTTATCTGCATATGTGAATTTAATAATTTTTGGTAGGAGGCCTCTCGTATTTCCAATCTTTCCACAGCTACCAAGGTCACGACAAAGTTTCTTTAGTATGCGAAGCCCCAAATTAATGAAATTCTGATAATCATAACCTGAGTCCCCACTGTCGTCGAGCAGGGATGATATTGACTCCATTACACCCGGAATACCGGCAACCTGAAGAGGTTTATGCTTTGGACCTGCTAGTTTTACCAAGACCTCGGCTGCTGACTGCCTGATCTCCTTTTGTGTCTCTGCTTTCCAGTTCAGCATCTCAACTAGCCTTACCATCGCTGATGTTGTGATTCCAACCTTTTGAAGTGTTTCATATGAAAAGTCGTCATTAGCTGCAAATTTTTGTAGAATTATAGCTCCATTTGATTGATCATCCATTACATTCGAGGCCAAGAGATCCATGGCAAATGAAACCATATCCTTTTGTCGGCCATCAAAAATGCTTCCGTTAACACATGCTGAGAAGGCGTCGTCAAAGAACCTTGTAACGTAGATAATACTGGATGGCCCCAATTGACATTCTCTGTTCACCTCCTCTAGTAGCTTTCGGTGCATGATCATCCACTCCGAATAAGCTTTCTCCAAGAGAAATAGTAATGCTTCTGCCAAGGCCAACGAGTAGAAAATATTCAGAGCTAATTGTTGGTTCCTCTCGTTGGCATCTCCTACATCACCACATATATGTTTGATAAGCTTCATCAAAGAGAGAGTTACGCAAGTGGTAGAAGATGCAAGTTGGAAGCAATAGAGAACTAGGGAGAACATCATATATCTAGTTTTTTTCCGTTTAAGCGTCTTTCTTCTAAGCGAGTTTACATGGCTTCTCTCATCTGTATTCTCCGCATTGTCTACAGTTTCCCTACTGCATCGGCTTGCCTTTGCAAGCGCAAAGTGTACACCGGACCTTATTGTCCGCGGACGAAGTTTTCGTACAAAACCAGTCAGTGACCACAGAGTGTGGTGTTGCCATCTAATGATCTGCCTCCTACTAAATATTCGGATTCCTTCAATAAGCAGAATGACATTGATGAACCAAAAATCTGTTTTGGCTAGAGAGCTGGCGAAACCACCAAGAAGAACACCCGATGCCCAGATAAACCCGAGAGCTCCTAGTCCAGCTGCTGCTTTCTCCAACATTGCGAGACGCGAAGCAAAGCTGGTCAACTTTGCTCCTGGTGCATCATAGGGCCACGTAAAGTTGGTTGAAGGATCACTATCAGTTTCAAATCCCAGTTCTACATCCATGCTGGTTGTCCGTATTAGCCCGTTAATCACCTGGAATTGAGTTTGTGTTTGTCTGGTTCATAAAATTGAGCTCTTTTGGCTTCAAAATATTTTGCTGGTTTGAGACGTGAATTTGTTTTATCCTCTATGTTGGGGTCTAAAGCAGACTCTGGGGCTTTTTCCTTCTCTAATAGTTGTACTAGTAAGCATCGCTTTGCACGCCAAGTAGTAATGCGAAATAAAAAGGTTATAGAATAAAACTTTAGTAAAAAAGTATAATTAAATGTAATTAACGTGATTGTATTAATTAAATCATAATAAGCAAATTCATTATGAATTGCTAATTAAAAACTCGAAGTATGGAAAGTTCATTGAAGGAAACATGGTCTTACTTTCAAATGCGAATTGTTAATGTCAATTTTCACTATTGTCAATTTTTACTATTTACTATACTTAATTTTTTCATCAAATCAAGTTACTATTAAAGAGAATCCGACTATTCCATTTTATACCTTAATTAACGTGTGGCAGGTATATAAGTCTAAGAAATGAGACTAAGAAGATATTTGAAATATATGTAAGTGATATTTTAAAAAAAAAAATCAAATTTGTTGCTTAAAGAATATCATAAAAAGTAAAATGCCTGATGGAAAAGAGTTATGACTAATAAATATATAAAAAAATCTTATAAAATGGAAGGAGTTATAAACTTAAATGTTGCATCATTGAAATCAAGAATCAAACGAACTTAAGAGATCTTACCGAGCACATATAAAAACTCACTTGCTTGACAACAAATCTAGTGGCTAAAACTTTGAAGGATTTTTCAAAAAATTTCATCGTTCGCTTTGACAGTTTTTACCATGTTTCTTATAAGCATCTCTACCAAAGTTGAAAATTTCAGCATTTAGAACTTTTGGTATCATTAGCAGTTATTCGTATTGTTTCTTTTTGTAAAGTGAAGTCGTTTCTTGATCAAGTGATCTCCACCCCCACCCACCCCATCCCCAACCAAACACCCTTCACCCACCAATTTTATTTTTATCCTAGCAGTGATCTAATCTTATTACAACTTTTATTTATCTCTTATTCAAAAATTGAAGTACAGAGCAGGTCCTTTTTTAAGAAATTCTAAGTACAAGTTGCCCAGATTTACGGTTAATCTAGTGTTACCTTCTTTTAGTCCTATAAACCTTATAAATCTAAGAAAGGTATTTAAAAAAATTTGTTTAGCCATTTAACTCATTGGATCATTTTTATATGGTAAGGCTAGATCCACAACCATTTTGATTAAATTCATATTTTTTTTGTTTGTCACTAAAAGATGCATTATTGAACTTTTAACCTCTTTAGCGATAAAATGCTAAAATTATGTAGTTTAGCTTATCCCTTTTAAAAGAAGTCATTGCAGACCTTATAAAATAAAAAAAAATGTAGTAAGGAAAATTTTAGTCATTTAACCCTAGGGATCTTTTTAAACGTTGGGGCAAGATCCACACCTATTTTGGCTGAAGTCATACTCGTCGGTCACTAAAAAATGCATTATTAATGATCTTATAAGCTCTTCAGAGATAAAATTTTTAAAATTAGCCAAAAAGGTTTTTTAAATATACCCTCACCTTTTTAAAACTCATAAACACTCTTATGTTTTAGAAACCTTTTAAATTAAAAAGGGCATTTGAAACAAATATATTTAATCATTTAACCCTTTGCATATCAAAATTTCAGAGTTTTCATGCATAAAATAAAAAATCAATAATCATTTGCATTGCAGTCTTTATTAATATTGGGTTTCACCAAACCCTAGCACCCCCAAGAGTGAAATATACAAAAACTATAACCATAAAAACAACATATTTTTATGGTAATATATTTGATATTCCAGACTTTAGTAAAACACACAAAGACAATAAACAACTGAACAATGCATCATGCTTGTAACGGTATTCTAATAACTCTAATACGAACTTAGAATTATTTATTTACTATAATACCAAATTATAATTAGGAACAAAATGATATGATCTAACTATTCTTAAAAGTCATGATTACACATGCATTTTAAAATTTTAGAAAACACCAGTTTTATGATAGCTGCCTTACACCAATGCATTTAAAATTTAGAATTAAATCTCATATTTACGAGAGCTTCTAAATGTAATAATTTGTCTGAACTCAAACCAATATACATGTAAAATACTTCAAATATGTAGCGTTGTAACAACATACCAATAAAAAAATAAAATTTAGAAGGATTGAATTTTTAGACAAAATATTTAATTTAGTTTAAAATATTGCATTTCGCCTAAAAAAGTTACTAAATTTTTTTTTATCAGCAAGTTGTTTTCTTTGATCGAATTTAACATAGAAGATGTAGTAGCTATAACATGATTTAGTTTTAATCTGAATGAAGGTAGGTTTTGACATTTTTTTTCAGTATTTAGAAAGCATGTGGGAGTTCAAGGTTGATGTCATAGAGTTTTCATATGGTTTTTTCTCCTTTTTTTGTAAATATCAAAATAACCTTTAACTCTAATAAGAATATATCTTTTAGTGAGAGTACTTTAAGAGAAAGGCTTCATATCTTATGAGAAGTCAAAAATACCTTTATTTTTTTAGTAAAGGTAGAAACAACCCTCAACTTTAATAAGAACCTATGCTTCAATAAGGGTAGTTTAATGAAAGATGCTTGATAACATATGAGAAGTAAAAGATATTCTTATTTTTTAATAACACTCTAAACTAAAAAGGGTATTGTATTCGGAAAGAAAGTTTTTACACAAAACACCTCTATTTGCCCTTAACCTTTTCTGAAGAGTTCAATTAAACAAGGGCAATTTGGGAGGGGGGGGGGATTATTCATTTTAACATCATCTGTGCTTATATATATGGGCTTAAATTACTAATCTTTTTTTTTCTTAAAGTACCTTTTTTTAATTAATATTTTCATAAGAAGTTAAGGGTGAGTAAGGGTATTTTTGATTTATAACATTTCTTTCTCATTAAATACCCTTCTTAAGTTAGAGTATTATTTAAAAGTAAGGGGTGTTTTGGACTTCTCATAGGTTATCAAGCCTCTTTCCTTAAAATACCCTTATTGGGATATATGTTTTTGTAAGAGGTAAGGATTGTCTTGACTTTTGACTAAAAACTTTTTTTCATTAAATACATATTTTTAATAAGGGTGTTATGAAAAAATAAGGGAGTTTTTAACATCTCATATGATATTAAGCTTCTTTCATTAAAATATCTTTATTGGAATATATGTTTTTCTTAGAATAAATAGTTTTTGACTTTTATTGACAAAAAAGAGGAAAAACCATATGAAAATCCTATAAAATCACTCTTGAACTCCTGCATGCTCTCTAATTATTGAAAAAAAATTCTTATCAAACCCTACCGCCTCCATTCACATTAAAACTAAACTACTTTAGAGTTACCATATCTTCTTCATCATATTCAATTAAACAAAATAACTTGTAGAGAAGAGTTTTATATAGCGTTTTTCGAGAAATGTAATACACCTAAACTAAATTGAATATTTTACCAGAAACTCGATCCTTTTTTAATTTTTGTATTTCATATTTGTATGTTGATGCGTATACTACATATTTGAATTATTCTGCATGTATATAGATTTCAATACAAATATATTAGTAAATTAAAACTATCACAAACCTTAAGTTAAATTTTAGATTTTGAATATGGACATATTGATATATGGAAGCTACTATAAAACTGGACTTTTTTAGGATTTTCTAAATGCATATATAATCCTGATTAGGGTTAAACGGCTAATCCTTTTTTTCCCTCTCTTTAAGATGCCCTTTTTAACTGAAGTCTTTATACAAAATTACTATTGATTATGGGTGATTTTTTACTTAAAAGTTTTTTTTTCATCAAATACTCATTTTGAATTGAAGTGTTAAAAAAATAAGGGTGTATTTAGCTTTCGTATGATATCAAGCATTTTTTCTTATAATACCCTTATATGAATATAAGTTTTAGTAAGAGTTAAGGGTTGTTCTATCTTTTATAAAAAAAAAAAAACTATGAAATTCTATAGAATCACTCTTAAACTCTCTTGTATATTCTTTGGTTACCGAATTTTTTTTAATCAAAACATACCGCCTTCATTTACATTAAAGCTAAATACCTCAGAGTTACTACATCTTCTATATCAAATTCGATTAACAAAAGCAACTTGTAGAGAACAGTGTTTTCTATAATCTTTAAGAATAAACATAATCTACTTAAACTAAATTGAATATTTTGTCAGAAACTCAATCCTTTTTTTAATTTGTTATTTCATATTTGTATGTTGATGCGTATGTTACAACTTTCAATTATAGTGCATGTATATGTATTTCAATAACTATCATGAAGCTTAAGTTTAATTCTAGATTTCAATTTTGGACACATTGGTGTAAGAAACCTATCATACAACTTGAGTTTTTTAGAAAATTTTAAATGGATAAAAATCGCTAGATCATATTATTCTGCTCCTAATTATAATTTGAGTTCATGGTAAGTACATAATCCTATATCCGTATTAGAGTTATCGGAATACCCTTATTTACATGATAAGATATCTTTGATATGGTAATTGTCTTTTTATGATCCACTGTATCCCGAAATATCATATGGCTATTGTCTTTATATATTTCACTCTTATAAGTGATAGGATTAAATGAACTCAATTGATAAAAATTCTAATTTATTTCGGCTCAAATGATTAATAATCATCTTTTGAACTTGAAAACTCTCAAGTATTGATATGCAAGGGGTTAAATTACTAAATATTTTTTTCTTAAAATTCATTTTTTAAGTCTAAAAGTTTTCTAAATATTTTGACTTTTTAAAAAGTGAGGTTAAATCACTATCGTTTTTGGCTAATTTTAAGTATTTTGACGCTAAAAGGGTTCATCAGTGCATCTTTTAGTGACAAAAGAGTATGAGTATAACAAAACGGGTAAAGATCTGACCCCAGAGTATAGAATAAATTTTAAGGGATTAAAATGGCTAAACATTTTTTTATTAAAAATACCCTCTTGAAATAAAAGGTCTACAAAAATTAAGTGTATTTTTTACTTTTAAGAAGGTGAGTCTAAACTACAATATTTTTGCTAAATATAAACAATTTGCTGCTAAAGAGGAGGTTAAAACAAGTGACAAAAATGTGGGTGTGGACTTAGCCTAATTGTATAAAGATGATGCTAAGTCTCTTTTCACCTTTAAAGAAAATCTTATCAAAATGTAACCTTAAAACTTGCCAACATCAAAATTGATAAAACAAGCACCTTCATTTTCGCTACTCTTTAGAGAACCGTTCCTAAGTCCAAGTATTATTATGTTTTTTTTTCATACTCCGTATTTTTTAAGGTGTACCGGCTATTGCCTCTATTAACTTTTGCATATGACTGCAAATTAAATTTATTGACATAAGACAGAGTCGGAATATCCACAACTTCGATTAGGCCTTCTTTTTTCAACTTTTATGATGAATTTATGTATTATTTTGTGTTTAGTAGAATAGTAGATTGTTATAATTTGAGACTCATATTCCTAATATTAAGGTGAAATTACAGTCAATAACACTAAATTTCAAAAGATAAGTTGTATTGATCTGTTAAAAAATATACATTTTTGCTTATATCATCAATACGTATTTTTTAAATGTCAATATTATCCTCATTTTGTATCTACAAGGTATATAAAATATAAAAACTTACAAATCCTAACTTTCCAAATTAGGATTTCAACCCAAATTCTCCCCCCACCCTGTTGTCGCAGCTTCCTCGGCAAGCACTCAACCTGAAAGTCAGCAAACTGGCTTAGCCCCACTCGCCTCATCCCAGCATCTGCGAACGCGGGCCTCCATGTTATCCCACCCTATCTGGCCACCTCCACTGCCATAAATGTCCTCGGCAGTAGCACAAACATGAAGATTTCAAAGCCATAAAATCAGTCATAAATCTGTTAACAATAGTTGAGTATGTGTAGGTGTGTTAACTAGAGGTGAAGTGGGTTGTGTGGAAGGCTGATTGATGGCGATTGTGGTTTGTGGAGAGTCGATTTAACATGGTGGTAGCCGTCTGGTGGTGGTCTGATTGGACGCAGTGGTGGGTTGATTAGTGGTGGTGGAAGGCTGTTCTGGTGATGGTTAATGGCGGCGGTTGTCGTGGTATTGGGTAGTAGTTTGACGCAAACAAGAAATCTTATATATCTTCTTCCAGATTTCAAACCCCGAATTCAAATTTTTATTTATTTATTTTGTTTGCTGAATCGTAATGGTTTGTTACAAGTAATTAGAGTGAGAAAGTTGTGACAATTGATTAGGGAGAGAAGGCTGAAGAAAGGTGACAAAGCTGAAGTACACGATGATGGTGGGATGCGATTGTGGCTGTGGTTATGGCCGATTGTTGGGGGGTGTGGGTGGGTGGGGTAGGGGGTACATGTATCTGTTGTCTATATGTGTGTTGAAGCTGAAGAAGTATAAATGGATAAAGGTGGTGGGGTTGTATGGTGAGATGAGGGGATGAGGAACGAAATTTGAAGAATTACATTCTTAAGTGATGGGCTTTTCATCCTTTCGGCATTTTCGTTCGGTCATCAGACATAAGTGCTATTTATTCCAACTAATGGACACGCGTGTAATTTTATCTTAACCTCAAGGTCAGGTGTAATTAACCTTATAACTTTCTTAACTCACAAAACCTTATGTCATAGGTAATATTTTTTCCTTTTTATTTTTATGATATAGGTCTTTATTTGATGAATGATCCGCGTTGTAAATTATTCTTGATAAACTTTTGTTGGGTTTGTATTTATATTAAAACGGTACTGCGTACATACAAATATAAGGTAAAAAGGTAGGTTTGTAAACATTATGGAAACTACTTAGTTCATTACCATTATCTGATATCAACTTTACACATTCATTTCGTAATATAAATTTCAAAAGAACACATACAAACATATGTATATCGATTTTTTAGATGAGTAGGTGAGGTATAATCATATAAGTCTGTGTTAAAAATAGAATGGCAAATCCAAAAACTGTACCCTTAACTTACTCCGAGTATAACTTTAGTACCCAACTTTGAAGGTGTACCAGAGAAGTACCTAACTTGGTATTACACTCTAAAATTTCACATGCTAACGATAAGCATTCGTCAATATATGCTCGTGTCGATCTAACGCTAACCCAAATTTACTTGTTTCGCACTTTTCTTCTTTTTCCTTAATCTCTAAATCAAAGACTCACATCAACACAAGCCTCACTCAAACCGACTCACCAACCTATAACTCACCTTATTTACCAAGCACACACACACATATATACACACACCCACACAAGCACACAACACTCACATATACACAAACAACACACACACACACACACACACACTTTAACACAGTTACTACCTCACGATAGTAGCTGGTTCCCTTCTTCTCCATACCCAAACAC
Source organism: Escallonia herrerae (assembly GCA_033070095.1). Taxonomy (NCBI): domain Eukaryota; kingdom Viridiplantae; phylum Streptophyta; class Magnoliopsida; order Escalloniales; family Escalloniaceae; genus Escallonia; species Escallonia herrerae. The sequence goes on along the minus strand of JAVXUP010001773.1, from coordinate 172,055 downwards.
ACATGCACACCATTTTACACAACCGGCAATCACACACACAAAAGCCCACATTACACACACCATACACACATTCAAGCACACAACACACTCATTTATTTGTTTATTTATTCTTCATATATACACACACATTCATGCAAATACACACACACAAAAGACTGCCCAATAGTCTATACACGCGCATCACACACACACACATCACAGACATCAATACAAACTCTCATATATGGCTGCACAACACTCACCTGTTTAAGCCCAAGGTCAAGCACACACTAACTCACTCACACACACACACACACACACACACACACACAAAACACATGGGTACACTGCTTTGCTGCAGTACCCTTGACCATGGCTGCGATGCAGCTCCTCACTCACCCCAAAAACACAAGTTCACACATTAAGTCACACACAACACACTCCCCCATATACTGCCCTACGGTAGCCCTTGCGGCAGCCGTAAATCTTCGCAGCATACACACACGGCACATGCAAGATGTCCCACAAAACACACAAATTGGTTCCATGAACACAGCCCACACAGTGCACTGATGACACACATTCACGCACAAATATGTGCACACAACGCACACAGCCATGGTCTCTCCCCTCCCTCTCTCTTTAAACCGCATACGCACAGCACTTTTGTGACTGTTTTCTTTCTCTAAAACCCACATCCACGAATACGCAAACCACATATCTCCTCAAACACATACTCATGAATAATGCTCAGCTTGCCCAAACTTATTTTCAACCCCTCAACCACTGTCGTCTCTCTCTCTCTCTGTCTCTCTGTCTCTCTCTCTCCTCCTTGCAAACTGACATGCCCACTCGTTCACACAAAATGCCCAAATTCGCTCCAAACACTCACCAAAAGACACTACAATTGTAACAAAGTAAAAGGCTTACCGAAGATTTTTGCTTCGCCGAGGAAGTGACACAATCAGCGTCTTTTCTCTACTCCTCGCGAGCAGTTTGTCTTCTTCCCTTTTCTCTTTTTCTCTCTTTTGTTCTCTAGATCCCTCTCTCTGCCGCAAATTTGAAGAAGGAACAACTAGGGGAACGGCTGCCCTATAATGTTATATAATATATATATATATATATATATATATATATATATATATATATATATATATATATATATATATATAACCCTAAAGGACAATTTTCCAAAAACCCCTCCCAAAGTTCCCTTAGTCATTTTAAACTTACCCAAAGCTTTCTCTTATTACAAAAAATCCCAAAATGATTATTGACGATAATTTTACGTGTTAGGAAAATTCATTAACGACTGTAACTATAACACCCCGAACCGTGATATTATCTAGCCGGTTGATTTAATTTTTAGTGGCAATTTTCATACGCAATATGTAGGTCGATTTGCATAGACGTAATTTTACTGGTAACCTTTAGCGACTAAATTTTTAGGAACTATAAGTTATAATTTATGAAATTAACGACACACCAGGTTGCGATTTCCATCAGACCGGAAAACCCAGGGTGAGGAAACGTACCCCAGTCCATCCTTTGCGTTTGTTGGTACTAGATCTGATCACAACTAATAAAAAAAATGACTACTAGACTAGACTAGTCGTTGAACAGTCTCAATCAAGATCAATAATTGTCGGCTTGTCTATTCGATAGTCATTATTGATCGAGGTCTTTAGTAATAAGTAGTGTAATGATATTTTTGGAGACCTTAGCGACAAAACTGGAGAGCATTAAACATTATGATTCTTAGCAAAATTTGTAGAAAACCATACGTTACAAGTTAACTGATGCAGTATAAGTGATACCGACTTAGGTCTTTAGTGACAATTAGCGTGACCGACTTTTTATCGTCAATTTTTAGCGACAATTTTTGAAAGGGGGTGCAATAATTAATTAGTGAAAGCTAAAAGAATGTTACTTGAATATTTAATTTTATAGGGGCTACTGGATAACTAAAAGATACAAAATCTGATTTTGTTTCGTTTTTAGAGTCAACCCCTTAATTTTGGAAGCTAGATTAGAGGGGGGACAAAGGAGAAAAATTAGGATTAAAAAAAATTAAGTTTTGAGCTTTATGATGTTGTCGATTACAAAAAAAAAAGTCAGATTAAGAGAATGGAGAGAGGAAGAGTTATAGAGAAACACAGAGACAAAAGAGAAATAGAGAAACAGAGTTGCAGGGGCGACGACAGAGAGAGAAGAGAAAAGAGAAAGGAAGAAAAAGAAAGAAAGAGAAGAAGTTTGTGGCTGGTGCTCGTGGAAAAAAGGGAGAAGAATAAATGCACAGAGAAAGAGAGAAAAATGGGCCAAACAAGGACTCGCCGGAATCAGGCGAAGCGAATCGAAACCTTCGGTAAGCCTTCTTATAGATTTACATAGCGTATTTGTAAGCTTATTGTCAAATCGCATATATGTGTATCGCCTGAGTTTGAGAGGACGCGTGGGGTCTCGGTTTGGTCAGCCATGGTGGCTGCCGTTTTTATGTGAGTGGGGCTGAAATGGAATAACCAAGGTGTGGCGGTACTCGGCTATGTGTAAGTGATTTTATGTGGGTGTAATGATGTGTAAAAGGAGGGATTTCATTGTGTGAACAAGTGGGTTATTTGGTGTTTGAGAGATGCAAAATGGGGACTGCTGTGGGGTGTGAGGAGTATGTAAATTGTATGTGTTTGTGTATGTAATGAGGGGGCAAAATGGGGCTGCACGGTAGCCATAAAATAGGTGCTTTGTGTGTGTAAATAACGTATTTGCCTGTGGGTGCATGTGTGTGCACCGCTGTCATGAAAATGTGCGTATTTCTGTGTGTATTGGTGGGGAGGAGGGAGCGGCCATAAGTTGTGTGAGTTTTGTGTGTTTTAAGGTCAAAGAAATAGGAAATATCCAATTTTACGGGAAGAGGACCTAATTGCTAAAGAGTGGGTTCATCCAGCAGTGAGCCATTAGTTCATAGTTTTTAGGTAGATTGACCCCATATGACTTTCTTCTCCTTTTTAAGTGAGTGTGTGTTGGTGTTGGATTTGGATTTGGATTTGGGGAGGTGCTGTCTTTTTTTTTTGTTTTCCCACTTTAGTTAAGATAGAGAGATGGCCATAGTGCAGTGGGTGCGTTGTGTGTGTGCGGGTGAATACACAGTGTGTGTATGCGTGTGTTTAAATTCTGTGCATGTGTGTATATAATAGGTGGGTAAGTGTGTGTGTATTTATAATAGTGAAATAAGTGTAAGGGAGGGTGTTGTGTGTCTGGTACATGTGGGTATGTGTTCTGGGAGAAGACAGGGGCAGAGGGTGAAAGGAAGAAGATGAAGTGGGGAAATGGGTTTGTGCAATGGAGTGGTACACTATACTTGCACAGTTGTACAAGTGACTGTTGGGTATCTTCCGATTGCCAAAAAATGCTGACATTTTACGGAAAGGTTCGTAGGGAAATATTAGAATTTGTGTTAAAATTTCATATTTTTCTGACATCGTTTGGTATTTTTAATCATTTTGGTGATTTCAGTTTTCCTAAAATACATTTGGAGCCTTTAAAATCCTTAATAAATTATGTGAAAATTTTCTGTAATGTTTTTAGTGATATAATTAAGATTCAATTTCAGTTTCAAAAATTTTGGAGTTGGTTTATTATCATTTTCTGTATGGCATTAAATTTAGCAAAATAAAAAATGAAGAAATGGTTTTAGTGCCTTTTAAATTTTGATTTTTATTTATATAATTTTTATACATATATTAAGGCTTTTATAAAAATTATGAGCCACCATTTCATCTAGAAGAAATTATGGTGATTTGTTGGTTTTTAGTGTAATTAAAAAAATTATTTTAAATTCAAAAATAATCAAAATTATTCAAAAATTTTATTTTTATTTCATATGCTGTATTAAGCTATAAATCATGCTTAATGAACGTTAAAAATATTTTTGAGATATTTCTGAGTCTCGAGGAGTGTGACGAGTTTCGGGGTAGGTTGCTGCGTGTAAAACCCACTCCAAGTTTCATCATTTCGGATAGAGGAATGGGTACGCTATAGATAGTCATATTAGGTTTATAATATAGTAATATGGATAGTGTTATGATAAATGAATTTGGCAATCTAGGTTAACTCCGAGGGTTTGATCGATAACATTTTTTTAGCTTCAGCTCACTTGGATCGAGGTAAGAGATTTCTTCTGAAATCCTATTTCATCTATTTGATATCGTAAACCTTCTTTCTAAATTGTTATTGAAGCTTTCATTGGACTCAGTTATAATTGTTATGAAATTTCATTGATTGCCTTTAATACCCTGTTTTGAGCCTTATACGTTTATTGTAAATCCTTATCGATGCTTGAAATTTATTACTCATTGTGCATCGATTTATTCATTGTATTATCGACTATTGCATTCTACATATTGACATAAGTTAGTGTATTGAGCAGTTATAAGGATGGTCTGTATCGGGAGTGATATAAGGATAGTCTATTATTGTCGGGAGATGCTAGAATTTAAAGGGTCTAACTAGTGTTTATATGCATATGTAATCACATTGTTATTGAGCATCGCTTGTGTGGCTTTGTTAAGTGATTACCCTGCACTGCCTATGTGGCTTTGCAAATTTACTCATGTTCAATATCATCTGCATCGTTTCAGTATAATTGGAATTGTTGCTAATTGTATTTGGTTTGGTTTAAGGGACTGAGTTGAACTTCTTCCCTATTGTTTGAAGTGAATTTGATGATTTTTTTTGTATTCTCATTCTCTTTTGTGGATTTTGAGCGACCTTACTGGGCTCTCGAAAACTCACTCCCTTTTTCTATTCCCTTCTGCAGGTAATAACTAACAATAGATTGCATTGAGTATGAATTAGATCTAAGCGAGGGAAAGAGAATTGCAGTTTTAGTCTTGATCAATAGACCTCCTGCGTGGGTTATTGGTGTTTAAAATTTTTGACTCATTTAGAGTATTGTATTATTCAATATTTTAGTTGCTTTGACGGACTGATAGTACTGTATTGGTAGAGATTGAGGGTTTTATTGTCTTAGTGAAATTGATCGAGTGAGTGTTAACGTTTTAAAAAATTTCGGGATGTTACAGTAATGCTATCCTGGTTCCCAAATCATCGCTAAAAATTGTTAATATAATTTCGGCACTAAGAAAAATATATTCGCTTTTAAAAACTTCTAATAACTCCGAAAAAGTATTGGGTTATTACACCTAGTCAAGGTTGATTCTATTCCAGCTGCTACTTTCTGCAGCATTGTGAGCTGCGAAGCAAACCTAGTCAAGGTTGGTACCGGGCGTAACTCGTACTGCTAATGTGGTGACTAAAAAAAACCAAAAAAAACAAAAAAAAAAAGAAGAAAAGCATTGAGATGAAATTTTTGATTTTTTACTGACCAATCAGAGTTGCCTCCCAGAATCAATAATTTATATCTATACACATATAAAAGCACGTATGAACTTAAATGACTAATCTTTTCTCTCCTTAAAGTATCTTTTTTTAATTATTATTTTCATAAAAAGATTAAGCGTGAGTAAGGGTATTTTTTTACCTATAATATTTTTTTACATTAAATACATTTTTTTTATTCAGAGTGTATTTAAAATTTGAGGGTGTTTTTGACTTCTTATAAGATATAAAGCCTCTTTCTTTAAAATACCCTTATTGATATATGTTTTGGTTACAATTAAGGATTGTTTTGACTTTTGAATTAAAACTTTTTTCTTCATTAAATCCCTATTTTTAATAAGAATGTGACAAAAAAATAAGGGTGTTTTTGACTTTTCATATGGTTAAAAGCCTCTTTTATTAAAATATCTTTATTGAAATATATATTTTTTTGTTAGAGTAAAGAGTGGTTTTGACTTTTATTTTAAAAAAGAAACGCTATGAAAATTTTATAAAATCACCCTTGAACTTCTGCATGTTCTTTAATTATTGAAAATTTCCTATCAAATCTTCTACCTCCATTCACGTTAAAACTACACTACATTATAGTTATTACATCTTTTCCATCATATTCGATTAAAGAAACAACTTTGAATTACTTAAACTAAATTTAATATTTTGTCAAAAGCCCAATCCTTTTTAATTTCGTATTTCATATTTGTATGTTGATGCGTATGCAACAAATTTGAAATATGCTACACGTATATAAATTTCAATACAAACATATCAGTACATTAAAACTATCGTAAACTTAAAGGTAAAATTCTAGATATTGAATACAGACATATTGGTATAAAGAAGATACCGTAAATCTGAAATTCTTTTAGGACCTTAAAATGCCCTTTTCAAACCAAAGTCTTCATATAAAATTAGTGTTGATTATGTGTGTTTTTTTACTTGAGACCTTTTTTTTTCCCCATCAAATACCCAATTTTGATTTATATGATGCTAATTCTGTAAGGCTTTGCATAAAAAGGTTAACAAGATGCATATTCTGCCACCCCCGAGTCGGTTATTGGGCAATTCTTCAATAAAACATTGTAGTCAATCAGTAGATTGTAACTTCCAGCTTCAAAATAAATTATGCACCAGTCACACCCACTTCTCCAAAACATTCTCATTGTCGACAACAAATAAACTCTGGACCTTGCTGTAGCGTATATGCAGGCGGCCAGAGAGACAGAGATGCCAATATACATTTGTAGTAAACAATTATAAAGGTGATTGATTCTGCATGTGTCTGCAAACACTCCTAGCCAAGTGAGGTCTAACTATTGAAACAAGTGTGGTCTTGAAGATGGATTTTCTTAAACCATAAGCAAATGTTCTAGATTTTGCAAAATAGCAGACAAACTTACAAACTTGTTCTTTGAGGAAAAATGAAAAATGCCAACCCAATATTGAAGCTACGAGTTTAGTCAAATTTAAAGGGTCCTAAACCAAGAAGCGCCAAAACACGGGAACGTGGATTGAAGCCTAAATAAATTACTCCGGCAAAGGGAACCTAAGCACTGATTCATTTAACTTAGAAGTGGTGATTCCATATTGCAATTGGATCAACGTAAAGCGATATACATGGTCTCATTAACAAAATCACGTAGCCTCTTCTTAGACCATTTTTTTTTCCCTTCTGTGGTCGTCCAATGAAAACTATCAAAAATTATTCAAAACCTTACTTCTTAGTCATGCAAAGCCCTAACCAGTCAAACAATCGTAACATTTACTCACTAAGACAACCAATTAAATGGGACATATTTTCATTCACGCTGCCAATCATGTAAGTGCAATGTTATGTGTCTGTCAAGTACTAATGCACTGTTTAAGATCCTTTGACGTTTTAATCCTTAGTATCTTTTCTTAGAACACCTTTATAGGAATTTATGCTTTATTTAGAGTTAAGGGTTATTTCATCTTTTACTAAAAAAAGAAAAAAAAACCTATGACAATATATTAATTCACCCTTGAATCACTGCATGTCCATATTCTTTGATTACCAAAAAAATTTCTATTACAACCTACCGTCTCCATTCACGTTAAAGTTAAATACTTCAGATCTATTACATCTTCTTTATCAATTTCGATTAATGAAAACAACTTACAGAGAACAATGATTTCTGTAGTCTTTAAGAATAAACATAATCTACCTAAACTAAATTAAATATTTTGTTAGAAACTCAATTATTTTTTAATTATGTATTTCATATTTGTATATTGATGCGTATACTACAAATTCTAAATAATTGTGCATGCATATATATACTTCAATGCAAACACATTCGTACTTTGAAACTATCATGAAACTGAAGTTTAGTTTTAAATTTTAATTACCGACATATTGGTGTAAGAAAGCTATCATAAAACTGAATTCTTTTTAAATTTTTTTTAAATGCATAAGAATCACTATATCATAAATTCTGCTCTTAATTATAATTTGAGTTCGTAATAAGTATATAATTCTATCTTCATATTAGAGTTATTGGAATACCCTTATTTGCATGACAAAGTATTCTCCATATGGTTATTATCTTTCTATGATCCACTGTATTCGGAGATATCATATATTTATATGATAACATAATTGTCATATAGCTATTGTCTTCGTATATTTTATTATGTGATACACGATGGATTAAATAACTAAATATTTTTTCTTAAATATTCTTTTTAAGTTTAAAAGTTTCTCAAATATTTTGATATTTTAAAAGGTGGGGCTAAATTACAACCGTTTTAGCAAACTTTAAATATTTTGACACTAAAGAGATTCACTAATGCATCTTTTTATGATAAGAGACTGTAAATATAACCGAAATGGATAAAGATTTGGCCAGCATATAAAATAATCTCAAGGATTGAAATGGCTAAACATTTTTCATCAAAAATATCCTTTTCAGAAGTAAAATGTTTAAATTGAGTTTATTTTTTTACTTTTAAGAAGGCAAGTCTAAACTACAATATTTTTGGCTAAATATAAACAAATTGCTACTAAAGAGGTTAAAAGTTCATTAATGCATATTTAAGTGACAAAAATAAGGGAGTGGATCTAGCCCAATTGCACAAATATGATGTTAAGTTTCCGTTTACCTTTAAAAAAAACTCTATCAAAATATAACCTTATAACTTACCAACATCAAAATTAATCAAATGAGCACCTTAATTTTGATTAAAGAAATTAACTTGTAGAGTTTTATGAAGCCTTTTTTCGAGAAATGATATATAAATTGAATATTTTGTCAGAAACTCAATCCTTTTTAATTTTTATTTCATATCTGTATATTGATGCGTATGCTACACGTTTGAATTATTCAGCATATATATAGATTTTAATACAAACATATTCATACATTGAAACTATTTTAAACCTGAAGTTTAATTCTAAATTTTGAATACACACATATTGGTATAAGAAAGTTGTCGTAAAACTGGAATTTTTTAGGCTTTTCTAAAGTCATATATAATCATAAATAGAATTAAATGTTTTTTAAGATGCCATTTTTAAACTGAAGTCTTCATCCAAAATTAGTGTTGATTATGGGTGTTTTTTACTAAAAACTTTTTTCTTATCAAATACCCATTTCGAATTAGAGTTTTGTTTAAAAAAAAAAATAAGGGTGTATTTAATTTCTTTTAAGACATCAAGTATCTTTCCATAGAATACCCTTACAAGAATCTATGCTTTAGTTAGAGTTGTTTTGTGTTTTAGTAAAAAAAGAAATTTTTGTTATGAAAATCTATAAAATCACCCTTGAACTTCTATATGTTCTTTGATTACCGAATTTTTTTAAATCAAAACCTACAACCTCCATTCACGTTAAAGCTAAATACCTCAAATCTACTACATCTTCTCCATCAATTTTGATTAATGAGTTAAATATATACCTCTGAGCTACTACAACTTGCAGAGAAAGTGTTTTCTATAACTTTTAAAAATAAACTTAATCTACTTACACTAAATTGAATATTCTCATAAACTTCAATTATTTTTTAATTTTGTATAACATAATTGTATGCTAATGTCTATGCTACAAATTTCAATAATTTTGCATGTATATACATTTCAATGCAAACATATTCGTACATTAAAACTATTATATAACTGAAGTTTAATTTTAAATTTCAATTGCAGATACATATTGGTGTAAGAAAGTTATCGCAAAAGTGGTGCTTTAGAAATTTTAAATGCATATAAATCGCTAGATCATTATAGTTTCAGTTTGTGACAAGTACATAATCCTATATTAGTATTAGAGTTATTAGAATACCCTTATTTACATAACAACATATCCTTCATATGATTATTGTCTTTTTATGATCTACTATGTCCTGAGAAATCATATACTTATATGATTATATATTATTCATATAGCTATCGTCTTCGTATATTTCGCTCTTATAAGTGATATGATTAGATAAAATCTAATTGATAAAGACTCCAATTTATTTCGGCTCAAATAATTAAATAAATTTTTTTGAGCTTAAAAACTCTCAAGTTTTGGTACGTAAGGGATTAAATAACTAATTTTTTTCTTAAACTATTCTTTTCAAGTTTAAAAGTTTTCTAAATAGTTTCACTTTTTAAAATGTGAGGCTAAATTACTACCGTTTTGACTGACTTTAAACATTTAACTCCAAAATGTTCACTAATGCATCTTTTAGTGACAAAGGTTCACTAATGCATCTGCTCCGATGTACTCTAAACTGATCAAATCTAAAATCCTCATTTTCTTGAATTTTGATTTAATCATATTTAGAGTATCACGTTTGACCTAAAGAATTACCAAAACATCTTCACATGTAAACAAACATTAAATGCTCCCTTTACTTTTTAATGATGCATTATATATAGTCATTTTACCCCACTAAACTTACTTTTCTTTCTTATCCAACCTATAATAAGTTTTTAATTTGTTGTGCTTAAAATAAATCAAAGCTGAATTTAAGAACTGCTTATAATTTAATCAAAATCTACTTTTGAGGATCAATCTCAAACGACCTCTAAAACGGGTTTAGATCTAGCCCACTGTATATAAATGATCCCAAGAGATTAAATGGCTAAATATTTTTTTGTTGAAATGACTCTATTTAAGATTTAAATATTTTATCGTTAAAGAAGTCAAACATTCATTAATACGTCTTTTAGTGACAAAAGAGTATGAATTTAATCAGAATGCGCATGGATCCACACTTTAATAAATTTGATCCTTAAGGATTGATGGCTAAACATTTTTTTTTTCTTGAAAATACCCTTTTCAAATTTTTATGACTTGAAATGCACTTTTTATATAGGTTAGAGTTTGAGACTGATCACGATGTCAATTTACCAATGACCCAACAGGAAAGTTAACGTTTGGCAACTCCCCTATGTATTATCAATACATTTTGAAAAATAGTCCTTAACTTTCTCTAGGGAAAGCATCTCGAATTTTAGCTGGAACTAACTGAGATAAGGGCAATTACACTGAAGTGGATCCTCTAAACTTAGAAAAATAAATTCATAAGTGAGCTCAATTTGACAGATCCTTTTTCGGGCTCGGATGGTCTATAGTTGTTGAAGTAGAAAAGGACGGTAAACTATGGGGGGACAGGATTCCATCACCTGATAAACCTGCTTAAGCATCAGTACATGAAGGCAATAATTGTGCAGGAAGGACTAATGCCCACAGGAAGATGATATACTTGAAGACAAATATACAATAATGGTACTTAGAACTTTTGCTTAGCCATACCAGTAGCTAATAAGTTAGGTTTGGCGGGAAGGAATGCCCCATCACGAACAGAATATATCCGCAGAAAAGCATGCTGGCAGGACTACTACTTGGCAACCTCTACTTGAATCAAGCTGCATGGTTCGCTTGCATATTCACAAGGCCGTTGCATATGATATTAGTTAAGACAACCGTAACGTAAAACCAAACAAATTTCAACTAGATTTCTGGCATCAAACGGAAATACCACGCCAGTGGGTGGTTTAATCTCCACATGTAAGTGAACTTACTTCAGGTCGTCTTAGGATTTCCCTTAACTCTCTCTCATTCATCATCCTAGAAAGGCAAGACAATTTATTCGTCGTCTATCCAGTACAGACTCTGCCTATTCTAATTTCTAACGTATTTGCTAGCTGAAGACTTCACGAGAATTGTGCAATTACTTTTCAACAGCAACTTCTTTGCCTGCCAGCAATTCCATTGCAGTTTTGACCAGTGAGTGAATTGGCGTGCTGTGTTGACTAAGCCCAACAGAATCAGAGAATGTATCGAAGCTTTCGAGCTGTGAAGTCGTCTGTATGACGTGTTCCAGCTCCTTCTCCATTCCCAGATCCTTGAAATGTTGAATGTTTTTATCCTTATCTCTCATCAAACAAATTGCCAACTCTACGACGTACCTCCTCATATTTGGACAGGTGACTAATGGGTACTGGTGAAATTTTAAGATCTGGACTAGCATCCTAGCTAATTCAGCCTCTTGAATTCCAACCCTCTCAAACACTGCGCTTGATTCTTGGGATGCCATAAATTTGAAAACTTGTGCCGCTAGTCCAACCATAACTTCTTGTAACTTCTTATCTTCCGTGGTGATTTCTTTGAGTACCTGCAAATATGGCTTCACCGTCGTCACTAAATCATGATTGTACGTTATATAGGTAAAGACACTACTAATAGGCTTCCGTTCAATTCACCTTGCTACATCAGAGAAAAGGAGAACTTACAATCTGCGCTGCAGCAACAACATCCCTCAACTGATAAAAAAAACCTCCTCCACTATAAGTGCACAAGTTTCTTAGAATTCTTGCTGCACTTAGTCGAAGCACCCGATCCTCCAACCCTCTAACAAGATTTTCGATCACCTTCAACTTCAAGATTCAGTGACAATTACTAGTACTTGCCAATGTCAACATTGATAATGCTTCTCCAGCTGCAACTTTTACACGGTTCAGGTGTTCAGGGCCTGCAGGCACCTCTTGTTTCAAGTAAATGTTGAACAACTCCTTGATAACATTACCTGTACAACCAATTAACTCTCTTCCATTCTCTTCTAGAGCTAGACTATGTAATATTTTTATGCCTAAGAACTGTAGCATCAGATACTTTTCACCATGCTGCAACATACCTCTAATGTTGCTGATTATAAAAACCACTTTCGATATTTCTTTCCGGAGTTGCTTACCAGTTGTTCCTCCTGTACTTGCCAACATCTTCAATACTTGAAGAGATCGTTTCACTGTTAAAATCTGAGTTGGTGTAGTTCTTTCGCCTTTCAACAGTCTCTCATCTGCATATGTGAAATTAAATATTTTTGGTAGGAGGCCTCTCGTACTTCCAATCTTTCCACAGCTACCATGGTCACGAGAAAGTTTCTTTAGTATGCGAAGCCCCAAATTAACGAATTCTAAAAGATCACAAGGTTCAAGTTGGAAATCCATCATTGTCATGGGGATTCCATCGGATGCAGCAGCTGAGTCCCGACTGTCGAGAAGAAGAGATGATATTGACTCCATTAGGCCCGGAATACCAGCAACCTGAGGAGCTTTATGCCTTGGACCTGCTAGTTTTAACAAGATCTCGGCTGCTGACTGCCTGATCTCCTCTTCTTCCACTTCTTTCCAGTTCAGCATCTCAACTAGCCTTGCCATCACTGATGTTGCAATTCCAACCTTTTGAAGTGTTGTATCTGAAAAATTCTCATTTGTTGCAAATTTTCGTAGAATTCTAGCTCCATTTAATTGATCCTCAAAGACATTTGAGGTCAAGAGATCCATGGCAAATGAAACCAATCCTTTTGTCGGCCATAAAAAATGTTTTCATTAACACATGCTGAATAGGTGTCACAAAAGAACCTTCTGACGTAGATAATACTTAATGGCTCCAATTGGCATTCTCTGTTCACCTCCTCTAGTAGCTTTCGGTGCATGATCATCCACTCCGAATAAGCTTTCTCCAAGAGAAACAATAATGCTTCTCCCAAGGCCAAGGAGTAGAAAATATTCAGAGCTAATTGTTGATTCCTCTCGTTGGCATCGCCTACATCGCCACATATATGTTTGATAAGTTTCATCAAAGAGAGAATCATGCAAGTGGTAGAAGATGCAGGTTGGAACCTGTTGAAATAATTACAATAATTATTGCGCTACCACGTAATACATAGTGGGTTTGAAAACATACTGTATGAAATCTCCGAATATTCCGACGTAGGATCCTTGTTGTTACGAGCCTCCAACACGCTTGAACTTTTTCGCAGGTACGAAAATGGCTACTAGAGTCGAGTTCTTCGTCCACGAACCAAATCCTAGAGCTTGATAATTACTCTAGAGAGAGGGTTATTGCTATGACTTATGACTTATAAGGGATATCTCTAGCCTTTATATAGAGATACAATTAGAGACTGTCTTTACCTCAAACTCTTAGGAGATAAAGATTGTATTTATCTCAAACACTTAAGAGATAAATATTCTCTAAATAACTGTATTTATCCAAACTAACAAATACACATTATCTGTTAGTGGGCGGATAATGGGTCCATTGACCCAATTTATTAACAGCTCCCACTCGCCCACACACATGGCAAATAAATCGTACAGTCCCTCTTTATCTCTCGTCCACTCATCTCCTCATACAGGAAATGGAACGTGCGACCTACGAGAAAGGATGTCCAGTTGAGGAGTATTGTATTAAGTTATCACCAAACTAACACAATACATCACTCTAAAAAAATCTCGTATGTACCCCAAATAGTTCAACTACACCAGATTAAACACTCTCAAATCCCTCATAATGAGCAGTGTTAAACCTCTCATATGTTATGTATTCATGACTCATATCGAAACGAAAATCGACAAAGTCGCCCGGGCTATGAATCACACAACATGGTGTAATATTGAACTTTCTTTCCAAAGCCCTCATGTCATTCCAATTAGACCCAACCGCTTTCCTAGACATGCCCCGCGAGACCGCATCATCCATGATCCAAGGGTACATGCTAAAGTAGCGACATTGAGTATCCTCTTCATGACATAGTCTAAGGTGAGAAGGGTACCATATAGGATCAAAAATTTTGATCCAAGTGGCTCACACAGTGACGAAGCAGGGATTCATTCGTCACTCCCACTGTCGGTCTGCATTTAGCACATGCAGTATGATTTGCATGCTATGGCGTAACCCGCAAGGGCGTGTCACATAAATGTATAATAAAATACGCCATACGAATCTAAGTCTAGTCGCTGTACAAGCGCCTAACCTGAGTTTTCAGCCCAGTCACTCTCATAGTGCCTGCCTGAAATCTCACATTCGGCTGTAAGCAGGCTACATAGAGTTGTGGAGATACTCTATGATCGACCTACATTTTTTAGGTCTCATCTTAGCTCCAACTAAGGCGACATGTTTGCTTTATAAGCTGTATCATCTTATTCGCCCACTTGGCGCTTAAGACAATTATGTCTCATCTTGCTCGCTATCTTAGCGCCAAGGTGAATTACCCGTGTGAGTGGGTCAATTCGAGCCTGGTGACACTCTCAATAAGGATGTATATGTAATCACAAAGATTATCCATTCATTCCAAAATAAACTCAAATCAAGGAACGAAAATTTAATATAATAAATAATGTCAAGTACATAAGATGCCATAAACATATCAAAACCTACGTAGTCCCATACTCCTAATGTGAGAAAGGAAAACATCTCTAGCAATAGGCTTGGTCAAAGGATCAGCCACCATTCTGCCAGTAGGTATATGCTTCATGATCACCTCTCCTTGCGCAACTAAAGTTCTAATGAAGTGATAACAAAAGCCTATGTGTTTGATATTTGGGGTCCGTTACAAAATCTAGGGTAGCTGTATTGTCACAGTGAACAACGACAGCCTCATCTGCATGAGCTGTAACCCCTAGAACCTGTATGAATGACCTCAACCAAACAGTTTCCTGGATTGCTGCTGAACAAGCAACATACTCCGACTCCATCGTGGATAGGGCGATGCAAGACTTTTTCTTGCTGTACCAAGAGATAGCTCCACCTGAAGTGGATCTGCGCTCATCTCTATCACTACCCTAATCAGCATCGCTGTATCCTCTCAGTCTCAAGTCTCCACCATGATAACACAAGACGAGATCAGCGGTTCCACACAGGTATCGAAGTATCCTCTTCACTGTATTCCAATGAGCGGGTCCAGGATTACTCTGATAACGACTCACCATTCCAACGACATAGCAGATGTCTGGACGCGTACACAACATAGCGTACATCAGACTTCCTACTGCAGCCGCGTAAGGCACTTTGGACATCTGATTCTTTTCCTCATCATTCTTTGGGCATTGGTCTGTTGTTAAAGTACACGCCTTGTCCATTGAAGTGTCTATGGGTTTTGAGTTATGCATACGCAATCGTTCAATGACCTTCTTGATATATGTCTCTTGAGACAAACCGAGAAGTCTCTTTGGACGATCACGTATGATTTTAACCCCGAGCACATAATTAGCTTCTCCCATGTCCTTCATCTCAAAAGTTAAGGACAGCCACTGCTTAGTGGCGACAATGGAACTCATGTCATTCCCAGCTAAAAGAATGTCATCCACATACAAAGAAAGGATTAGAATATTTTTCTTGGATCGTTTTACGTAAACGCAATGGTCTTGTTCAATAATTTCAATACCTATAGAGGTAATGGTATGATGAAACCTAAAGTATTACTGTCTAGAAGATTGTTTGAGACCATATATAGAACGTTTGAGCTGGCAAACTTTGCGCTCATGTCCCTTGACTTCAAAACCCTCAGGTTGAGCCATATAAATCTCTTCGTTTAATTCTCCATTGAGAAACGCAGTCTTAACATCCATATGAAAAATTTCTAAATCCTACTAGGAGATAATAACTAGGATCAGGCGAATTGAAGCAAATCTCACCACTGAGGAGAATGTGTCTTCATCGTCCACACCCGCAGTTGGGTATAGCCTTTCGCCACAAGACGTGCTTTATACTTGTCAATTGACCCGTCTGCCTTGCGCTTGACTTTTAAAACCCACTTGTTTCCAACAGTCTTGCGCCCTGGCGGATGGTTAATCAACTCCCAGACCTGATTCTTTTCCATTGAGCTCAACTTATCCTTCATTGCAGCCATCCACTCATTACTAGCAGACGAAGATAAGGCTTCTTCCACAGAAGTAGGCTCGTCTTCATCATTTGGAGTGCACATGAGAATTTCTCCGTCAATCTCAAAACGACGACGTGGAACTCTTCCTCGTGCACCTCTACGCAGTTGAGAATCTTGTTGACCTAATGGTCCTTGTGGTGTGCTCCCACTTTCTGGGATACTCCCACTAGGTTGAAGGTCACTTACACTATCTTCAGTGACAACCGGATGATGAACTAATTTCCCACCTTCGCTTAGAGATGGTAAAGTGGCTTCAATCTCCTTTAACTCATAAAGGTCAAGATTCTTACTCGCGTCTCCAATGCTAGGAAAATCATTCTTTATGAAATCAACATCACGAGACTCTATTTCAGTCATTCCCCCATTTGGATGTTCACCATACATCACATAGCCTTTAGAGTTTTCAGAATACCTTAGAAAGATACTCTTCTTTGCTCTAGGCCCTAGTTTCCCATACTTATGAGAAGTACTGTGAACATAACCTGCTGAGCCCCATGGGCGCAAGTTATCCAAATTTGGCTTTTGACTATTCCAAAGCTCATAAGGGGTGGATTTGACTGACTGTGAAGGCACACGATTAAGCATATAGGCTGCAGTCAAAAAAGCATCCCCCCAGAAAGATATTGGGAGGTTTGCTTACGCCATCATAGACCTAACAATGTCTAACAATGTTCTATTCCTTCTTTCCGCAACACCATTTTGTTGTGTAGTATTAGGAATAGTAAGTTGCATGTGTATCCCTTTTTCCTCACAAAACTTCTTGAAGTGATCGGACAAATATTCGTGTCCCAGGTCAGTGCCAAGAGTTTTTAAACTCTTCTCTTTTTGATTCTCAACCTCAGCTACAAAGCGTTTGAAACAGTCCAAAAGCTTCATAACGGTGAGATATCAGATACACATAACCATATCGCGTATAATCGTCTATCAGTGTAAGGAAATAAGAGGCACCATGGCGTGTCTTTACACTCATAGGTCCGCATATGTCAGAGTGAACTAGTTTAAGTGGTTGAGTTGCTCTCACAGCCTTTCCAAAAGGCTTCCTGCATGCTTTACCGGCCAAACAAGCCTCACAAGTTTGTAGATTGACTTTTGCGAATGGGCCTAAAAGGCCTTCTCTAGCCAAACGAGTCATTTTATCTTGGCCTATATGGCCCAGTCTTGCATGCAAGGTGGTATAATCATTCACAATATTATCATTCACAATATAATAATAAGAAGACTGAGAATCATTTAAATCCAATTGAAAAAGACTATCCATGCGAAAACCATGTCCGAACAAAACATCATCCAAAAAGATGTCCAACTTATTACCCTTAAAAATAAAGGAAAAACCACTGTCTAATAAAGCAGTAACTGAAAGTAGATTGAGCCGAACAGTGGGTGCATATCGCACATCCTCAAGAGTCAATATGCGCCCAGTGCGCAACTTGAGCCGGTAAGAACCAACCCCTAACACCTCTTTGGAGCTATTGTTTCCCATGAAGATATGTTTGCTACCCGCTGAAATCTGGTGATAATCTACGAACCCCTCTCGATCACGTGCTACATGTTTTGTTGCACCTGTATCCACAAACCACACAAGTTGGGA
Source organism: Escallonia herrerae (assembly GCA_033070095.1). Classification (NCBI taxonomy): domain Eukaryota; kingdom Viridiplantae; phylum Streptophyta; class Magnoliopsida; order Escalloniales; family Escalloniaceae; genus Escallonia; species Escallonia herrerae. The sequence continues at coordinate 153,919 of JAVXUP010001773.1, read as the reverse complement.
ATGAGCAACCATCACATGTGAGGAAACATATAACTGAGAGAGAGATTCTGAAAGTACCTTCTTCAGCTAAGTGCAATCACGAGCAAATTGTCCTTTCTGTTGACAGTTGAAGCATTTAACTTTAGACTTATCATTTTTCCCACCACGTTTTCCTCTCTTGCATTTCTTCATTTTTTCTTCCTTTGGCCCAGAAGTGCTAGCCTCGCCTTTCTTACCTTTCTTACTTTGTCTTCTGCGCTTGCCATTTGCATTGTGCGATTCCCCTTGGGTGACATAAGCAAAGGTCTTGTCAGCATCTCGAGTCTCGTCCTCAAGGATGACATGCTGTGAAACATCAGAAAAATTATTGATGTTTTTACTATGGGTCAATATCTGTTTCATATTGGCCCATGAGGCAGGAAGGGACCTTATGACAGCTCTGACTTGCTGCTCATTTGTGAGCGCATGTCCAGCATCCCTTAGCTTACCAATCATATTGGACATCATCCTTAGATGTTCACTCATGGTATGTTTAGGGTCTTTTGTGTACTCCTCAAGCTTAATCACAAGGCTACGAAGCCGCGTAGTTGAGGTTCCACCAAAAGAGAACTTGAGCTGCTCCCATAAAGCTTTGCAAGTTGGAAGTTCATCATACTACCCGATTAGATCATTTTGCAAGCTGCTCAACAAGATGTAGCGCGCACTAATATCTTTCTGATTCCATTTCTGGTAGGCAGTGTGGTCTCTTAGGGGTTGTATCTCAGTTGGCGCGACCATCTTCTTGGTCAAGTGCTCCTCGAGCTCTTATTTGTTCAGCATGAATTTCATCTTTTTGTGCCAAACGTCATAATTATCTCCGTTAAGTTTCTCACCCTTAACGAGATCAGCTATGACATTCTTTGTGGCCATAAATTCACTACATTAGATTGCGCAAGGAAAATACATTAATTATACATCCTTCTATTTATTTCAAAAAATTCAAATGAAAAACATAATCCTTCCTCACATCATGAAATCGAAAATTTGCTAAGCTCGTAATCATCTCCCATGTATGTGAGTTGGGAAAAAAAATAAATTTCAAGTAATTTTTTCAATAAATTTCATCATTATATAAGCCACAATATAATAAGTCATTCACATGATAATTTAGAACAATATAATTGCACCATACAATAAAGTGTGTAAGGACTTCATTGAGCCCTATTAGCATTATAATAACTTATGCTAAGAAAATTCTGGCTTGAATAATGTGCGTGCAAAATTACATCCCCGTACAAGACTTTCTAAAAATATACATGGAAATAGTAGAATACAACATTTTTGAGAATCCTACTACAAACTACTCCAATAAAACAAATGGAGATGTAGCACAATACATTTTTCTTAAAAGAATTTTCTTAAAACAAGAGTAAACACATAAACATAAGTTTCTTTAGAATGCCAATCTAGTATCCATCCATTTAACCTAAAACTAGCATGCTCAAATAACAAGTTAAAGGGTAATTTAAATGAATGAATAAGCCACATTCTCCTTCCAAGGAAAACGGGCGTAAAGACCTTGAAATTGAGTTTAAAGAGGTGTGGGATTGCCAAAAGCCCAACAAATATATCTCAACAAAAGCATATTTAAACAATAACTCTAATCAAAGCAAATAACAAAACATAATTCATCTATGTCATATAACTCTCCAAAAAGTATTTATTTTTTGCCCACAAAGTGCAAAAATTAATATTTACACATTATTCATATTTTTGGGACCACATAAGTACCACAAAAAATATTTCCAAATGGCCAAAAATTGAGAGATAAATTCTTAAAATTGGCAAACAGTACATTTATCCCTAATATACCCTCGGGAATTAAAGAAAAATTCTGTATGCATCAAAACAAAATTTTAAAGCTAATTTCTCTAGAAAAAGTCATTTAAAAAATTAAATAGAACACACACAGAGGGTATAAAAGTAAATATAACATCACAGAAAAATTATAGAAGCCAAGAAAATACTTCACGCCCCTCCACGCGCCTCTACGCACCGCCATGCGCGTGGGGTAGAGTCTGCGGTTTTTTTTTTGAATAGGCGTGTGTGTTACACCCGCGCGAGTGGGAGCGCGTGGAATCAGCTTGGCATGGGCCCGTGCAGCGGGTGTCGCGCGTGGCGCGCATTCCAACAGCCTCTTCTGGAGCGTGGTCGTGCGTGGCGGCTTGTGAGGGAGCTGCTTGGCGAGTGTGGCGCATTCGTGGTTGCCTTCGCGTGTGGCGTGCGTGTGAGGCTCGGCTTGAGCGCGTGGCACGCGTGGGTATACTGTTCATTTTCTTCATTAAACCCTAATTTATTTTTAGCGCCGCCAACTTTCATGATGGCGCTAAAAATATGTACCAACCGATCATGATAAAAATTTAATATCATGCTCCGAATTTGAGTCCCAAAACTCAAAAAAATCATAGTTTTCTTGAAAAATAAAATCGTGATTTCTCACAAACTATGCATAAAAAAATCATAAAATTTTACGGAGTTCATCCTCAACCATAGGAGAACAAAACCATATAATTATTTTTTAAAAAAAACATGCTCAAAAAATTTCGAATTTTAATAATGGGTCTCATTTATGTATCCGGAAAAAATCGCAATATGCACATAATTTACTATAGCATGTTAAAGGCGAATCAACAAGTAATCATGCTCTGATACCAATGTTGAAACGATTACAATAATTATTGCGCTACCACGTAACACGTAGTGAGTTCGGAAACATATCGTATGAAGTTTCCGAATATTCCGACGTAGGATCCTTGTTGTTACGAGCCTCCAACACGCTTGATCTTTTTCGCAGGTACGAAAACGGCTACTAGAGTCGAGTTCTTCGTCCACGAACCAAATCCTAGAACTTGGTGATTGCTATAGAGAGAGGGTTATTGCTATGACTTATGACTTATTGGGATATCTCTAGCCTTTATATAGTGATACAATTAGAGACTGACTTTATTTCAAACTCTTAGGAGATAAAAATTGTATTTATCTCAAACACTTAAGAGATAAATATTCTCTAAATAACTGTATTATCCAAACTAACAAATACATATTATCTGTTAGTATGCGGATAATTAGTTCAATAGCCCAATTTATTAACAGAACCAATAGAGAATTTGGGAGAACATCCCAGTTTTTGTCAATATAACTCTCTCTAGTAATCCAGTTTACATGTCTTCTCTCATCTGTATCCTCCGCAGTGTCTACAGTTTCCCTCTCATCTGTATCCTCAGCAGCATCTATAGTTTCCCTACTGGCTCGGCTTTCCTTTACAACCGCAACTATATAGCAAGAAAGTAAAATCAAACATCGAAAAGCAAAGCATAAACTAGACTTTATTTCCCCTGGAAATCTTCGTACAGCACGAGTCAGTGACCACGGAGTGTGGTGTTGCCATTTAATTATATGCCTCCTAAATATTCGGATTCCTTCAATCGGCAGAATGACATTGATGAACCAAAAATCTGTTTTGGCTAGGGAGCTGGCGAAACCACTAAGAAGAACACCTGATCCCCAGATAAACCCGAGAGCTCCTAGGCCAGCTGCTGCTTTCTCCAACATCGCGAGCCGCCAAGCAAAGCTGGTCAACTTTGCTCCTGGTGCATCAAAGCGCCACCTAAATCTGGTTGAACGATCACTACCGCTTTCAATTCCACTTTCGACATCCATGTTGGTAAGTCCAAATTAGCTCGTAAACCACCTTTGAGTTGGGTTTTGTGCAACTGTTACATAAGATTGAGCTCTTCTAGCTTCAAAACGTCTTGCTGGTTTAGGATGTGAATATGTTTTACCTACCCCGTTGGAATCTAAAGCAGACTAGGAAGCTTTAGATTCCAACTGTTACAGAAGGCTTAAGATTCGGAAGCTTTTTCCTCCAAGTCTAAAGCAGAATAGGAGGCTTCTCTTTAAACAAAGAAATTTGCAAAGGAAATCTGCTTCTTCTAAGTTTGGTCACTCAGAATTTGTGTTTCGAGTTAGCTGTAACACACCCTTCATCGTTGACTTGAAGTATAATTCCAATTTGAAATATGGATCATTTTCTCAGTTTTTTAAGACTTTCTTCTGTGGGAGGGCTTCTTAGGTAGCACTTCTGGGAAGCTCTCCAGGAGTTGACCAAAAGTCACAACTGCGGAAAAGATTCTTCTAATGCTTTTGTTAATCAATTTAACTATATCAACTCCCCTTTTGCAACTGACACTTCAGCAAAGCCCCATATCAACTTCCCATTTGCAAATGATACTTCACAGCAAAGGCCCATTATTGCAAATGTGTGACGAAGACCCTTTGTTTTCTGCTTTCTTTTTTGGCATGAGAATCAAATATGTTGTTAGTTTCAAACAAGTTGCCTGATACTAGCGACTAAAATTACGCAAATATACTTTGATTTTTTCTTTCCCCGGTCAGCCCTCATCGCTAGAGATCCATTCCAATGCCTTCAGCTCTACGAGCATCAAGTTTCCTTCAGCATGAAAACCTTAATCAAGTCTGTTCAAATAAACATAACCAGTTTTTTTTCCCCCTCTCCCTTCCCCCCCATTTTCCTCTCCTCCCCGTCTCTTTGTCGCAGGCAGGCAGGCCGGCCTTAGCAACCCACCGTCCCTGCATTAAATCACCCATCTTCCTGCCGCAACAGCGTACACCACCCGCACCATAGACGGCCACCACAGTTTCCATCGTCACAAGCCACTGTAGACCACCCATCTTCCATCGCCGGCCGGTAACCTTCCATCGTGGGCCGCCATAAACAGCCATTCCTGCCGCAAACGATCTCCACCACCCACTACCTCACGAGCTTTGTGACTGTTTGTCAAAATCCAGCCACCGTCACAAGCTACCGCAGCCACCATCACACCAACCCACCGTCTCTAACGCAGACTACCACCGCCATCACACCATCAAAATCCGGCCACTGTCACAAGCCGCAATAACCAATCACCGCCACAATCCTGGATTTTAAATTTTGAAAAGCAGAGTTCTTGATTTTGAAATGGATTTTCGTAGATTATAGTCTTCACTGAATTTCTCAAATTGGGGATCTTTGGATTGGGATTCTTGTTTCACACTAATTATGCCAGACTGGTCGAGAAAAATTGTGGCCTCGATGGTTGTGCGTGGTCTCGGCGGTCGAAACGGAGGGTCGCTGGCGATGGAGGCTGGTTGGCGCTGCGACAGACACGTGATATGTATTGGGGAGAGGGAGAAAAAGAGTCATCAGGGAGGAAGGAGAAAACACAAAAAGAAGAATTAATAAAAAAAACTGCAAAATAACGTTATTTTAGCCGTTAGCCTCGTGCAAGCCACACTGAAGAAAAAAAAAAGAATTTCCCTGTCTGGATATAAATTTATATCTCATTCAAATTTTGAAATTTTTTTATACTTTACACAAGTCCAATAAATTTACAGAATCTAACAAAATCAATCTCCTTCTTTTACTGTATTCTTAAGTCATATACAATATAGATGTATATATAATATATATGTTTGCATATACGTATAATGATATTTTATATTATATTTTTTCTTATGTCGTATAAGTTTTTATACTGTTATAGGTGAGTTTAATTAATAAAAACTTCAACATATGCGTTATTAATATCGTTTCTGAAAGTGATAGAAAACTCATAAAAATGTGAAAATAGTATTATATGTTATTATTACTCGACATATAAGTATGAGTTTTTAATTTATGTTGCTGGCCCCGTGGACAACGGACGAGATTAGTGCTAATTATTTTATTTAATGAGAAGAACTTAAAGCAGCTTTCTAGTTTTTAATAATCAGTGTAATACAGAGTTATTAGAAGGATCGCTTATTCCTAAGCAACTCGAGCTAGAAAAAATGAAACAAGTTGGGGGGGGGGGGGGGGGGACATCAATTTACAGATTCCAGCACCATCAGTAAGGGGAAACGAATTTACCACGCACAGGTTCGACCCGAGTTCCCAATTTATGTTCTTCTTTAAAGCTGCCACTTTTGATTGAGAGTTGGTTTACCGGAGTTCGACACCATATTCCCCTTATGGTTGACTGTGAAATAGAGTGTGGTCTTGACCATGAGAGTTTGAAATTGGCCATGGTGGGGGCTCAGACTCAGAGCCCAGAGCCGGAGTGGCTTAAATAATGGCGGGTGATGTTGATTTGGGACTAAGCCAAGAGAATGAAGCCGCGGATTTTCTCCGTTCACTTTTTGCCTAATTTTAAATGTACCAAAATTGTATTAATAATTCATACAAAACCAAATTAGAAACGATAATGGAGATGGAATTTTGTGATATTCCATCATGCTACTTCATTTAGACTTTATATGCTTGAAAAAATAAAGCATACGTAATAATTTTCAAGTCACTTCTTAACGTGATTTGTTCTTTGAATTTTTTAGTATCGAGAATAGTAAATTTTATACATTGGACAACATAAAAGGCTACAGTCGTTCTCAATATTTCATATATATTTTTTAATTTTAGAAGCGAAATCAATAGAGTTAAAATAAGTTTTTTGGTTAAATATTTCTAGAGAATCTCAAACGATATAAATCTAGGATGAAATAAAATTCTAGTCCAAAATCAAACACTTACCGTTATTAATTTGATAAAGTAAGATTTAAATTTATAATGAAACTTTTATCGTGGTGACGGTTAATCTAGCACTTATTTCTCAACAACATGGGGGTTCAATTAGTAATTCCCGTGCCGATTTTCTCATTTTGTCATCCTCCTCGGTGCCAAAAGCACGATTAGGAATAGCGGTACATGGAGTGCACGTAGCCCTTCCCGGATTATACATAGCAATTACCTTTTCAATCAAAGAAAGGAGCCCCATTTTCACAATGTCCCGTTACTCTCTCTTGCCTTTCTCCCAAAATTTTCTCTGCAACTTGGAGATTCCCTCCTAAATCCCTCATTTCACCAAATCCCCTCGAACCCGAATCCCCAAATCACATAAAACCCTAGTTAATCCTAAAGTTCATCCAATTCTCTCAAATCCCCCGCCAGCTTAAAACCCTAAAACGCCTAAATTCAACCCTCCACCCAATCCTCACAAACCCTAATTTTCAAATTTCAGCTCAAACCCTCCCAACCCATTTCATCAAAATCCAAACCAAGATGAGGGTTTTAAAAGAAACACCAAATTACCCATCTCCACAATCACCCCCAAGTCCCTCCCAGGTCACCACATCCACCTCTAAGACCGACACCGTAAACGGATCCCACGAGTTTAAGATCAGCGGGTACACCCTGTCGAAAGGGATCGGGATCGGCAAGTACATTGCGTCTGATACATTCGTGGTGGGCGGGCACTTGTGGGCCATCTACTTCTATCCTGACGGGAAGAGCACCGAGGATAACAGCACGTATGTGTCTCTGTTCATAGCGCTCGCGAGCGAGGGGACCGACGTGAGGGCGCTGTTCGAGCTGTCGTTGTTGGACCAGAGTGGGAAGGCTAGGCATAAGGTGCACAGCCACTTCGGGAGGGCTCTGGAGAGCGGGCCTTACACGCTCAAGTATCGTGGTAGCATGTGGTGAGTTTTGTTAACTTGCGCTTTTTGTATTTGATTATGTGGTGTATGAATGCCTATAATGTGCTTAAAAAGCTTTTTCTTCATGCGGTTTATTGGCATATGGGTTTTACTTGCTGTGCTCTATCATGAGTCTATTCGTTGTTGTTTTATTGCTTATGGCTTCTAGAGGTCTAGGGAACCTTCTTTTGGGCCAAAGTGCTTTAATTTGTCATTTTGCTAAGGAGCACAATGTCATGTCATTATTCTAATTACCACTTAAGAATTACAAGATTGTATCTTTTGAAGTGATTTCATGTTAGACTGTCTTTCTTGGCGCGATGGATTTGTTGCTTCGCTGCAAATGGTTTCAGTTTCATGATTTTGATTGTATCATGTGCTCGTAGTGGATATCCAAGCACTGGCCCCTTTTGAAACATACGCGAGGAAAGGGCAGAAGCAACAAGGCGCGTGGTGTCATTAAGGAGCTGTACCATTAAGGCGCGTGAGGCACAGGGATCACAAAATACCAGGAGGATTTGCTGGCGTGGCACAGTTAATGCATCAGCATTTACCCCCGGGAGAGGAATGGATTCAATGAGAGGAAATCCATGCCTGAATTTCCAATTAGTTAGATTTCCTCTTAACTGGATTTTCTTTAATTTTCAGTATCTTGAATTTCCGTAAAAAACAGGGGGGTTGGTTGTAACCTCCATATATGGAGAGAACATGTTAGATTTAATGATCATTCAGTTATGAGCATTATCCATTGGTTTCTTCTTCATTTTCCCTCTGCCCAAGAAATTGGATTCCGTTTCTGCCAACTCCCTTTTCTTTACTTATAAATTCATAGAAAGTTCATCTTAAGTGAGCTGTAGCTTAAGAAATTGGTACTCAGAGCAGTTTGGGATTCTTAAAAATCCCAAACAATTTTTGTCCAATTCAATCAATCTGAAAAAGAAAAGGGAGTTTGGAGAAACAGAATCCAATATGTTGGCTAGAGGGAAAATGAAGAAGAAGAAACAAAACGGACAATTCTCATAACTGAATGATTATTAAATCCAACATGTTTTCTCCATATATGGAAGTTGCAGCCAAGCCCCCTGTTTTTAAGGAAATTTAAAATACTGAAAATTAAAGAAAATACAATTTCGAGGAAATCTAACTAATTGGAAATTCAGCATGGATTTTCCCTCATTAATCTATTCTTCTCTCCCGAGTTAATGCTGATGCATTAACTGTGCCACGCCAGCAAATCCTCCTGGTATTTTGCGTGTGCCTCACACGCCTTAATGGTGCTGCTCCTTAATGATGCCACGCGCCTTGTTGCTTCAATGTTTCTGCCCTTTCCTCGCGTGTGTTTCACCCTCCCTTTGTTGTTCAGTGCTGGCATGGTTCTTTGCTGTTTCCCTTTCCATTTCAGCAATGAAATTCACAGGTCTCAATTCTATTTTCAATCACACACTTTGGAAGGGTTATCCCTGACACCTTTTGATGCAATAAAAGCCGCGATAAAACTATTTCTTGATTGCTGGGTTCACACTTACCCTTAGCATTAACCAAAAGTATTCCTTATTTGCTTTGGAGATAATCCTTTGCAGAATATTATGGATGCCACTTACCTGAATTTTATTGAGAGGTCCAAGGATGCATAATATTTGTGTGAACAAGCTACGTTGCCACCAAAGAATGAAAATGTGGCCAAATAAATTCTCATGTGCTTTCTATCATGCCTGAAGATGCTAAGGTGTATAAAAGTTCTGATACAATTTGTCGGGCATCAGCAAATGTAGAAGAGCAAGAGCTATTTATTAACCTATACGGTAAAACCCAATAAATTTGCGCTACAGGGTCAAAAGAAGAATCTCAGCTCTTTCCATTCCTTCTTCCCATCATACAGTTCCTATTGTAGCTTAATAATATGGAGGATGAGTTCTATCCTACTCCCTTTGTTCCAAATTTTAATTCTAACAAACCGTGGATCTGCAAAAGAGACTGTAATGTCTTATGGAAATTTGTGTTCACCTTGCTAAAATACCAAGAATATATAAGAAAGAAGATAGTTTTGTTGAGCTTTGTCATAGACTTCACTTCTGTGCAAATTAGTATCATGATTAATAGATGAATGCAAAACTTGTGAGTTATTTTAGGTCTAAAGCCCCTTCATTTGCTTTACAAGCTATGCTACTTCATCCCTCTTTCCGTGTTAATTTTTTTTTACCAGTTGGAAGACAGGGCCTATTTGGAAGAAGCAAATTTTGGTTTATTTGGTTATTTATCAGAGAACTGGTTACCCACTCATAATTGAAAATGAGTCAATGTTAACTGATTTTGGTAATTACAATTTTTTCTTATAACACAAAATTAGCAAGGCCACGTCTTGATCAATAGTATTCATGGCACAATATCTGACCTTAAGCTAAAGGACTGGAAATGTTCTTGGGGCATAAGCATGTTTTATTGCCTATGAAGATCACTAATGCTACTCCTTGGGAACAGTTCTATTATCTTGTCCCTCTGCCATTCTTCACCGATTATACTAAAGATTCCCTCATTCTGTAAATGACTGCGCACATGCATGGGTATTTTGATGAACCTGCCTGCTCATACCAGATAATATTTGAGTATGGCATAGAATTCTGATAATGTCTTGATCTCCTTTTAGAATAGTAACTTCTGACATATACTAAGATTTCACCCACCCCCCTCCTTGAGGTTGTGGTTGATAAATAGAAGCAGTGTTGGTGGGCTTTAAGTAGTAGATATAGACAGTTTTACTTCTCTATGAGACGTGAGAATATATACGTTGAAGAGCTTAAAGCAGTTACATGTTGCTAATTCCTGTGTTTCCACCTCACGTCTCAGTACATCGCTGGATGGGGAGTAAGTAATTTTTTAAGTGTTTTGTACGTGTGGTCTATTGCTATTCAGTGAAGCCAGGTTGAGACCAAGAGGGATATCAATGTTTCATGATTACCCTCTATATTAATTTGAATAAGAACCTTCTGTCCCCTTGATACCCTCACTAGTCCACTACATTACACTCTATTGGTGGATCCTCTTAAAGTTAAGTAGCTGAACTGTGTCTTTTAATTGTTGCAGGGGGTATAAACGTTTTCTTAAAAGGACTGCTTTAGAAACATCTGACTATCTTAAAGACGATTGCCTCTTAGTTCAGTGCACTGTTGGTGTAGTTAAGTCACAAACGGAGGGCCCCAAGATCTATTCTATATCTCCGCCGCCATCTGATATTGGTCAACATTTTGGGCAGCTCTTAGAAAGTGTGGAGGGCACTGATATAAATCTTGAAGTTGATGGGGAAATCTTTCCAGCCCACAAATTGGTGCTTGCTGCACGATCTCCTGTATTTAGGGCTCAACTTTATGGTCCAATGAGAGATCATAACACACGGTGGATCAAAGTTGAAGAAATCGAGGCTCCAGTTTTCAAGGTTTGGCATCAATATATTCACACTCATATAAACTGCTAGAATTGCATGTTAAAAAACAAGTGAGAATGCCATTATCTTTTAAGCTACACGTATAGGAAACACAAACTTTAAAATCCAAACCATTCATCAAATCATGGAATTGAGAGCAGATTAAAAGTAGTTGAACCGTGACATCGTTATAAAGTAAGCTAATTAATTAATTTGAAATATCATATATTAGTGAAAGAAAAGTTATTGAAATTACTTCACAAGCTTATTAGTACAATTTCCTTTCAAGCTACCACTATATTCGTCTTGATCTGAAAATTATTATTACACTAAGAAGCACGGACACGGTGTCGGACACGGACACCGACGGGGTCACCGGACACCGCAATTTCTGAAAAATTGGATTTTGGACACCGCGGGACACTGCTATTTCTTAAATATTTTTATTATATATATATTTAATAAGTATCAAATACATTCCATAATCTAAAATAATAAATAATAATGTAAAGCTACCAAAATAAGGAATTCAAATACAAGTCATACTTAAACGTTAAATCCAACATAGTGCATGGTACATAACATAAAGAAATTAAGTCTTACAAAGTCATACGAGTGGACATAACATAAAAAAATAGAGAGGTTCCTTTTCAGACTCTTGAGGAGGGAGAGGAAAAAAAAGGATTGAGAACGAGTGGACCGTGGACGACTCTTGACTTTGAGTCTTGACAGATTAGGGCACAAAAAAGGAGAGACTGAGAGAGAGCTAAACTTCGAACAGAAAGAAAGGAAGGGACTGACCTGTGTCAGCGACGGCTGCGAGGGCCTCCGGCGACGGTGAAGTGAGGTCCGACGATGGCGATGGCGTATCGCAGCAACTGCTTCGGTCTTCGCAACGGTGACTGGATAGTCTGGATCTATCGGCGACAGCGTAGGAATGTTTGGCGACCAGCTCCGACGACGGCTACGAGTCTGTACTGTTCCAAAGGTTCCGTAACGTGAGTGTTCCTTTCTCAGATAGGCGACGGCCGTAAGGTGAGTGAAGATCAGATTAGGGCACAATTTCTTGACCCCCGAAATTAGTTCAAAAAATTGCAAAGTAGCCCCAAACGGTCCGACACTGCCGATTGCCGTGTCTGACACTCCCCGACGAAGTGTCCGACACGGTGTCGGAAAATAAAAAAAAATAAATTCCGACACCGATTGGCGGTGTCTGACACGTGTCGGGCGGTGTCCGGAGGGTGTCGGGGTGTTCGTCCGTTTAGGACACCAAACCTCCACCTAGGAGAGGTGTCCATGCTTCCTAGTTATTACAATTTCCTTCCAAGCTACTACTATATTTATCTATGATCCGAAAAAACTCTTTGTTTATTCGTTTAATTTATCATAGTGACAGAGAAGGTTTTAAAGATTTGTGTAAGAAACTAATTTGACAGATATCTGTGCAAATTTGGGAAATGCCAAGTATTTACACACACATACACAGAGACACACTGAGAGTCTAGGCTTCATAGTTGTATTAATTCTCTTCAAAAGCATTCAAATAGGTGGACCGGGATTATTTGTATTACCGTTGGACCGTCGGAATCGGTAACGGGATAGGCGATCCGTCGGGTTGATGGTGAGCCAAAAGGTGTTAATGGTTTGCAAGGCAGAAACAAGTTTTGTACTGGGACTTGAAACTGGACCACTATAAAGCACGGACACCGGTGCGGATACGCGGATATGGCATTTTAGAAAATTTTAGGAAACAAGTGCGGCGGGGATACAACAAACTTTACACTCTCTCTCTCTCTCTCTCAGTATTGAATTTCTAAAGATATTAAATCTCATGACAAAGATTGCGATAAAAATAAGTCCTATTTTTAAAAAAATCACATCTAAGTTTGTGTTAAAATTATACAAAGCCAATAACTAATACAAAACAAATAAGTACAATTTTGCCAAACTAATTAGCAAGCCAGCGCTTAAAGAGAAACACAAACCAATTATTTTTGGAGTAAGACGAAGCCTCAAAATTCAGTCATGACGAAGTCCCTTTATATTAGTACATATCTCTCGTGTGTGAAAGCTTTGCCAAATAGAGTGAGAGATATTGGAAGATGAATCAACAAAAAGACAAGTCTGTGTTCAAGCGGTGACTTAGGGGCACACAGGAGCCAAAAAGTCGGGAGAGGGGGGAGGGAGGGACATGTGGATCTCTCTGCCGGCTGTTAACCTTGATAACTTACATCTGTCCCCGCTTCTCTCTGTCTCTCTCTCACTCCCGTCTTTACTGATCTGCTGGAGGTGAGGGCCGGTCGTTGAGTGTGATTGCCGGTGGTCACCTCGTAGCTGCATCCTAATGCCGCCGCTGCTCGCCTCTCGCCTCCCCCCTCCTCTCTCTCTCTCTCTCTCTCTCTCTCTCTCTCCCAGATCTGCCTGTTAATTAGGTTAGTTTAAGTCATTTATTTATGTTTTGACCCCTAAAAATTCAGTCATGACGAAGTCCCTATATATTAGTCCATATCTCTCGTGTGTGAAAGCTTTGCCAAATAGAGTGAGAGATATTGCAAGATGAATCAACAAAAGACAAGTCTGTGTTCAAGCGGTGACTTAGGGGCACATGGGAGCCAAAGAGTCGGGAGGCGGGGGTGAGTGGGGGGAGGGGGGGGAGGGAGGGACATGTGGATCTCTCTGCCGGCTGTTAACCTTGATAGCTTACATCTGTCCCCGCTTCTGTCTCTCTCTCTCTCACTCCCGTCTTTACTGATCTGCTGGAGGTGTGGGCCGGTCGTTGAGTGTGATCGCTGGTGGTCACCTCGTAGCTGCATCCTAATGCCGCCGCTGCTCGCCACTTGCCTCCCCCCCTTCTCTCTCTCTCTCCCAGATCTGCCTGTTAATTAGGTTAGTTCAAGTCATTTATTTATGTTTTGACCCCTACAAACGTCTGTTCTACGTTTTGACCCCCGAATATTTCATCCTATAAGTGTCGGATCTCCACCTGATCCGTGTCTGATCCGCATCCGATATTTAGGAAACAAAAGAAGTAAAACAAGAATATTGGACACGTACCCAACACGGCCCGCACCCGACCCACATCCTCAGCGGACACACACCTGACCCCGGTGCTTCACCTAGTTTGAAGCACCCGTGCTTCATAGCTGGACTGATTCGCGGTTGCAGCGGTTTAACCGGTTTCCTACCTGGTTTTTGGAACATTGTATAATACTAGGTGGTGTGCCAAACGGGTTTTAAAGGCAGAAAAAAATTGGGAACCAGGACCTGAAAGTGGACCAGTTTGCATTATCAGCAGTTTAACCAGCTTGTGCTACCCGGTTTTTGGAACACTGTATGTTGCTGGGAATGTATGATGCATGTTTGCATCTTGGTTAAGTGGCAGTAGACTTTTATGATTCCGCTCTTGTGAATGTGGAATTGAGTCCTAAAGATGAGAAACTTGATGACTGATCTTTCATCTGGACTTTGTTCGTAAATGTTGAAATGTGATTCAAGCAAGTCAAACTCAAGTTACGCCTGAGTATGCTTCCCATTGGCTTTATATTTCTGATTATAGCATCTAGACCTGGCAAAAAGTAACCCGGACCCGCGGGTCTACCCGTACCCGGTCAAAAAACCCGGATACGGGTACATAATTTGGAGACCCGCTGAAAATGGACCCGTACCCGAACTGGCCCGTAAAATGCGGGTCGTTTGGGTCTGTTACCGGGTACCCGGATTTACCCGGTTATATGAGTATATATATAGCTTTTAGGGTTACACATCTCATTTTCCTCTTCTTACTTCTGCCGTCCCTGCCTCTCAAGACTCTCATCCTCACAGATCCCCTCTCAAGTCCCTCTCTATCACAAATCTACTAGAGTCACGGCCACCCTACTCTGCCCACGGCGCCACCCCAATCACTCCCGGATCTACCTCATCTCCGCCGTCACCGGTCGTCACCCATCGGTCATTCCGTCGCGCCTTCGTCACCCATCGGTCACTCCGTCGAGCCGTCGCCACCGATTGGTCACCCCATGGCGCCGTTGCTGCCGATCCCTCACCCCGTCGCCCAATCGCAACTGATCAGTCACTCCATTGCCACAGATCCATCGCCCAGTTGCCACCGATCGGTCACTCCGTCCCCTTACGGTTGTTGGATCAAATATGGTTCAGATTTTGTTTTTCGATTGAAAGATGTTAAAAAAATTTGTTTTTTTATGTTCAGATTGATGTGTAAATTGTTGTGTAGTAAATTGATGGAGAAAGATTGAATTATCTGATTGTTTGAGGTCAAAATATGCCTAGTTAGTAGGGTTTTAAAGTCTGTTTATTCCAAAAACAGTTAATCAAGAAATTTGTGGTTTTCCCGCCGGTACGGGCTCTCAAAAAGTCTACCCTGTAAAACCCGGGTAAAATATGCCCGACCCGTTTTTACCCGAACCCGGCCGGATTTTACTCGTATCCGGCGGGTATACCCGTTTGCCAGGTCTAATAGCATCCAAGTTCTTTTGCCTTTTTTACCATGCTACGTGTTGCATTGGATTGGTTGTTCATTGATTTTCTAACCACTGCAACTTGAGTATCTTGCATGACTGGACAATTATTCTCGAATATTGAGTGAGATTTTTTTCAGGCGTTACTTCATTTCATTTATTGGGATGCCCTCCCTGAACTGCAAGAGCTGGCCGGTCTAAGTTCAAAATGGGCTTCTGCACTGATGGCTCAGCATCTGCTTGCAGCGGCAGACCGTTATGGACTTGAGAGGCTTAGGTCTCTCTGCGAGGCTAAACTTTGTGAAGATGTTGCCATTAACACTGTTGCAACTACTTTAGCATTAGCGGAGCAGCACCATTGTTTGCAGATGAAATCTGTATGTCTGAAGTTCCTTGCACTGCCTGAGAATTTGAAAGGTATATATTTCCTATAATTTCTCTTTTATTCTCTGTTGATTATCACAATAGTCCACCTCACTGTTTTGGCAGCACACTTGTGAAACCAACGTGGAATTCTGTGCATTTCATGATAAAACACTGATAATGCATCTGCATAGCTGGGTGGCTTCCTGTATATTATGCAGTCTATTATTCATAATTTTTGGAGGTTTATGCCTATTGGCATTTGCATAAAGTACTGATAATGCATCTGCATAGCTGGTTAGTTTCCTGTATATTATGCATATTTTTTGGAGGTTCAAGCCTATTGGTAGTTGCATCAGAACTTGAATGTGGGATTTGTTCAGAACTTGCAGAATTTAACCCCCGTGGCAAATGTATGTAGAAGGTTTAGCCTGGTGCTTCTGCTTTGGCTCATAACCATTCCCTTCTCATGTTTGCATCCTCATTCATTTTCTTTGGTTAATTACAAAATTTTCAATACGAATTAATTGGGCTCTGCTTTGGTGACTGTGTGACGAGGTTACTCGTTTGGGGGGGAAGGAAGACATGGCAAAGTTAAAATTTATCTACTTACTTGCTTGATTTGTCCATGAGAAATTGGTAGAAATTACTGCAGTTCTAGTTGAGCTGTGTCATCTTTAATGAAATATGGCTGAAAGATGCCCTTTGTTACATTAAAATTTTTTGTCAGTATATCTTGTTTGTAAATTTAATGAATCTACCCGCCTTGTCTTCTTTGTCAACGAACAAGCCTTCGACCCCCATTGCTGTGTCAACGACTCAACGGTCACCCTTGCTTACCCAGCATCCAGCAGAGTTTATTGCCCTTATCACCTTTGCTACTATCCAATCAACCAAAAATTCGGAAGGACAATCACAGTGAATAGCCCAAATAAAGTAGTGTCCCATATCACAGTCAATAGCCCAAATATTGTAGAATTCAAAATAAGAGGTGCGCAAAAGTCAAGAAAATTCGAAGCAAAATATGAATTCCAGGCTGTCAATCACAAGTCAAAGATATCACTTCTGCAAACCAAATTGCATAATGCTCAAGTACTGCTTCCATACTCTCCACCGCGATCATCTACTATCACCACCATCCAAACCACCACAGATCTCTCATTGTGTAGAACTCGTCCTTCCTCTCGAGTGACAACTTCCGAGCATTTGATAGGTGGTGAAATTCTCTGAACTCATGCTCCCAAGCAACGCGTAGTATGTGACTTTGGAATTTCTCCTGTGAAGGGTAATTTGAGTCGGAGGTCCATTTGGACTCAGGAGCTAGTTTGGTCCATTCATGTAAACCGTTTTCTGATTACTCTGGCAAGAGCAATAGGGCCTGCATTTACGGTAGGTAAAGTTTATTTCCACACCTCAAATTCTCGGCCACACCATTACATGTTGCTGAAAGTTTAACATCGTTGTCACTAATGCACCTTTGAGCACTAAATTGCAAATTATTATTGCACCAAGTATTTAACCAAGCGAGTAAAATGACAGAAGAGTGGCTTTCTGTTTTCAGCTGTGATGCAGACTGATGGATTTGAGTACTTGAAGGAGAGCTGCCCTTCTGTTATAACCGAATTGCTGCAATGTATAGCTAGGATCAGCGAACATTCAGTTGTATCTTCAGGATATGGTAGCGAAGCGGCCCTTGATGGCGGTGACGTGATCGGGAGGCGGGTGAAAGCAAGGGTTTACTGATTTAGTAATGTCAGATATTCCCATCTTGTTATGATTTATTGTTCGTTATGATTTATCTCGGGTTGTATTTCTCTTGTAATTCATAATGGCTTTGTATGGCTTTTGGAGAAACATTTTATTTTTTGGCTTTTGTAAACTTGTCATGTATCTTATGTAATATATAGAACTCGAGTCGAGCAGCTTTCGCCACAGCGGTCTAGAGATCATGTGTACTTTTTTTTTCCAATAATGTGTTGATTGCCCAATTTCTGTCTTGAGTAGTATAACTTGGCTTTCAGAAAAGGTCTTGTTTCTGATATGGCTAGTCTGTTATTTCCTCTGGACTCTTTCCCTTGTCGTCAAGTTCTGTGATGCATTGATAACATGAGCAGATAAAGAGAGATTTAGTCAAAAACAATCTCTCCTTTCAAGTTGATGCCTGCTGAAATTTCGATCATTTTAAGGAATCAAGCTCATGACCATGAGTACTGTGAAAAGATCGGGAACACATTTTCTTGGAGAGGCTCTTTGTTATTAAGCCGCTTAATGCGCCTTTCAGTCGCTTCACCTTCTGGCAAAGAGAATAGATTTCATGTAAAAAGAGGACACGAGAGATGATTCAGAATCACGTAGAAAGGGGCAGCTGGATGAGTTCTAGCGTCAAAAATCAATCTCAACTCCGATCGCATCTTAAAACTGAAGGTTGTGGAGAAGTTCGTGAGAGCACAGAAGGTTTTGTAACCTCACAAAAATTGCAGCAAGAACCTTGAGAATTTTGTGCACTGAACAGCGGAGCAGACTGCTTCAACTTCTTGTCTGGGAAGAATGGGAATATCTCTCACAACTTTGAACATGGATCCTGCTCACTCTTTATGAACACACACACATTGGCTTGCTCTATTGCTCGCGCTCTCTGTCTCTCGCTCGCTCGCTCATTCTAAAATTAACGCGGACATTATCAATGTAAAGATTTAAAGCATTATAGTACCACATTGTTAGCGCCCCTCATTGGAACATCTTCCTTGCTTTGCCTGTGAAGTCTAAATCAGTATGAAGCTTGTACATTGAACTACATGGAACGCCTCAAAAGGAAGGACGTTCAGTACAGCTGAAAAGTTAAGGACCGCTAATTCAGCCTACTACTGATAAACACGCGAAGGGCACATATCAAGGTTTCGACATAGCCAGTGTTACTAACTATTCATTTCATGTCAGTGTATCTCGTGTTCTTGAGCCACCAGCAAACTATAGTTTAGGCGCAGGCTGGTTAAACCATTTAGCCTTCAAAATGGAGACCCGTTTTCAGGTTCAGATTGATAACCTAAAGAGAGTGGATAAATCTAATCAAACTGAAGCATATTCGCGGCAGCAAGAAAACATCAGAATAACGCTAAACATTCGTACGTTTGGGACGAAGGCAGCAGCAGTGCCCTGCAATTATATATACGCTCACCATGTTAAGCGGAAAAAGAAAATATCTTCTTCTTCAAGAGTCCATGAGCCATCTCCCCGACCGATTTTGGGAATCTCTTTGACTATATTAAATTTCACCTCTTTCAGGTAATGCCGCCAACACATCTTATGAGAGCTGCAGCAATTGCAGTATACTGTCCCCATCATAGCTTCCTTGAGGTACGTCAGAAGATTATCGGCCTCCAAATGTAAAGATAGGATCTCAGGACTACAACTCCAAAGCAGGCCATCCAAAAGAGCTGGATATGTTGGTGGCAATGAACATATGATGCTTAAATTCAACTCCTTAACTTGAGGTTTAGTAACAACTGGAGTCTCACACAAGTCCATGAGTCTCAGATAAAAGTCCTAAAAGATAAAAATACCCTTAAAAATTAAAGGGATCATTAACTCCCATCAGTAAAATCCTTCATTGCAATAGGTGGCAAACCTTTTGTTTTTGTGTGCCTAATTGTAAACAGTTGCAGATTTTAGCCAAGCTCAAATTTTACAGTGCAATTTAAGCCTTGCAACATATTCCATAAAGCATTCTTGAGCAACTCTAAATTTGGGAGGAATACACCAACTACATAACGGCAGGAAGAGACAAGTCCACGTAACATGAGCATGAGTAAACCAGCTAGCTAGGAGTTCATCTGAGATGCAGAGAGTTCCAAGCAGGTTTCAGCTGCTGCTAGCTTTGATCAGAATATAACACCTTGAAAGAAATTCGACAAGGGATGTCTGGGAGGAATATCAAAGGATGGCATTGCCGCGATTTGCACCAACCGGAGTTTTTTTTGAGGTAAACAACCAGGACATAATAACCTGAATACTCAATACTGTACATACTTGCACGCCAAATTAAACACGAGATATATAGACCTCATCAAGCATCATCTCCTAACGAATTGGAAAATTGGACCCGCAGATCAATAGAAATCTCATACTTTGAGGTTGTTCTCTAAATTCAAACAGACCCTAGTGTACATTTCATGGCGTCAAATAGAAAATATCAATGCCCCTTTGATGAAATCAATGTCTGTGGATTTCTAATTGTAATATCAGCAGTTCATTAGCTACTCTTTAATAGTACCACTCTGAACCTCCGTCAATACATCCCTTCATTCCACATGAATAGTCTAAGTATGCATACGGGTTCGTAGGCATCTAATGAACCTTTAGGGGAAGAGATCGCCATCTGCCATCAGTCTCTTTGAAGCTCTCCATGCTCACGCCTTTTTAAGTAATGCGACCAGCACCTGACTGGACGAGAGACGCAGCATCCGCAGTTCCCTCTGTCCATTAGCTCACCATAGAGGAACTTTACGAATTCTCTGTCGGAGCAACTCCTCCTATTAAAAGTTAAAGTCCTTGGAAAACAGCACCATAACATTGCATCCACAAACACATACCTACATGTACTGATATCAAGCTCCAAGTTTGGAACTTGATGTTTTGGAGGCTGAGTTGCTCCCAAGTCTGGAGCAACAAACCTGTTACATTTGGTCATGATACTAGGCCAAAGCTCGCATCGGTTCAACTTTGTCAGCAAAGCCCCCAAATTCGGAAACCACGTGCCCCTAAAGATTTTGTCTTAGAAAAAAAATAATATTGGGCACCCATCGACCTTGATCATATTTAAATGAGAAGGATTTGACGTGGTTGTCACTATAAGAAAGTGAAAGCAAATTGGGAGTATCAAACTTTGCTAACTCTAGCCCTGCACAGGGGGAAACCGTAATGTGCTTCAGTGTGCGACTTGAAACGTGGATCATTTTCAATCCTTTACAAAACAGCAGGCTCAACACCTCGAGAACAGGGAGCTCAAGGATAAGATCCCCAAGAAACGAGTCCGTGATGGTAACATGATCCAATAATAACTCTTTGAGATTAGGAGATGTTCGGATGCCACTCAACCCAGGCAGACATGAAGCGTTTTTACATGCCTGGTACGTAAAGGATTCCAGGCTCGGTGCACTGATGTCAAAAATCTGGTCGATGGATGCGGAAATCTCAAGTTTTTTGAGGTTATGAAGGTTACCTATTTGGATCTTTTCCCATCCGTCACAGTATTTGATGCCGAGTTCCTGAATTAGAGGGCAGCTGGATATTAGATTCTGGATTGCCCATTTATCGGTATCGACATTGAGGAGACGTAGAATCCTTAGAGCATGACACTTTATTGAGCCACTGCCATCTACATGCTCCAGCTTGCATTCTCTTAGCCTCAACTCAGTCAACCGTGACGTCGTAAAGATTGCTTGTGGCAAAGCATATCCTCGACGTGACCGCGTTCGGACAAAGAGATCGAGCTCTTCAACATGGTTTTCGAGAGCCAAGCCTATCCACTCGTCGGCAAGAGAAACCAGATTGCTATCAGGAAAGTACACATGAAGAACAAACCTCTTTATCCTCGGCTTCTGCTCGCGATATCTGATCATCGTGTCGCGTAAAAGCTTCATGAACTTCTGTCTTTTTGCTTCGGTCTCGGGATTTTCTTGATACCAGCCTAGGGCGTCTTCTCCAAAGTAGGATTCATCAAGATCAAGAACGGGGTTGGTAGACCACGCGCTCAGCCATGTCTTGGACAAGACACTGGTTTGTGCTGCTTCCTTCCCAGAGAGGAACGAGAGTATGTGGTGAATGATGAGCTCTGGTAACTGCGAGATCCTGTCCATGGCGCCCTCCATATCAAACTGTAAGACCACAGATTTACGGCTGTACAAGGCCACTCTCCTTCGATCTCTCCTGACCATCTCTTGTTACCGAGTCACCTATTTATAGCACCACACAATCTAAAACCCCATACAATTGGGAACAACAAGACCTACTAGGACACTGATTAGTCTACAAAGACTAATCCATAATTGTAACGTGCAGGCGGGGCTTGATTTACTGCCTACACAAAACCCTTGTTTGCAAGCGTATTTTTCATCCTTTTCGGCCCTACAAACTTCGTATTAAGCCCGGCTCCTTGTAACCCCAAATTTGCGGCAGTTGCTGATCGTTGAACACCATTAGCGACAAATTTAGTGACACTAATAAGGCAATCAGAATTTTTTCCACTGAGTTACCAAAATTTGTCGAGCCAAAATGTATTTTACTAGTTATGTTTTTGCTACGTGGAAGTTCTAGCAAAAACGCATTGCATGCCCCGAGAAGAACACTAGGTATTGGATTCACGTCAAAGTCCTTAACCCAAACCCGATCAGTTTAGAAGTGAATCGGTAAATGTTCATTGGACTAAGTTGAGTTTCTATGCAAGAGATATGCTTTTCCATGAGAGATACTGATTGAACCACAATGTTTCAAGAGCAAGACGGAGTTGAGTTTCCCGTACATATGGTTAGAAAAACATGATAACCATTACCGTCACCAACTATCATCGCTGATGTTAGCTCTCGAGCCGCCACCACTACCACCATATTAGAGTTACTACGGCTGCCACCGTCGCCGCCATAGCTCTGTTGAAAACCTGCCGCACTATCAACTAATAACAGTTCAAGCACAACGCCACCACCACCATTACCACTACAATAATTACCATTGGTAGGTGCACCTTTACTCCCACCTTTATCGTCACCATCACTCACCAGCCACTACCGTATCTGCCTTAATCCGCTTGTTGGCATGGTTACCTTAAACACAACCATGAACTATCCGCACTTTTTCACCACCACTTTTGTTCTACCTGTAGCATATATACTTATAATTAAAGCAAAAGTTGTCTTAGACTATATTTACCTTTTTATTTTTCTTCTTCAAACTCATTCTCAACGTGTCATAACTCATAACTTATTCACCGATCATTTCCAACTCCCTCTTGTAATTTAGTATTGAAAGTACTTCTTTTTATAACATGTTACTTACTGCATACGACTACAAACTTAGGGTAAAGCTTACAAAAAAGTAATACTCTCTCTAATTTCAACCATGTATTTTGTTATTCTCTTTCCTTTTTTTCATATTAGTGTACTTTGTGAAACTAACAGTATCTTTTTTTCCAATCTGATGTTGCACTTCCTTTTTAGCGTTATCATATTTAACATTTTACTAAGTACCAATTTACTTTACCTTTATTGCAGTTCACCTTTTACCAATTTAACGTGTTCTTTGTAGTTATATGCTAATTCAATTTTCTATCTAATTGTTAATGAGATAATTCATGTAATACGACGAAATGCTACACAAACTAATTAACTAATATTGACCAACTTTACAGGAAATTTGGCATATAATTTCCTAAGGTCACCTTTTCTTTCATTGACTTAAATTCCCCTTAACAGAAATATTACCTACCTAGCAATATGCATACAACAACAACTCAAGATTTTAGTTATTAGAATGTTATAATATAAAATCAAATGCATGCATTTACATTGGCATAGATAAAGCTTAAACCCTTAGTTTTAAGCTTTTGAGTGAAATTCAAGAAGCAACAGGTAGAGCATATGCAAGAATTATATAGATTAACCCATATTGCTTATTATTCATATTCATACATCATTGTCTAAAATATTTTTTTTGTATTGTACACCTACTCATCCTTTAAGAAGGCTTTACAATATACATATTTTTAGCCATAGTAGATTTAGAAAAGAAAAAAATGATGCTACATTTGAGACTGAAGCAATAAAAATTACGTAATAATTGTTTAAAAAAATTTTAAAATTATAAAAATTGCTTACCATAATTGATGTAATGATTTGTTAATATAGTATAGTAACTTTTAGAATCCTTTCATAAAAAAAAAATTGATGTTAGTTTTTGAATGGAGCCACACAAACAACAAATGACTTTAATTATTATTCATTAAAATTATAACAATGATAATACTTATTCATAAATCTGATAGTTGAAAAGGATTTAAAGCTATATACTAAACATATAAATGTATGCAAATATTGTTTTTAATGTGATCCCTATTTTTAAGTTATTTAATTTTACAGGAACTATATAAGGGTTATATGAGGAAACCTTATATAATGTGAAAATTAATCCTAAAACTCTAATTATATAATTTTTTTTTATAATTTAATTTTGATTATCGTATTCTAAAAACTAACTCTCTCATATAAAGACAAAAAATTATGTCTCTAAAAAATATAACTTATAGATATTTAGAAGAAAAAATTATGTTACAGTTAATTTAAGTTTGTTATAATGTAATAACTGTATGTTTATTTACACATAACATATTCATTCCAAAAATTACTTATATACTATATAAAATCAATAATCAAACTACAGGAGAATTTTTTGCTTTGATAAAATAAGATGATCAACAAAGTGGCTATATAAGTATATATGAGATTTTTTTAAAAAAATAACATATGTATTAGAAAAAAAAAGTTCAATCAAATTAAATAATTCTTAGTTACTATATGTAACGCCCCAAATTTTTGGAGCGTTAATATCGATTTAAATAGAGTCAGAAAACCTTAAATTATCAAAAAGTCTCCCAAGTGGTCATTCAGAACATCTACTAATCAATCCCAAAGATACATCAATAAATGCTATAGCGGCCTAAAGCATTTATATAATCAAAATTACTCCTACACGGAGTTCCAAAATAAATTCTAAATCCACATAGGTCCTCCTATTGTACGTTATAAAAATAACCAAACTGAATGCAAAACTAAACTACCAATACTAGCTCTGATATAAAATTACTAGCTCTAAATCGCACAGCTAGCCCTGCAATCCAGTCCCCTTTTACTGATCACCTGAGAGAAAAAAATAATAAGGAAGTGAGCCAAATGCCCAGTAAGGTCACTCAATGGACCAACCAAAAGGATACAAAGAAAATGTCAGAAGAACGAAGTTTCGGAGGTACAAAACTTAAATGGAACAGATACGAGATAGAATTTTAAAGTGCCAAAATATATTTTTGTACAAATACAGAATTTCAAAATGTCAAAAAGACATCATTGTACAGAGATAGACACTAGAGAGCCGTTCAGAATAAGGTCCCACATGCCATCACTGACACGTGAAACCGGATTCAGAAAATAAGATCGCGATCTCTAACTCATCCTACTGAGCTAGTCCACGTTCCAATTTACGTGAGTAAGTCAGAAACAGGTTGTCACAAATACTGTGACATGGCTCAACACAATAAGATTTTATGATATCCAATAATAAGTAGGCTAGACACCAACATATTTTCTCAAAAAGAAAGGTTTACTAATGCCTACACCCATTTAGTGGCTAGGGGCTCAGGCGAAATGGTGCCACCCAGGAGTCAAATAAGATCACACCACAGATATAAGATATGTTGGCATGTGAGATCAACCACAACTTATGATGAACCACAATAAAAGTTGTAAGCTCAAGACTGATGATGAACCACGGTATTAACTAAGGAGGAGGCAGATGATTATGTGACTGTCTAAGTATAATAAGAATGATCTTGATCAGATATCAACAATATATTTCAGGCATGAAGCAAAAGTCAAAGGAATTTAAACCATGGAAGTAGTATACATGTCCAAAGAATTGACAATAGTTTAATTAATGGCCATCTTTGACGCTCTTTTTTTTTTCAGTTTTGAAAATTGAAAAAAAAAATGTGTTTGGTAACCATTTTTTTTCAATTTAAAAAATCACTTTTTAAAATGTAGAGTAAAAAAAAAAGAGGAAAAAGCTCTGTTTTTTTTACTTAAAATTTTTTTTGAGACCTCCACCACAATGTACCCACCGCCCATCGCTACCCGACAGCCACCTCCGACCGCCGGCAGTCACTGTCGACGATTGCCGAGACAACCGCCGAACCGCCGGCAGCTTGCCAACGACCACCGCCGGCCACCACCGTCGACCACCGCTATGTCCCACCAAGACCATTGCAAACCACCAAAAAAAAGTTAAAATAAAAAGGTTTACCAAACACCAAAAAAAAAAAAAGTATCAAATATCCATTTATTTTTGTAAAAAAAAAAATAAGTTATTCTTTAAAAATTAAAAACAAAAAAAAAATTTATCAAACAAAGCGCAGGTATAGTCATTAGCTGTAAAGTTTCTAGGTTCACAAAGAGCATTAGATTAAACTAAGTCATTCATTCACACAGGACAGAGAAGTTTTAGGAACCAATACAAGAAAACAACTGAAATTAGAATTGAAGAGGACACTGACGGTCAAAGGCTAATGGAATGTTAGAGTAAGGATTAACAGGAGAAAGAAGAACCAACAGAATTCAATGGCATGCATCACGAAGTCAACACAGCCTTGGATATTACGGCTCAACAGAGAAAAAGAAAAAAAAAAGTCTCAGCAGAAGCCAGCCGACAGATTTGACAAAAAAAAAAAAAAAAATGCTGCCGGATTCTAATTCCGTGGTTGAAAGGCACAGAAATGGAGGCCCTCATAAACGAAATTCTGACGCTATGCATCAGGCAAATTAAAATATAGTTCACAGTGAACCCTACAATCAAACGCTAATAATAGGTACGGAAAACAATTTAATTTACTTAAATGCTGATAATTGATTCAACGCAAATTTGAATATCAAAAACAGTACATTCTTACATCTAATTGTACGATTAAATCCAAAATTTTGATCTTCTCAATCTAATAGTATCAAAAGCCCTAAAATTTAACATACCCAATTATTTCAATTAGGTTCTAACAATAGATAAAATTCATAAGGTTTCTACTACGAATCTCGAATCAATAATTGAATTGAATTCTTACCTCAAAGAGATCTTCAAAGGTTTCTCCCTAAGGATTCTCTAGAGACTTTTTTGAACTTTGTTGTATTCTTATGAAAATATTGTGCGTATGAAATCAGAAGTCTTAAAAGGTATATACTTATATTCGTAAAACAATTACAATTTCAAAATACTCATTACATCCCCAAACTCTCTAATTTTATTATCTTTTCTTTTCTTCTCATTCATTTTATTTTTATAAATATAAGCATTTAAATATGAGGGATGTAACACTATATTTGAGAACATTTAAAACCTTTAAGATGCAAAAATATGATATGACTATTGTATCCTTAAAATCACTTTATAATATGAAGTTATAAATTTATATGTCTAAAAACTAAAAATAATATTATCTTGGATGGGGTTCTTATTTCTTAATTGTTAATTTGCATATCAATAAGTCTTATAAATTGAAAAACTAATTTTAAATATTCTAAAACTCTAATTAATTAAAGAACTAACTGGTTATGACTTAATTTTAATTATTGTATACTTAAAAGCACTATTTAAAATAAATTTAAAAATTCATATATCAAAAAAATGAAAGTAACATATTAGATTTAAAAAAGGACAAAAAAGGATGTTACAATTGAGATTGAACCTTTTATAGGCTCTCATAGACTTGGGTGGTGAAGACCTTCAATTCCCAGCAGATGACATGCCAGAAACTGAGAGTTGGATATCAATTTCAACACAGACCACATGCAAATGTTAATGGACATTAATTTCGTCTTGTGTGGAAGCAGATTAAGGCCAATTATGACTTTTCTTTGATGGTCCATTTCAGTTAAGTTGGTTGAAATGTCTACACTACATGCAGTGGTTCTAGAAAATTGATATTAGCAATGATAAGAGGGTTATATACAGAAGCTAGGTTTTACTTGTTACATATCAGTGATCCCTTTCGACAGCCAACACCCCCGCCCCCCCACCCCAAACATGCTCATTGAGCTTTGATTGGCAGCAAGATAGACGAAGAACCGAAGAATAAGCATGTTCACGA
Source organism: Escallonia herrerae (assembly GCA_033070095.1). Classification (NCBI taxonomy): domain Eukaryota; kingdom Viridiplantae; phylum Streptophyta; class Magnoliopsida; order Escalloniales; family Escalloniaceae; genus Escallonia; species Escallonia herrerae. The sequence continues at coordinate 126,249 of JAVXUP010001773.1, read as the reverse complement.
CGTTGACTCCATAAATGGCACGGGGTACCACGGCCAACTAAAATGCGTGAGAATTTGCAATATTTGCTCGTGGATCGGATGTCGTCGAGTTGCTTCCATTTTAGCGATATTTATGATATGATTTTTGCCAAAAGTTTGTACACGGAAAAATTTACTTTGCACGGGCATTTTTGTGCTTTCTTCGGCTAATGTTTAATGCTATTACTCATTGATGACGAGGGAAATATTTAGTACATGAATCAAATTTAAGGACTTGTTAGAAACCTGATGTCTACAAACAAGCAGAAGAACAGGGCACGTATCAAATTAAAGGTGATCTACTTTGCTAATTCCTTCCCTCAAGAGCGATAGGACCTCAGTGCTTCAAACAGAGCATTCAAATCAGAGTACGATGATCCGCCTTCTTCAACAGCCTTCCTCGCCTTTTCCTTCAACTCCTTGGCTCGAGCTCTTCTTTCCGCAGCTTCTACGCCCACCATTATCTGCTTCACTGCGTTCTCTATGGCTTCCCTTTTCACCCCGTCACTGGTCAATCTGTTATATTCCTTCGAACCAACAGCAACCCCAGTTCTCAGAACCTCTGTAATTAGCTTTTCGTTGTAGAACTGCTCTGCAAACACTGGCCAGGTTACCATAGGCACGCCAGCACACACTCCTTCCAGTGTTGAGTTCCACCCGCAATGAGTCACAAAGCCGCCAACAGCTTCATGATTGAGAATCAAAACTTGGGGCGCCCACCCTCTTATGATCAAGCCTCTATCTTTCACTCTCTCCTCAAATCCTTCCGGCAGCCACTTCTCATCTTCTTCATGCTTTCCTCTCCTCACAACCCAAATGAATTGTTGTTCAGAAGCTTCAAGCCCCATTGCCATTTCATACAATTGAGAAGTGGTAAACGTTGCCATACTTCCAAAACAAACATATAACACTAAGTTTGGTTTTTTGGAGTCCAGCCACTTCAAACAGTCATCTTCATCAACGGAAGCTTTCTTTCCCCTTTCTGCTTTGTCTTCAGCATCTTTATTGCATAGTAAAATCGGCCCGATATGCCACGCCTTCCTCTTTAAGACCTCCCTATAGTGATCAGCATAATCAGGTTCAAGCTCATAGAAGCTGTTGACAACAACTCCATAGCTTCTCAGCTCTGACTCACTCATTTGACTTATCAATTTGGAAATTTGTGTTTCAGTCTCTTCGGTTGAATGCTCAGACACTTGCTTTTTAGTTAACTTTATCTCGTGTGGAAGACCAGGCAAGACAAAGGATTCGAAATCAGAAGACACGTTCTTGTAGGGCTTGTGAATTCTCAAGCTTTCCATAGCACATAGTGCGAAAAAGCTCGTTCCGTGGAAAACCAGTCTTGGGATACCAAACTTAGCTGCAACATCAGTAGCCCAAGGAAAAAACATGTCAGCAACGAGGCAATTAGGACGACATTCTTGTAGCACTTGCTCGAGCTGTTCTTCGAGCATGCCGAGGGCTTGTGTGAATTTGGGAAACAAGTCATTTGAAGTGAGTTGATCAACACTCTCGCATCCCTCGGGCAAACCCGCCTCCACTGTCGGGAACTTGATGACACGGAGGGCCATTTCCTTCCCCAAGATTTTGCTTCTTTCAACTGTCTTGGTGAAGACGGGGGCATTGAGATGGGTGGTGATGATGGTTGTTTTTACGCCACGTGAAGCGAAGAGTTTGGCCATGTCTAGAACTGGTATCATGTGGCCATGGGCCATCAGTGGAAAGAACACCACATGAAGCTGACCCATGTTTGGTCTTGTTGTAAGTAGCAGTCCCTCAAAAGCAATAACTGATAGAGCTGAGATGAGAGAGAGAGAGAGAGAGAGAGAGAGAGAGAGGAGAAGCTGGAGCTAGTTTTCTTTCTGCGACAATAATGCATACATGCAAAGCTTTATATCGGAAGCTGGAAAGACCTTTCCACCAGATAACACGCTAGGAATTGAGAGAAGCTCAAAGTTGGATACTACTTTCCGTAAAGAGACAAAGTGGCAGTAACAGTATTCTGCATTGCATCTTAATGCTTTTTATACATGAATAGTACATACTGAGATAAGGATAAAGAGATAAACAAGTGTTGAAGCTTTGAATTTGACATTTGAAAAAGAGAGATAGAATGGATTGCGGCCGGTGGCTGTTATATTTTTGAACTAGTTTTGGAGCTTTGAATTTGACTTTTGAATTCTGAGAGAGAGTGGATTGCGACTGGTTCATGTGGATACTTATCCACCGCAAGATTGAGGCGCAGTTGTTGACTCCAATCTTGGACCGAAGATGATGAAATTGCCGCCGAGAAAAAGACTTGGTGAGAACGTCCGCAAGTTGGTCCTTAGAACTGACATGATAAACTCGTAGAGGGCCGTTGATGACACATTCTCGAACGAACGAAGTGATAATCCAAAACGATGTGCTTCATGCAGGAGTGGAAGACGGGGTTGGCACAAATTTTTTGTATCACTACAAGAAAAAAGACGTTTAGCGACGGGATAATCCGTCGCTAAAAGCCCAAAATCCGTCGCTAATCGTTTTTGCGATGGACTAACCGTCGCTAAAAGTCTCTTGTGTAAAAGCTCGTAACTAAAAGTTTGGGGATGAAATTTTCAAATCCGTCGTCTAATATTGCATTTTTAGCGACGGAGATATTTTCTAATTAGTGACGGAATATCCGTCGTTAATTATGTTTTACGTATTTTAATTTATTTTTGTTTTATGAAATTAGCGACAAAATATCAGTCGCTAATTATTTTTAGAGACGGAACATTCCGTCGCTAAATAAGCCTTTTGGCGACGGAATATTCCGTCGCTAAAAAGCTGATAGTACGACACTTTTGGCGACGGAATTAATCCGTCTCCAAAAGTCAATTTTTTTATTTTTCTATTACCCAAACATGTAATAAATATTTCAATTCTCAACAACAACGCACAATAATCAATATATAAAGAAATATATATAATCAATCATACAAAATATTTATTATAAAAAAAATTCGTGATGAATAAGTCGAGAACCGGATACAGCCGGTTAAGGGAGGAGAGAAGAGTACAAGTTGGGCGCGGGGGGGGGGGGGGGACGAGCTGGGGCCAGGCACGAGAAGGGGCTCATCAGGGGTTGCTGCGTCTTGGATCTGGATCTTGCTGATCCGGGGCCGACTCGGCATGTCCAGCAGGGGTACCCTACTGATCATGCTCCCTGTTCATCCTTAACACCATTGTAGCAATGCGCTGGATCTCCTCCTCGTCCAACGGATGTCGAGGAGCCGGTGTCTGTGAAGGGGCAGCGGGGGGTGAGGACGCTCCTATCACGGCACGAGCAGTCGTGCTAGGCAGGCCACGGATGCGGCCTTTCGGCCGATTGACGACCCCCGACGTATCCAGCCATCGTTTCAACGCCCCAGTACTCGCACCTGTACTAGTGGACGCTGATAGCTGTCTGGGCTGCTGCTCGACCCCCTAAGCTATTCATACGAGGCCTTAAAAAATAATGATTTAAAGATATGTTAGGGCATTAATTAACGCAACAGACATTGAGGACAAAAAGATAAAAAATTAACAACTTAAACAAATTGACTCACATCGATCCGCCGGGCAATACCCGAAACATAGTCGCCGGCCCGGTGCGCCTCGTCCTTGTCCTTCTTCTGCACGTGCGTCTGATTATACGTCAGAGCTATGACCTCATCCTCATCCAGATCTGGGTTTTGGACCGCATTCATGTGTCGGATGATGTCGTGTGGCACCGACCCCCCCCGGTGTGCATTGGATCTTTATTCTGTCTATTCACGGCCCCACTCTTACTCTTGGCATCCCAGCCTGGATCCGCAGCCCACCGATCTATCATTTCCCCTTATACAGTCGGAGATATCCAATGTGGTGGATATGTCTTCATCTCCATCATCGGGGCACCCTCAGGCAGCATCTTTTTCTCCCGGTCTCGCCCGTCGTGGAGCCATGGAAGGTAATTCTTGCCGATGAAAGCAAAGAAGGCCTGCTGCCCTAGTGCCTACTGATCATGCGAGTCAAACGTGAACCCCTCCTGTAAGGCATTGAATAACACATATTAATTACAGAAAACAAACTCTAATTAAATAAATATTATAGCAAAAAAAATACTTTACCGTACCAGCCACTCCTCCCATAGGGACTCCCTCGCAGCGGCATCCCAGTCCTTCCAGTAAAGGCGTGGCTCGAAGAATCGGCCTTTCACAAGACCCCGATCTTCGTCCTCGCCTGATTCTCCAGGATCCTGCCAAAGAAGTAAATAAATAAATTAATACAGTTCAAATATAAATTAACACCCCAAAATTTTAAATATAAGGCATGATGTGATTTTTTTTACTTACAGGCCCTCTTGGGTAAGTGTAACTCGCTGTTTACGCTGGGGGTCGATGCGTACCCCGCGTGTCGGGCCACGGCCTCGTCGAGATCCTACAAAACACAGACATTAATACAGTTGAAATTTACTTTAAATATAAGGCTAGAGAAAATGTACTAAATATCGTTATCAACTATACTTGAGGTAGAACATACGGAAGAAGGAGAATCACCGTGCGTGTGGGATGAATCTGCGTTGGGCTGGGGCGACGGCTGGGACTGGGGCTGGGGCTGGGCCCCCATCTGCTGTACGCGAGCACTCTGTGTCTCGTCAACAGTGGTTAATGACGAGGTGGGACCTACGGGGGAGGAAGCAGCTCGGCGTCCAGCTCGGCCATGAATAGCCCGTATCCTATCCATATCTGACTTCATATAGATAAATTACAAAGACATTAACACATTAAAAATAATAATTTGGCAGAAATCATCATCGGCACTATATATATATATATATATATATATATATATATATATATATATATATATATATATCTTTTAGTCACAGAACTGTATATAACACATAAGATAATTTTGTTAAACAATCTTTTATGCCTTTTGAACCACTGTACAAATTGTGATTTTCGATGAGATTCAAGTCCAGCGGGATCAGTGATTAAAGATTTCGTATCGAACTCACTGCAAACTAATATAGTTGACTCGCTTATCACACACTTTCAATTATGTATAGCAATGTAAGTGAATTAAAACTTTAACTTACTCAACGAATGACAAAATTTCATCACAATTTAGAAGGGCATTTATTGTTGCAGCACTGTACTCTTCATTTCTTAGCCATTGAGTATACGTTCGGCCGAACGGACTTTCTGACCGCTTGAATATTGACAATTGCCCTTCCAAATTTGTGCTTGATCCAGGGTCATTTCGGCCTAGTTGATTGAACCTTGTATCAACATCAGGCCCGAAATATTGACTACAAAAGTTTACAAGTTCTTCCATTACGTAAGCCTCCGCAATTGAGCCCTCAACCCGAGCCTTATTGCGGACTTTTTTCTTTAAATGGAACATGAACCTAGAATTTTAGCGAATCGAGTTAGGTGAAATATCAATGATAATAGGTGTCGCATTAAGTGTAAATGAACAACTGTAACAATTTAAAGATTACCTCTCGAAGGGATACATCCACCGATATTGAACGGGTCCACCCATCTTAGTTTCATATGCCAAGTGAACAGTCAGATGCTCCATTGAATCAAAGAATGAAGGTGAGAAGATTTTCTCTAGCTTGCAAATCGTCACCACAATATTCTTCTCAAGCACTTCCATGTTACTGACCTGGATCGTAGAAGAACATATATCTCAAAAGAAATGAGATAATTCAGTCAAAGTCTCGCAAACAACCCATGGCAACAGTCCTCGAAAGGCAATAAGAATGAATCTCTCCATGAATACGTGGCAATCGTGACTCTTCATCACTTGGAACTTGCATTCTGATACATTGCAACAACGAGATATGTTGGACGCAAATCCATCCGAAAGCTTCAAATTCTTAACCCACTAACAGACCTTCTCCACTTGTTTCTTGTCTAGATAGTAAGGTGCTCTCGGAAGTATCGTCCTCCCACTGACTGTCCGAGGATGCAATTCACGGAGTACACCCAACTGTTGTAGATCTATTCTCGCTTTAAGGTGATCTTTTGATTTGCCCTTGACATTCATCACTGTATTGAACACATCATCAAAAACGTTCTTCTCAATATGCATCACATCCATGTTGTTTCGGATAACGAGCGTCCTCCAGTAGGCTAACTCCCAGAAGATACAAAATTTTCTCCAGTTGTGCTCTTTCCCGTACCCTGGAATCTTCTGATCTGGCACACCCCTACCGTGTTGTATGTCAGTATCAATTGCCTCCAAGTGTGAGAGCACTTCTTCACCAGATGGGGTAGTCCAGTGTGACAACCTCATGCCCGATTGTCCCGTCAAATTTATCCTTTTGCCTAAGAAACTGATGGCCTGGTGGCAAAAGCTTACGGTGACATCTGAACCACAAGGGCTTTCCACCGTGCTTTAACGTATGACCGGGGTTCACGCCCATACAAGCAGGGCATGCTAGCTTCCCATATGTACTCCAGCCACACGTCATTCCCAATGCAGAAAAATCATGTATAGTCCACATCAAAGCAGCCCTCATCTAAAAATTCTGTTTAAGGGATGCATCATATGTTTTGACTTCATGATTCCATAACTATTTTAATTCATCAATCAACAGCCTTAAATACACATCTATGTCCTTATCGGGACTCTTCGGCCTTGGAATAAGCGACGACAAGAACATGTACGGCTTCTTCAAGCACATGCTTGGTGGAAGGTTGTACGGGACAATAATAACAGGCCAACAGAAGTAAGGCATGGTAGACTGACTGAAAGGGTTGAACCCATCGGTTGCCAGACCGAGTCTAACATTCCGAACTTCATGAGCAAAGACTGGATGCCTGCTGTCAAACTCTTTCCACGCCTCTTCATCAGCTCGGTATGTCAGCACATCGGCATCATTGCTACGAGTCTCATGGTGAGCCCTCATATGTTCAGCCGTATTGGAGGAGTAGTACATTCTCTGAAGCCGTGGTGTGACAGGAAAATATCGCAATATCTTCCATGCAATGTTTTTCTTCTTCCCTTTCTCCGGTTTGTACCTCAAATGATCACATACTGGACACCGTGACAAATCCTTATTCTCTTTCAAGAATAACACACAATCATTATTACACGCATCTATCCGCTCTTAGCTCAACCCAAGTTTCCTCATCATCTTCTTCGCTTCATAGTACGACGGCGGTAGCTTTTCACTTTCAGGCAGAATTTCTTTGATTAAGGTAACAAACTCGTTAAAACCTTTCTCACTCAGCCCGTGGTTTGATTTCAACTGTAATAACCTACTAATCGCAGACAGCCGTGTGTGTTTCGGAGCTCTATCCCACATCGGCTCTTCCGCAGCTTTCAATAACTCATAAAACTGATGAGCCCCCTCGTTCGGCGGTTGGGTACTGTCGTCACCACCGTCGTTACCCCAGTCAATATTAGCATGCCCAGCATCCATAATCATATCTCAGTAATCATACCGTGCCTCATCCTTAACTTCAGTTTGACTAGCCGGGTTGGACGACAATACTATCGTTTCCCCGTGCTGCGTCCAACTTGTGTATCCACCCATAAAATCGTACCGACGAAGATGCCATTTTACTTTAATTCTTTTTCTCCAATGCAACAACTCACATCTACCGCATGGACACCTTATCTTATCAAAGTCAACATGTGCAGGATGCGCGTAAGCAAAGTCGAGAAATTCGTCAACGCGATCCTCAAAATAGTTAACATTCTTCCTTTTCATCCAACTTCGATTGACCGACATGACGACTGAATTATCGTACTGTATACCACCTTGAATTATGACCAATCATTAGACAGGGTCGATGTAAATATGAATGCATGAATGTGACAACATGTCTATGTATTTCCCTTCCATTCTCTACTAGGTAGTGGTCCTATCCAATTCAGAAAAGCATATGTTTATAAAACAGTGAATAACTCATGCTTAGTCCTATGTCTGCAAAAAATTCGACTGTACCTCCCCTCATTTTTCCAAGTACACAACATCGATTAGACGTTTTAACATTCATCTAACCTTGCCTTGCAAGATTTGACAAATATTATAACACCAGATCTGTATGCACCCGGAGAAACACATGAGAACGTGTACCAAATATCCATGACATAGAACACAGAGCATGAGTTGAAACACTGATTTATAAACACGTAGCTTTTCTAAATTGTCCAAACTGGACATCCAAATGCTCATTACAAAGCATTACTTTGTAATGACTACCTTTGAATGGAAACTAAGGGTTTTATGCAAGTATGCATTCAAAAATTGATAATATATGCAAGAATCTTTTCGAAATATCAAAACTACAGAAAGATCGTTGCATATGTTACCAATTTTACTTTAAATAGAATTATTTGGCAACGAGTTGAACCATCTCGTTGCCATTGGACTTCGCAAAACAACAACAAATATAAAGAATGCAGGTTTTATAAGCAACGAGTAATTAAACCATCTCTGGGCTAATTAGTGTTAATGAGGATTACCTTGGGCTAATTATAGCTAATTAGGGATGTTTACGAGTAATTAGGGTTATTTTGAGCTAATAGTCGGATTTTATTGTGCGGAGTCGTGTTGATAAGTTTTAATTAGGGCTAATTAGTTATGTTAGGGCTAACTAATTATAGCTAATTGGGGTCCCTTAGGAGTAATTAGAGTTATTTTGAGCTAATTAGGATTTAACTGTGAGGAGTAGTGTTGATTAGTCATAATTATGGCTAATTAGGCCTAATTGGGTCATTAGGCTTAATTACGATTACTTAGGCACGTAATCAAAGTTTAGTTAGGTTTTAGGGATTAGGGTTTAATTAATCTAATTAGGCTCGTTAGAGCTAATTAGGGTTAATTGGGTTCATTAGGGGTGCTAAAAATATCGTGTTAACCTAATTAACCTAATTTCAACAACCAACTATTCAACTAATTCACAAATATCTCAATCTAATTGGGTCCCATCCTCCGTCAACAATCTCAATTCTCAAATTCTCAATGCACAGTCAACAATCTCAATTCTCAATACCTCATATAGGGTGTCGGTATGGTGTTCGACACCTCTGGACATGTCCGAAGACATTGATTTAATTTTTAACTGCTGGACGTCGTGTTAATCACCCTTTGAAGAGGTGTCCACAAGTATAAAGTCAAAATATGACATTTCGGTGTCGGTGTCGATCCGACGCGGTGTCTGTGACCTACCGACACCTTGACACCTCATCGACACATCGGAAAACGTGTCGGACACCTCCGGACACGTGTCCGACACCTACCGACACGTGTTCGACACCTCCGGACACATGTCCGACACCTCCGGACAAGTCTGAAGTCATTGATTTATTTTTAAATGCCGGACACCATGTCCGTTGCCGCTTGAAGAGGTGTACACAAGTATAAAGCCAAAATGTGACATTTTTCAGTGTCGGTGTCGATCGGACGGGGTGTCCCTGACCTACCGACACCTCGACACCTCATCGAGACATCCTGACACGTGTCCGACACCTCTCAGCGGTGTTCGAAGACATTGATTTATTTTTTAATTGTCGAACACCCATTGAAGAGGTGTCGGACACCCATTGAAGAGGTGTCCACAAATATAAAGCTAAAATATGTTGTTTTGGTGTCGGTGTCGATCGGACGCAGTGTCCGTGTCTGTACTACCTAACGGGGATCTCAATCCAATCAGGTCCCATCCCCCGTCAACAATCTCAATTCTCAATTCTCAAATGCTCAATGCAATAAAAATTAATAAAAATTACACATTCAATCCAATTGGGACGAAGGCAGCAACAATGTCCTGCAATTTTATTATGCTCACCACGTTAAGCGGAAAAAAGAAAAAAAAATTATCTTCTTCAAGAAGTAATCGAGCCATCTCCCTGACCGATCTTGTGAATCTCTTTGGCTATTTCAAATTTCACCTCTTTCAAGTATTGCCGCCAACACATCTGAGGAGAGCTGCAGAAGTTGCAGTACACTGTCCCCATGACAGTGTCTTTGAGGTACTTCAGAGGTTCATTTTCAGAATCGGTCTCCAAATGTAACATAGGATCGATCCAGAACAGGACATCCAAAAGAGCTGGACATGTTGATGGAAATGAACATATGATGCTTAAATTCAACTCCTTAACTTGAGGTTTAGGAAAAACTGTAGTCTCACACAAGTCCTAGAAGATAGAAATAACCTTAAAAACAAATGGAAACATCAATTCCTTTTAGTAAAATCCTCCGATTGCAATAGATGGTAAACCTTTGGGTTTTGTGTGCCTCATTGTATGGTTTTAGTTCCAGACTTCAGCCAAGCTCAGGGTTTACAGTGCAATTAAGCCTTGCAACATACAACATAAAGCATTCTTGTGCAACTCTAAATTTGGAAGGAATACACCAACTACATAACAGCATGAAGAGAAAAGTCCACCTAACATGAGTAAACCAGCAAGCTAGTTAGGAGTTTATCTGAGATGCAGAGCACATGAGTTCGAAGCAGGTTTTTGCTGCTAGCATTGATCAGAATATAACACCTTGAAAGAAATTCAACAAGGGATGTCTAAAAGAAATGTCAAAGGATTGCATTGCCGCGATTAGCACCAGCCAGATAGTTTCTTTTGAAGTAAACATGACTTAACAACCTCAATACCCAGAAGTGTACATACTTGCTTAACTACAACAAGGACACCAAATTAAACAAGTGAGATATATAGAGCGTGTCTACTCTGAGGTATAAGAAACATGTTTCATCAAGCATCATCGCTTAAAGAATAGGCAAATAAGATCTCCAGATTAATACAAAACTCATTCTTTGAGGTTGTTCTCTAAATTCAACGAGACCCTAGAGTACATTCCAAGGAGTCAAACAGAAAAAATCATTATCTCTTTGATGGAATCAATATCTGTGGTATAATGTACTTCTTGTAAATTTCAGTTCATTAGCTACTTGATACTAGTATACTCTGATCCTCTCCTTATTATACCCTTCATTCCACATGAACAAGCTCACCATACTAGTCTAAGTCGGACGGTCGTGTATGCATACGGATTGTCGTAGACATCTGATGAAATTTTTAGGCAAAGAGGTCGCCACTTGCCTTCAGTCTCTTTGAAGCTCTGCATGCTCACGCCTTTTAAGTAATGCCGCCAGCACTTGACTGGACGAGAGACGCAGCATCCACGGTTCCCTCTGTCCATTAGCTCGTTGTAGAGGAACTTTACGAATTCTCTATCCCAGCAACTCCTCCAATTCAAAGTTAAAGTCTTCGGAAAGCAACACCATAACATTGCATCCACAAACTCATACCTGCTGGTACTGATATTGAGCTCCAAGTTCCGAACTTGATGTTTCGGAGGCGGAATGGCTTCCAAGTCTGGAGCAACAAAGCTGTTACTTTTGGACATGATACTCGGCCAAAGCTCGAATCGGTTCAACTTTGTCAGCAAAGCCCCCAAATTCGGAAACCACGTGCCCCCAACTTTTTTGTCGCAAAAAATACTAATATCGGCTGCCCATTGACCTTGATCATATGTGAATGACAAGGATCTGAGGTGGTTGTCACTATAAGAAAGTGAAAGCAACTTCGGAGTATCAAACTTTGCCTTCGCTAAATCTACCTTTCTTAGCCCTGCACAGGAGGAAACTATAATCTGCTTCAGTGTGCTACTTGAAACGTGGATCCTTTTCAATCCTTTACAAAACAGCAGGCTCAACACCTCGAGAACGGGGAGCTCAGGGATAAGGTCCCCAAGAAACGAGTCCTTGATGGTAACATGATCCAACAATAACTCCTTGAGATTATGAGATGTTCGGATACCACTCAACTCAGGCACGCATGAAGCGTTTTTACATGCCCGGTACTTAAAGTATTCCAGGCTCGGTGCATTGATGTCAAAAATCTGGTTGATGTATGTGGAAACCTCAAGTTTTTTGAGGTTATGAAGGTTACCTATTTGGATCCTTTCCCACCCCTCACAGTATTCGATGCATAGTTCCTGAATTAAAGGGCAGCTAGATATTAGATTCTGGATTGCCCATTTATCGGTATAGACATTGAGGAGACGTAGAATCCTTAGAGCATGGCACTTTATTGCGCCATTGCCATCTACATGCTCCAGCTTGCATTCTCTTAGCCTCAACTCAGTCAACCGTGACGTTGTAAAGATTGCTTGCGGCCAAGCATATCCTGGACATGACGGCGTTCGGATGAAGTGATCGAGTTCTTCAACATGGTTTTCGAGAGCCAAGCCTATCCACTCATCGGCAACGGAAACCAGACTGCTGTAAACGAAGTTCACACGAAGAACAAGCCTCTTTATCCTCGGGTTCTGCTCGCGATATCTGATCATCGTGTCAAGTAAAAACTTCATGAACTTGTGTGTTTCCTCTTCAGCATTGGGATTCTGTTGAAACCAGCCAAGGGCGTCTTCTCCAAAGTAGGTTTGATCAAAATCTAGAACAGGGTTGGTAGACCACGCACTCAACCATGGCTTGGACAAGACACTGGTTTGTGCTGCTTCCTTCCCAGAGAGGAACGAGTGTATGTGGTGAATGATGAGCTCTGGTAACTGCGACATTCTGTCCATGGCGCCCTCCATATTAAACTGTAAGACCACAGAATCGGGGCTGTACAAGGCCACTCTCCTTCGATCTCTCTGACCATCTCTTGTTACGGAGTCACCTATTTATAGCAACACACGATTCAAAACCTCAAACAAGTAGGAACCACATGACCTATTAGGACACTGATAAATATACAAGACCAACTAGAACACTGATTATTGAGTTTTTTCTCTAATTAATACATGGATTAATTACAAATTCTCCTGTGGTTTACACATTTTTGCACTTTACTCTCCGTGTTTACAACTTTTACAATAGTGCCCCCTGAAGTTGACAAAATCATTGCAAGCGAGTCTAAAATCCAACGTCCGTCCAAAATAATCGTTAAAATAGTCATGTGTATGTTATGTGTCACTTTTTTTTATTAAAGTGAGGGCAAAATTGTAACTTTTGTAAAAAAAATCCATTATCTTCATTCTGGCCTCTGTCTCTCTCTGCCATCGCCTTGTCTCTCCACCAGATGCAACCCAAATGACAGAATAGTTCTCCTACAAATCAAACGATCTCTAAACAACCCCACCCAATTGGCTGCATGGAAGCCAAATTACTGCGATTGGAACGACGTCATGTGTGACTTAACCACCAAGCGGATAACCACCCTTCAGTTCGGCTGGGGCAACATCTCCAGCCAGATCTCCGCAACAGTCGACGATCTCCCTTCTTCCTCCACCGGCACCAACCCTTCATCCCCAAAAGTCAGCTGCATCGGCCAGGTCAAGCGCAATAACAGTATCCAAAAGGATTGTCTCAGACAATGGCCTTCATGGCCTTGAGGACAGATAAAAGGCCACCACAGACATATTGTCGATATTACTTCTGTTGTGGGGTTAGGGTAAAGGAGCATTTCTTAAACATGTTATCAATACCCTATTACATATGAACTACATGGCTTTAATAGAAGAAGTAACAACCCAGAAAACCACAAACCAGTTTAGCCAGTCTACTCGCGCCACAATCAAAGGCTTAAAACACTACCTTGTCCGGCTATTTAAAGGTTGAACAGTGTCACCGGCTTTCCCACTTCATACAAATTTACACTCAACGCCACCAAAACCCAGATCCACCACCTCAAGTACACAAAGCTGAAAAGGCTCTTTACTGGCAAACACCTCACTACACCCACCGCCACCATGGCCGCGGCCTCCAGTGCAAGAACACTTGAAGGCAGAAGAGGGCCGAGATCTGCAAGCGATGGTAACAATGATTATGTGAAGGATCGGTGAAGATGGGGGAAATAGATCCGCCACCGGTGGTGATCAAGAAGAAGGACGGACTGGTCGGCGGTAAAGTGAACCTATGGATGAGGCGATCTGGTGCGACGGCGGCGATAGCTTCTTCTTCTACATTAGAAGGCTTACAGATTCAACCAATTCATATGCCCAATAACATTCATCTTCTTCCTCCAGAGGCCATGGGTGATGGGTCATTCTCCGTACATTCCTTCGGAGGCCAGAATGAAAATGATTTTTTTTTACTAAAGTTATAATTTTGACCATTACTTTAGTCGAAAAAGTGACACATGAATATTTTAACGGCTATTTTGGACAGACGTTAGATTTTAGAGTCGTTTGCAGTGATTTTGTCAACCTCAGGAGATACTATTACAAAAGTTATAAATAGGAAGAGCAAAGTGCAAAAACGTGTAAATTACAGGGAACATGTTTGTAATTAACCCTTAAAACATGTTTAAAACTTAACTATCAATTTACTTATTTTTGAAACTTATTTAATCACATGCCACACTTTTAGAAATCGTCGTTTAAATATTAAATGTTACTGACACTAACAAGATGATGAGAATAAGTTACCGGAATATGTAGAGCAGAAATTTATTTTACTAGTTATGTTTTGGCTACATGGAAGTTCTAACAGAACCCTTTTGTACGCTTTTGGTTCCTTGCATGCCCCGAGAAGAGCACTAGGTATTGGATTCGCTCCAAAGTCATGGTTCCCAAAGCCGATCACTTTAGGAGTGACGATCGGTGAATGTTCATTAGACTAAGCTGAGTGTCTATGCAAGAGATATGTTGTTCCTTGGGGAATACTGATTGAACCACGTTTCAAGAGCAAGGCAGGGTTGAGTTTCCGGTACTAATGCAGATTCTGTGTCTTTCTTTTCTCTTTGTGCGAACCATGTAGGGAGCTTGCGTTCTTAATTCTACTGACCATGGCCTAGAGACAGCACCCTTAGCGATTCAATGCTTGAGCCTTATCTAAGTTTGATTAATTCTTAGCAAAAACTTCTTTTAGTGTGCTTCAAACAAGTGATACGAGAAACTTTGTGCAGAACCACGTAAGGGAGTACATCTTGATCTTTTGCGAATGTGCATAATGAATCCTATGAGGAAGGTTGGGGCTCGAAAATTTGAAAAGCTGTCGAGAAAGCATTCTATTGGAAAATATGCTTTGCTTTGTGTTTACTTGTGCAGAAAAATTAAGTACGAAAATACTGAAATATATTATGCTAGACTGAACAAACAGTATTAACAAGAAGTGTATAATTAACTCACTGCAAAATCACAAAAAGAACAATGGAGAATCGATGTGTGAATTTGATTCACTGTCCTTAACACTTATTCGTCCCGCAACGGTACTAACGGCTTCTTGACGATAGTCTCCCAGGATACAACGGTAGTATATCCGAAAATAAGAGTACTACAAATCTTCAGACTCGGCGAACCAAAACAATGGCGCTGAACTCTTTCCTGTCGGACTTTTGGGAGAGATTTTTCTGTTACGTAACTGTTTTTCGTAACTGTTTTTTAGATTATGGACTCGTTTTTATATATTAAAAAAATTCGCTTGAGGCTGCAACTTTTCACTAAAAACTGCAAGTGTTGGAAAAGTTACAACCTTTCAGAAAACGAATTTAAATAAATAAAAATTTAAAAGTATTATCCCAAAAAGAATAATGCTTGATGGGCCTAAGCCCAAGCCACGGACCAGACCGGACCGGACCGGGACGGGACGGCAGGCAGCGCCCGCGTGTGGTGGACCTTGGGTCAACCTAGATCCTCCCTCCTTACAAAATTTGGATACTCCCAAGGCGCCCAACCCTTAGCTCAAGGTTAAGCCTTACAAGGAGACAACATTGACTTTATTTCTTCAGTGTGAAATTCTCTTTTTCCATCAAGTTGAACCACCAACTTCAACTTCAATTTTCTCATTTACTTCTCATTTGTTTTAAACTTGTGAATATATAATGATCATCTACTCTAATAGATGAACATAAATAAATTTATTTCTAACCAAATTATGGTTTGGAACCCATTTGAAAGTTGAGTCAAAGATGGTTATCCACAATGAGTTTAAAACCCAATTCCAACACATTCTATCTCTGACACCTAGGTAAAAGCGATTAAAATAACACTTAAAAGGCAGCCAAAGTGCTCCCCAAGACTATACCTAAGGGACTCAGCAAGACAACAACGGATCAAGATTCTATACTGTACAACAGAGGTGTTGTATAGTATTTAGGGACAAAAGACTGTCACTGAAAGTGTTTTCTCGCTGTTATTGAAATTAATAATGACTATTTTTTGTAGATAAAAAATATTTAACGTCATTTTTCTGGTACAACACATCTGCTGTACAGCAGAAGGCCCTCCTGATCCGACAACAACTATACCGGCATGCACCAGAACACAAAGCCACATAGAGCAAGACGATAACTAAATGTTCACTACATAGTGCCGTGAAGCGCAATCCACCCATCATGAGCATGATTAAACTAGCTAGCTAGGAGGAGCTTGATCACTGGATCTAGATGCAGATCACAGGAGTTCCAACTTGATACCACCACAACTCAGCTGGTAGCTTTGATCATAGCAGGACACCTTGAAAGAAATTTAGCAAGGGTGAAAAGATACTGCACCTTCATATCATTTCATCACACCGCTGCATTACCCCAACTAGAACATAATAATGTACTATTATGGCTGCTAGTTCGTTCAGAAGAGCATGACGTAACAACCTCAGTACCCAACTACTTGGCTGTTATTTCCTTTAGAAGAGAACGTCTTGAAAAAATTCAACAAGAGATGTCTACAGGGGCAAAATGATTGAATTAGCCAGTGACCACCAACCGAAGCAGATATATCTGTATCTATATCTATAAATAAATATATAAAAATACGTACAGATTTAAATGACTAATATTTTTTTTTGTTGCTTAGAATATCCTTATATATTAAATTGAAGTCTTTATAAAAGATTAGTGATGATTAGGGGTGTTTGTGACTTAAAACATTTATTTATTTTATTATATATCCTTTTAGGATAAGAGTGTTATTAAAAAGTAAGAGTGTTTTTAATTTCTCATTGGATATCAAGCTTTTTTTTCCTTAAAATACTCTTATTGAAAAATGTGCTCTTATTGGAAGTAAGGGTTGTTTTGACTTTTACTAAAAAAAAACAAAAAATCTTAAAGTACTCTTTTTGAGATATGGACTTAGTAGAGTTAAGGTTTGTTTTAACTTTTACTAAAAAGAAATAGAAAAAAATCCTATAAATTACTCTTAAACTTTTCTGGATGCTATTTGAACATCGTTACTAATAAAATTCTATCAAAACCTACATTCATTCACGTTAAAACTAATACATACCCTATAGCTACCATATCTTCTCCATTAAATTTGGGGTTAATAGCGAAAATATACCCTTACATATGACACGTTTCCAAATTATATCTCAAACATTTCAAAATAGCTTTTTTATCCACCAACTATGGCTAACGTTGCAAACGTTGACCTTCCGTCCATTTTTTTGAAAAAAAACTAGGGTTTGCAAAATTATCCCCAAACATATTGAGGGCATATTGGCAAACTCGCATGGGCATGTTTTGGAGGGAAAGATTGCGGGGCTGTAAATAAGGGAGTCTAGACTATCTGTTTTAGGTCATTTCCAAAACAGAAAAGATTATTTTGATCGTGTCACTAGAGACGATCGTGGGAGGATTTTGCCAAAATCATCGCGACTACGGCTTCTTTCCTTCTATAATCACGACAATGGTGGGGTTTCCACGCCAGGGCAACTACGGGCTTCCAGAATACGGTAAGTCATTCATTCATTTATCTATTTTCATTAGATTCAATTATATTATCAATGATTACCTTTTCATATATTGAAAATTAGTCGCGATTAGGGTTTTCTAGTGTTCGTATTTTCCTGTTAGAGCATTTCTTGCAATTAGGGTTTATGTTGTGCCTGTTGTAGTGAAACTGAGAAACATGGCTTTTCTTGTTATGGAATTGCAACATATTTTACTCTGTACAGATATTCGAATGAATACAATTAGGGTTTATGTTAGACTATATCTTGTAATTAGGGTTTATGTTGTGGCAGTTGAAATGAAATTGGAAAAATAGGCTTTTATGTAATTTCATTTTCAACATATTTTAACTTGCAATTTTATTTGATTTAATGCAGAATATGACTCTGAATTCTTTACTGTTGAGTTGCACCATGGAGGTGAATTTAGAAACTGCCCTGTTACAGTTTATGTAGGTGGTAAAGTTGCTTATTTTGACTACTGTGATCTAGATCAGATATCTTTGCTTGAGTTGGTTGATTGTTGTGAGAAATTAGGGTATGAAATAAATATGGAGAAACAAGAGAACTGGCCAAAATTTTATTCTAAGATGCATGGTTGCACCTTAAGTACAGGACTTCTATTATTGGGGACATATCAGATTGCCCTAGGCTTAACAAAAAATGTAAAAGACAATAGGGTAATAAAAGTTTATGTGAAGCACAATGAACTCATGGATAGTCAAGCTAACAGTTAAGCCACTTCTACATCTACTGTTCAGCCTAAAAATGTGCAATCTTCTGGTAGAATTTTAGAGTCAGAGAACACCATGGATAAAGACAGTGATGTCTCTGTAACCTCAAAGGACTCTATAGAGGTTGGGGAAGAAGATGGTAAGATAGTGGACAGTGATTACCCTGTTAGTGATGATGAAGTTGTGAAACTGAGGACAATTGAAGTAGGGGGACTTAACAAAGGATGTTGATGCAGGGCATAACTCTGACCGTACACTAATGAGGTGGAAGTGGATAGTTCATCTGATGAAGAAGGTGCTCCTAAAATGAAAAAGAAACCATAGAAAAAGATTAGTTATCCCCAGTTCAATAAATCAATGTTTGAAGATCCCTTATTTGAGTTAGGTCAGTGATTTGCCTCACACCTACAATTGAGGGAAGCTATTAGGAATTATGCATGTAAGAATGAAATGCTATTAGCTTTACAAAGATGGAGAAGAGAAGGGTTAGAGCTGTGTGTTGTGAGGGTGACTGTCCTTGGGTCCTATATGCTTCTTACATGTACAGGACCACCACTTTGCAAGTGAAAACCCTAAATCCTGAACACACTTGCTCAAGGACATATGAGGTTGACATGGTGAACTATAGGTGGATTGCAAGAATGATAAAGTCTTCCTGAGATCTAATCCTAAATGGCCAGTTCAAGCTATAGCTGATACACTTCATGAATCCTACAACATTGAGGCCTCTAAATGGCAAATATATAGGGCTAATAAACTTTATATGGAGGAAATTAAGGGAAATTGCAAGGAAAAATATGAGAAGCTATGGAGCTATAGGGCAGAGGTTTTGAGGAGTAACCCCAATACCATTTTTGATGTGGAGGTTCAGGGTGGTAGGTTTAAAAGACTATATGTATCTTTTGGGGGTTACAACAAAAGACTTGTGTAGTGTTTGAGGCCTGTACTCATTATGGATGGATGCCATTTAAAGGGCCCTTACAAAGGGATTCTATTAGCTGCAGTTGGGATAGACCCTAATGATAGTATGTGGCCAATGACTCATGCAGTGGTTGAAGTGGAGAATAAGGAAAATTGGAAGTGTTTTGTTAACCTGTTAATTAATGATGTGGGCATTCAAAATCAGTCTGCCTAGACATTAATAAGTGATAAGTAGAAATGTCTTGTTTAAGTGTTAAAGGAACTTATACCACAAGCAAAACACAGGTTTTGTGTTCAGCATTTTGTTCAGAATTTTAGACTTGAGTTTAAGAGCAAAGCATTGACTAATCAGGTATGGGCTTATGCTAGAGCTTCATACAAAGATAAGTTTGAGAGAGAGATGATAGTCTTGAAAAAGGCCAGTGAGGGTGCACATTCTTGGCTGCTTGCTAGGCCAATTGAACACTGGAGTAGGTCACACTTTAGGAGGTCACACTTTAGGACATTCTCTAAGTGTGACAATTACTTAACAACTAGCGTGAGTCTTTCAATATAGCAATCCTGCCTGTAAGAGACAAACCTATCATATCATTGCTTGAGTGGATCAGGTTGTACAACATGAAAAGGAAGAAAGTGGATAGCAAATAAGGCAGGAAACTTTGCCCAGGCATCCAGGCCAAACTGGAAATCATCAAAGAGCATTCCAATGTCTGTATACCACAGTATGCTGGTGACAAGAAGTTTTAAATTTTGTTGATGTATGGGGGGTAGGCTAGTGTTGACTTGAATGCATATAGTTGTAACTGTAAAAAGTGGGACTTAACAGGAATACCCTACATCCATGATGTTGCTGCAATCCATCATGTAGGAGAGCTACTTGAGAGTTACGTGCATCAATACTATTGGATTGATACCTACAAGAGAGCTTATGACAATATTTTGTACCCTCTGAATAATGAATATCAATGGCAACAAACTGAAATGGATCCGCCATTACCACCTACACTCAGAGCCACAAAAGGTAGACCAAAGAGACATAGAAAAAGACACCAAAGTGAAGTGAAAACCCCAAACAAGCTAAGGAAATTCCAAGCAACACACAGCTGTAGAACATGTGGTAAACTTGGTCATAACAGCAGATCTTGTGCACAAACTTTGGAAAAAGGCAGTGTTGTATTAGATGCAGCCTAAGAGGGTACTGCTTAAGCTATAGCTGAGGGGGGTGGTACTCAAGAAGAAAATGGCCAGGGTGGTACTCAAGAGGAAGATGGCCAAGGTGGTGCTCAATGGGGTGGTAGTCAAGAGGAAGATGGCCAGGGTGGTACTCAAGAAGAAATGGCCAGGTCAGGCAAAACACTGTTGGTGCCTAGGAATCAATGCCAGAAGAAATTACTATCCCATAGGTAACTAACTTGTGCATAGAATTTTGCATTTATTTATTTTATGTTACCTTGTATTTGGATTAAGTAACTTGTTTTTTTTTTTTTTGACTTTTTTTATTCAGTATATCTCAACTGAAATGGACCCATCACAGAATGTGTCTTTAGATTTGGACTTGCCATGGGAAAAGGGCTGAACAGGTGACTAGCATTTCTTTATTTTATTTTACCTTGTATTTGGAATAACTAACTTATTGTTTTTGGTTTTTCTTAGGAGCAACAGCTTCAACCCCTGCCAAGCAGTGTTAACAAGAATGAGGCATACAATGCAGCAGTGGCTCAGGCAATAAGGGAATTTCAAGCAATCAATGCTCAACTGCAGCACAAATATAATGACACTCAGCTGTTTCAAGTGATTGGCAAGTCACTGGACTCCTCCCTGGAGTGAGTTACTAGGGCAAGTGAACAAGGGGGTATAATTTCTAGCCTTGCACTTGTTTCTGACAGAAAAAAAAGGCTCAAAAAGGACATTGGGACTGGTAAGACTTTGTGCATATGCAATGTAATTTTTAAATACTGTTTAGGATGGTTTTGGTGATAGTTGTTTAATATTCTGTTATAGAGAAAAAAGGCCAAACCTGTTTGGAAGCCAACTGGCCCACATATTGACCTGTCACAAGAAAACCTGAACCAACAACATATGGCCACACCAAATACTTCTCAAACATCATAAGTGGGAAGAAAATGTTGCCACTAAAGTACAAAAATAGAGCACAAAATGTTTATATTCTTACACTTTGGAGTTCATACAGGTTAAAGCACCACTGATCACAGTGCAAGGACACCCAGTTTTTAAGCTAGCACATTCACCAATGGTGAAGAAAATGGGGTTAATATCAGTGAAGGTTACTCAATATACTAGGAAGGGAGAAGCCTGCACAACCACTTCATCCTTGCAAATTGCTGCAGTTCAAACCAGAAGTTCTACTTAAGAAAAGGACACTGCTAGTGGTAAAATAGCAGCGAGGGGCTCCTCATCCTTGAAGACTACTGCAATTCAGACTAGGAGTTCTTCTAAAAGCAATGGGGAAGGGATGGACACTACTAGTGGAAAGAAAGCAGTGCTAGGAAACGAGGGTAAAGGGAATGGGAAAAAGGCATGGAAGTGAATTAGGTTGGCATGGAAGTTAGTAGTTAGCCAATTTACATTTATAAGTATTTGTAGGTTAGCTTTTGGCTATGGAGTTTGGGTTATATGGCCATTTTGTGTGAAGAAAATGGGGAATTGCATAGGGCCATTTTTTGGTGCAAATAGAGTATGGTGAATGCTATATGCTGGGGCATTTTTTATGCATAAACGAGGGGGTACAGGGTGATCATTTGGCTAGCTTTAAAAGGGCAAAACTTTGTGCAGATATTGGGGTATATGGGGAACATATGGGCAGATAAATAGATGGGCAAATTTTTGTTTGTATACAAACTACATTTGGCCAGGTCTTTAGGGGATTATCTGTGTAGTAAATGCTTAACAACTTTTGTTCACAATTGATGTAACTTGGATACTTTTGTACCAAGAGGGATGATTAAGTTTTAATATTAATGACTATTGTGTCATGTGTTGGATGCTTAGTACATTTAATAATGTGTTGTTACATTTGATTAAATAAATGACTGTAAAGTTGTCAAGACTTAGTTATTTACATCAACAAAAAGCTGGTACACTGATAACATTTAGGGCAAATACAATATTTTGCTAGTGTTGTTTACATAGCTTTTTTCCCCAAACCTAAACCCTACCAATAGAACTACAGCTGCAAACAAGATCACAGTCCATTTCTTAAAGCTTGAGTTCTTGATGAGCAACTCCATGTTCCTCCTCTCCAACTCATACTTCTTTATCTCTAATTGTTGGTTCCTCAACTGCAACTGTATAGTCCTCTTGTGCAGTTCATCATTCTGTACATGCACCTCTTCTAATTTCTTTAATGCCAACCTCCCAAACACCATTCCATAATCGCATACATTCAGATCAAACCATTTAAAGAACTTACATTTTGTTCATCCTACATACATATAAAAAAACCCTACATTAGTTAAGACTAAAATTCCATATGATTATCAAATTAGGAGTGTAGGTAGTTACCTTGTAATGAGCACATCCCAAAAATCTTCTACCTGGATTGTTCTTGGTCCACGACATGGTTAATGGGGCCGTTTGTCCACAATAGCAGGTGGTGGGCATGGATGAATTTGTGGAGTGGTTTGATTTCCCAAATCTGGAAGTATTGTTGCTGTTTTCAGCCATGAGTGAGTGTGTGTGTGTGTGTGTGCGCATGCATGCGTGCGTGAGTGTCTCTGATGCGTGAGAGAGAGAGAGAGAGAGAGAGAGAGAGAGAGAGAGTGTGTGTGTGTGTGTGTGTGCGTGCGTGCGTGCGCATGCGCGCGCGCGTTTTGAATTTGGGGGAAAAAAGTCATTTTGCCCTTTATTCAGGTTAACGGTGTTTTTTGCAAAATTATACCTTAACATTTTCTAAGATTGCATTTTTATTCCTTGGCAAAAAGTGACTTGACAAAAATACCCTCGCAATTAACGGAAAAAGTAATAGGGTGTGGGCACCAGAATTGTGCCATAGTTTGGTGGATAAAAAAGCTATTTTGAAAGGTCTAAGATATAATTTGCAAACGTGCCATATGTGAGGGTATATTTTCGCTATTAACCCTTAAATTTGATTTAAGTAAACAAGTTGCATATGATAAATTTTTTTGTGTAGCCTTTCAATTATTGTGCATACATATAGATTTCAATACAAACATAATGATATATTAAAACTATCGTTAAACTAAGTTTTATTTCTAAATTTCAAATACATATGTATAGATGTAATAAACTATTGTAAAACTATAGTTTCCTAGGTTTTTTAAACGTAAGTATAATCATGATTTCTAAGAATCGTTGGATCAAACCATTCTGCTGCAATTATAATTTGGATTCATGAGAAATAAATACTCATAAATTTCTATTAAAGTTATTAAGATACCCTTATTTGCACGATAACATGTTCTTCATATGGTTATTGCCTTTGTATGTTCCACTTTAAATCAGATCGAAGACCATATAAAAATGACTCTAAGTGGTTAAAAGGCTAAACTTTTTTTTCCCTTAAAAAGGATCCTTTTAAATTTAAAAGGTTTATAAAAAATGGGTAACATAGAGATAGCACTTCTGAGATTTACCTGAAACTATTCACAGTATCTACAATGTTTTCTTGCTGCACTAAACTATACATTTTTATTTTTTAGTTAAGAATTTAAGAGAAATCAATAAAAGAATGGTAATACCCTTCATACACAAATAAATTATCCAATCTTTCATCCCCCTCCCCAAAGCACCATCCCACCCCCTTACAGCAGTTGTACATGGGTGATCTCTCTCTCTTTCTCTCCCCTTTCTTATTTCTTTCTCCGTCTCTCACAAACCCACATACACTTCCCCCCCAAGCACCCTCTAGCGAACCATCATGGCGTCGATGTCGTCCCCCTTTCCCCCACTGCCTCGCCACCACCACGAAAAGTGAAACCATCACTGACGGATTTACAACCCAAGTACCATTACAAGATTCATCTTGATCGGCTTTGGGTAGGTGAAGGAATGAAATCTCTGTCATTTAAAATTTTGGATGGATCTTCGTGTGCGCGCTCATGATCGTTAGTGTGTGTGTGTGTGTGTGTGTGTGTGTGTGTGTGTGTGTGTGTATGTGCCTATGTGTGTCTATGATGGGCAATGAGTGGGCACAAAGTAGTCCATGGTTGCTGGGCTGGGTGTCAGCAGTGGTGGAAAGTTAAGGTCTTCATGATGGGCAGTCAAGGGCGGAAGGCTTCGGTTGTGGTGGCTGGGCATCAGAGGCAGTAAGAAAGAGGAGGAAGACCGAAGGGCATTTTTGGTATATCGTAATAAATTTATGTTGCTCTAATTTTATTTTTGCTGACAGTTCCCAATGGAAGTGGGTGTTTTATGTAACAGAATGACAAACTACAGGGGCTGGGAGTAATAAAAATATTGAGTAGGTGTAATTTGTAGTTTCGGTAAACTTCAGGAGTGTCGTGTATAATTTATCCAATAAAAATAAATAGTGATTTTGATTTTTTACAGGGTAAGGCTAAATTACAACATTTGTTACTAAATTTCAATAGTTTATTATTAAAGAGGTTAAACATTTAACTAATGCATCCTTAAGTGACAAGATAAATATGAATTTAACCAAACTGGGTGTGAATACCCCCCCCCCCCCCCCCGGTATAAATATATGGTCCTAAATGATTAAATGGCTAAACATTTTTTTCCTTGAAAACTTGCTTATTGATTTTTTATTACTTGAGATGCCCTGTTTATATAGGTTACTGGTGGTTTCAAATAAAAGATGATTTTAGGTTTCGGCATAGAATGAAGCTTTTTTTTTTTATATAAAGTACCTTTTTTGACTTCGAGAACTTTATAAAATTAAAAGTATTTTTTGGATTTCTTTTATTAAAGGGTTAATTACAAAACTGTCCCCTATGATTTACACGTTTTTGCACTTTGCCCCTCGTGTTTACAACTTTTGCAATAATGTCTCTTGAGATTTACAAAATCATTGCAAATAGCTCCAAAAATGAACGGCCGTTCAAATTCAGCCGTTAACAGCCCCATGTGCCCAGCACACCCGGTTTTCACATGGGTAGATCGGTCATTTCGGATCTACCCATGCCAAAACCTTTCCAGCAGCCTCCAGTGCTGCAATTTTCTATAAAGAATCTTTCTTTCCGAGAATTTCAACAAACCCATTTTTTAAGTTATCCAAAAACTCCAAACCATTGTCCTGAATTTCAAAGAGCATGGATGTGCCCTCGTTTAACAGATCATTAGGGCCAAATGAATCAGGAAGCTTCAATGAGAGGGGCTTAAACATGGGGTTTTTTGTGAAGAGGTAATCAAGATTTGGATCTCCTAGGCATTGCGGAGCTCTCAGAAAGCAGGTCCCTAAAGGGTGCCAAACAGTTCTTTGGTCGCAGAGCAGCCAGGTGTCCTGGGTGGCCTCGTTGTTGACGGAGGGGAGGCTGTCGAGGGCGGTGGCACCACCAAAACGGATGAGACGGCAGTGGTTGTACTGGGTGTTGACGAAGGTGACATGGAAGCCCGATTTGGTTTGGCACCATGACTGCACGTGGTTTTGCCCTGTTTTGCTCTGTTGCTGCTATGACCGATCTACCCATGCCAAAACCGGGTGTACTGTGCACGTGGACTGTTAACTGCTGAATTTGAACGGCCGTCCAGTTTTGGAGCTATTTGCAATGGTTTTGTAAATCTCAAGGGACATTATTGTAAAAGTTGTAAACACGAGGGGCAGAGTGCAAAAAGGTGTAAAACACAGGGGACAGTTTTGTAATTAACCCTTTATTAAAATATCGTGTTTGAATTTTAGAACTTGGTAAAATTCAAGGTGCTTTTTGACTTTTAATTAAAAAATTTCACAAAAAAAATACTTAATTTATATTTATAGTAAGAAGTTTCAATCTTTTTTTTGGTACATAGAGTTTTTACAAATACAAGTACCCTTGAAATTGTTCATGAGTTCCATTTGCTTCATATGAATAAATATCTTTACAAAAAATTAATAGTTCAATACTTAATTAGTAAGCTGGGTTGAGCAAAAAATATAAAATTTGCAAGTGCAATAACAAACTTAATTGCATAAACTTAAGGAAACCTTAGCACATCTATCTTTGTAATAAATGAACATTGAAGGCAAGCCATTTACAAGCTTATATAAATCCCATAAGAGCAATGTGTGTATAATCATCAAGACCATGTTATTAAGATTTTCTTTTTCATTCTTTTACATTAAAAACCTATCAGAAATACAAGTAATTTGGTAATTAATTGCAACATTTTTGGCTAAATTTAAACATTATGTCGCTAAAAAGGTTAAAAGTTCATTAATGCATACTTTAGTGATAAAAAAACATATAAATTTAACCAACACGGGTGTGGACCAAGCCCCACCATGTAAGTCTCAGCTCACCTTGAAAAAAAAAACTATGTCAAAACTTTTGATAAAAAGACCACCTTAATTTTTACTACTCTTTAGAAGACCGTTCTTAAGTCCAGGTATGTTCTTTTTTTTTTTTGGTCGAAGTTGGATTAGCTATTACATCTATTGTTGCAAACTAAATTTATTGACATAAGCACATTCGCTCTTCAGACAATTACATGGAGTATTATCATGAAAAGATATGTGCTAAAATCAAATCTTATGACAAATATATGCCGAATAAAATGCATGGCAAAATTAATAGCCTTATACGTACTATTGAGATTAACAAGACCATGTTAAGTTCTTTATGGTACACTACAGATTGTTTAAGAGATAAAGAGAAAAAAAAAAGAAAATAACACTAAGATAATGTAACTTTAGACAAATTCTACTTGAAATTTATAACTTAAGCTAGAAAATTAAAAAAGGACTTGTTCTGTATTTTAACTTTTGAAAAAGAGATACATAAAAATTTTGAAGAAGACTGGATCATTACGTAAAGAAAATAAAGTAGCGGGGAGATTTTGACCTCTAACAGCAGAAATAGTCATTTTAAACAAACAAGATGAACAATGGATGAAGTAAAGTCCAAAGTGATGATACTATGAACTTTACTAGATATGCTTGCTGGAAAAGGGAAGTCCTAAACAACGATATTTTGAACTTTAATGAATATGCTTGTTAGAAAGTATGACCAAAATTTTAAAAGTGAACCGTAGAAAATTTAGCAATTGAATCTTGGAAGTTGAAACTATTATATTTGTTATCTAAACAATTGAATTTTTATATGTACTCTGCTAGGTCTCTTGAGCTCATTTAATTCTTACTTTCAAAGATACAACAATTAAAAGTCTTTTGTTCTAAAAAAAATTATCATGCATATTACTTTTGTTTTTACGATCTTTTTCATAATACACTTTAGTTTTTAAGATCTTTTTCGAGTTCGGATTTTGAACTTTTGTTAATACACTATTACTTAATTACAATTCAAACCTCTTCTCAATTCCTAACTTTAATCGAACACTTCCTAACTTATATACATGCCATAGAAGTATATTCAAGAGATTGAACAACTCTAATATAAACACTTCCCATTACATTTTATGTGTGTTAAAATGTCTCTAGAACACTTTTTTTTTTTTTTACCTTTACTACTACAATGCCAAACTTGTAAGGTTTGGAACCACGTAAATACTTGTATAAGATTTTTGAAACTAATCATAATGGCAGTGTACATTGGAAAAGGATGCAAAATCGAATAGTTAGGATTCTCTTTTTTGATGACTTAATGTGACAAAAAAAAAAGTATGATATATACTGATGAATATTGTTGGTAATTGGAATTAGCAATCTACATTGAAAGTAAGATCATATTTTTTGTAATGAACTTTTCCTGCTTCAAGTCTTTGATTAGCAATTTACAATTGATTTTTTATTTATTTATTGTGGTTTAGTTAAAGGTAGTCACACTAATTGAATGTAATTGTATTTTTCACTAATATTTTCATTATTAATCTATACATATATAAAAGTATGTATGAGCTTAAATGACTAATCTTTTCTTTCCTTAAAGTACCCTTTTCTAATTGATATTTCTATAAAAGATTAAGGGTGAATAAGGATGTTTTTGACTTAACATTTTTTTTCCATTAAATATCCTTTCTAAATTAGAGTTTGATTTAAAAATGAGGGTGTTTTGGATTTCTCATAGGATATCAAGCATCTTTCCTTAAAATACCATTATTGGAATATATGTTTTTCTAAGAGTTAAGTATTGTTTTGACTTTTGATTAAAAAATCTTCTTTTTATTAAATACCAATTTTTAATAAGTGTTTTAAAAAATAAGGATTTTTTTTTTACTTTTCATATAATATCATGTCTGTTTCGTTAAATTATTGGAATATATGCTTTTATCAGAGTAAATGGATGTTTTGACTTAAATTACAATAGAGGTATTACATCTTCTCCGTTATATTCGATTAAAAAGAACAACTTGTAAAAACCATATTTTTAAAGCCTTTTTCAAAAAATATAATATACCTAAGCTAAAATTCAATATTTTGTCTGAAATTCAATCATTTCTAATTTTGAATTTCATTTGTCTATGTTGATGTGTATGCTACAAATTTGAATTATTCTACATGTATAGATTGCAATACAAACATATTAGTATATTGAAACTTTCGTAAACCTAAAGTTTGATTTTAGATATTTAATACAAACATATTAATAAGGAAGGTATCATAAAACTAGAATTTTTTAAGATTTTCTAAATGCATGTAATCTTGACTGGAGTTAAAATGGCTAATTCTTTTATTTTTTTTCCTTAAGATGCCCTTTTTAAACTGAAATCTTCCATTGAAACTTTTTTCCCATCAAATACTCATTTTGCATTAGAGTGTTGTTAAAAAATAATAGTGAGTTTGGTTTCTCTTAGGACATCAAGCATATTTCCTTAGGATATCATTATAAGAATATATGTTTTAGCTATAGTTAAGGGATCTTTTGTCTTTTAGAAAGGAAAAAAAAAACTTACGAAAACCTATAAAACCACCCTTAAACTCCTACGTGTTTTTTGAGTATCAAAAAAATTTCTATCAAAACATATTGCTTCCATTCACATTAAATCTAAACTACCTCAAGCTACGACATCTTCTCCATCAATTTCGATTAATGAAAACAACTTGTAGAGAATAATGTTTTCTGTAGCCTTAAAAAATATAAACATAATCTACTTAAACTAGATTGAATATTTTATCAAAAACTTATTTCTTTTTAAATTTTGTATTTCAGATTTGATGTTGATGTGTATGCTACAAATTTTAATTATTGTGCATGTACATATATTTCAATGTAAATATTTTCGTATATCGAAACTATCATAAAACTAAAGTTTTATTCTAAATTTCAATTACAGACACATTTGTGTAAGAAAACTTTAGTAAAACTGGAGTTTCTTTAGAAAATTTTAAATGTATAAGAATTGATTTTATCATACAATTTTGTTCTTAATTATAACTTGAATTCATGGCAAGTACATAATCCTATATTTGTATTAGAGTTATTGAAATACCCTTATTTCATGACAACATATCTTTCATATGGTTATCGTCTTTCACTCTTTCTATGATGCATTGTATCCCGAGGTATTATATATTTACATGAGAACATGTTTCATATGACTATTGTCTTCACATATTTCACTCTGATAAAGTGATAGATTAGATGAACCCCAATTAATAAAGATTTTAATTTATTTTGGCTCAAATGATTAATAACTTTTTTTAACTAAAAAACTCTCAAGTTTTTATATGCAAGGGGTTAAATAACTACATTTTTTTCTAAAAATATTCTTTTTAAGTTAAAAAGTTCTCTAAATATTTTGACTTTTTAGATGGTGAGGCTAAATTACTACTGTGTAGCTAACTTTAAACATTTTTGGCTCTAAAGAAGTTCATTAATGTATCTTTTAGTGACAAAAACTATTAATATAACCAAAACGGATAAGGATCTCGCCCCAGCGTACAAAAATCTGAAGCGATTAAAATGGCTACATATTTTTTTCATTACAAATACCCTTTTAAAAATAAAAGGTTTACTAAACTTAAGTGTATTTTTACTTTTAAGAAGGTGAGCCTAAATTTCAATATTTTTGGTTAATCATAAATAATTTGCTGCTAAAGAGATTAAAAGTTCATTAATGCATCTGCAAGTAACAAAAATGTGGGAGTGGAGCCCAATCGTGTAAATATGATACTAAATCTCTGTTCACCTTTAAAGAAAACCTTATCAAAATATAACCTTAAAACTTATCAACATTAAAATTGATAAAATGAGCACCTTAACTGTCCTTACTTCTTAGAAAACCGTTCCTAAGTCCATGTATCATATTTGTTTTCTATAAATTAAGGTACACTAGTTATTGTCTCTATTAACTTTTGCATATAACTACAAATTTAAATTTATTGACATATGACAGAGCCATAATATCTACAAGTTCGACTAAATCTTTTTTTTTTCAACTTTTATGATGAATTTATGTGTTAATTTGTATTTGGTAAAACAGTGGATTCTTATAATTTTGGGACTCATGTCCTCTAGCTTAGGGTGAACTACAATCAATGATATTAAAATTTAAAAGGTAAAGTCATATGATCCTTTAAAAAATATATTTTTTGCTTATGTCGATACGTACTTTTTAAATGTTGATATTCCTTTCATTTTGTATCTATAAGGTATATACAATATAAAATTTAACAAATCCTAATTTTTCAAATTAGGATTTTAACCCAAATTCTCCCCTCATCCAGTCATCGCACCTTCCTCAGCAAGCACTCAACGTGAAGGTCGGCAAACTGTTTCAACCTCACTAGACATATCATCCCAGCATGGGGCGAACGCAGGTGGTGGAAGGCTGCTCTGGTGGTAGTTAATGGCAGCAACTGAGGTGGTGTTGCATAATAGTTTGATGCAAATAAAAAATTTTATACATCTTCTTCCAAATTTTAAAACCCAAATTTAATTTTTTATTTCTGTTCATTTGGTTTGTTGAATTGTGATGGTTTGTTGCAAGTGAGTAGAATGAGACAGTCGTGACAGATGATTAGGGTGAGAAGGCTGAAGAAAAGTAAAAAAGTTAAAGAATACAATGATGGTGGGATGTGATTGTGGCTGTGGTTGGGGGGAGGGGAAGGGGCGTTTGTGTTTGGGTATGTGTGCATATCGCCTAAGTGTGTGGATGGGTGCATGAGTGTGTGTGGATGCATGTATATGTTGTCTCTGTGCGTGTTGGAACTCAAAAGTCTAAATTGATGATGGTGGTGGCAGTGGTGGTAGGGCTGTATGGGTGAGATAAAGGGATGATTAATGAAATTTAAAGAATTACATTCTTGAGTGACGGACATTTTGATATTTACTTCCTTTCAGTATTTTCATTTGGTCAACGGACATAAGTGTTATTTGTTCTAACTAATGGACATACTTGTAATTTTACTCTAACCTCAAGGTCATGGATGTAATTAACCCTATAATTTTCTCAACTCTCAAAATCTTATGCCATAGGTATTATATTTTTTTTCTTTTTATTTCGATGATGCAGGTCTTTATCTAATGTATGATCTAGGTTACAAATTATTTTTGATGAACTTTTATTGAATTTTATCTATATTAAAATTGTAATGCATATATATAAATATAGGGTGAAAACGTAGGTTTGTGAATATTATTGAAGTTATTTAGTTCATTTATCACTATCTGATATCAATTTAACGCATGCATTTTGTAGTATGAATTTCAAAAGGACACACACAGAGACACATGTATATATACTTTTTAGATGAGTAGGTAAAGTCTGTGTTAAAAATAAAAATCTTAAGGCAAAATTATGCTTAATTACATCTACAACTAAATTAATAGCTCTATTTTACTACTATGATGACCAATGTCATGGTAGATAAATAAAAAAGAGAATTTTAAAGTACACTATTAAGAGAAACTTATACAACACTACAGATTTTTTAATTGAAAACTGTAAAAAACGAAAGTATAATTAAGATTAAACGTCGTTTTAGACAAATTGCACTCGAACGTTAGAACTAGGTAATGAATGATACTGAAAATCATAAGTGATTACATTTTGAACTTTAGTAGTGATGCTTGTAGGAAAAAGTGCCAAAAATCTAAAAGTGAAAGATAGAAAAACTTTATAAAGATTATTGAAAGCTAGAGTTACTAAATTTGTTGTTTAAGCAGTTCAGTTTATATACGTGTCCTGATAGATCTCTTGAGCTTGATTGATTCTTGATTTTAAAGATGTAACATTTAAGCTCCTAGCCCATTTCATCTTACAAACGTTGTTATACATTTATTAATAATAACTTTTTCGTGTTAAGTACTTTATTTCCGACAATTCTTTTTGGGTTGGTTATTAAACTTTCATAATATAACTTAATTATAATTCAAACTTCTTCTCAATTTCACTTACTAGACATATATATGCCATCAAAACATAATACATGATAATAGACAACTCTAATATAAACACTTGATATTAATTATCTCTTCACTTTTATCGCTGTACAATCAAACTTGTAGTGTTTTGTGAGAGTTAGATATTTGTGGAATGTGGAAGATGTTTGAGACTAATTGCAATGCCAGTGTACCTTGGATAACAAGATATAATATGAATTAATAAGAATTCTATTTAGCGGCAACTTGATGTGACGAAAGAAATAAGTATGATAAATAGTAAAAAATATTGGTAATAATTGGCATGAAAAATTTGGGTTTGAAAGTAAGACCATGTTTTGGGTAATGAACTTTTCATATTTTGAATATTTGATTAGTAGTTAACAACTGATTTGTTATTACCATTTAATTATAATAGTCGAATTGATTGATTTTAATTATTTTTTAACCAAGTTTTAGAATATTCTTATTTCAAATCACTATATATCGTACAAAGCACGTGATCCTTACTAGTTATTATTAAACGTGCAAAACATGTGATCCTTACTAGTCTGAAGTAAACGTCCAGGAGTTAACAATATCAGACCTGATATTCAATTGTAAGGGCCGTCACCACAGTGAATTCCAGCTCGTTGACAGTGAAAAAAATTGGGATGGCATTGCACTAATATAAAATGGGATCGACAGTAAAAGAAGGTCCAAAAAGATATCCAGGATAGAGAAGCTAATTGCTACATTGATTGGAGGGAGCAGTTAAGCTACATGAGATGCAATGTGGAATTTAAAACACAAAGGCAACTGCAGGGTGTGAGCAGAGAAAGATCTCAGATGACTTCAAGGTCCAACAAACTTAAGCCAAAATAGTTCAGAAATTTAGAAGAGATGTCATTGTACATACTCAGCAGCTAAACTAAATATAGATATTGGATAATCAGCAGGAGTGATCTTTCACCTTATGCGAGGGTAGATACTTGCTTAACTACAACAAGGACACCAAATTAAACAAGTGAGATATATAGAGCATGTCTACTTTAAGGTATAAGAAACATGTTTCATCAAGCATCATCGCCTAAAGGATGGGGAAATAGGACCTCCAGATAACACAAAACTCATTCTTTGAGGTTGTTCTCTAAATTCAAAGAGACCCTAGAGTACATTCTATGTTGTCAAACAGAAACAAAATCAATACCCTTTGATGAAATAAATATCTGTGGTATATATAATGTACTTCTTGTAATATCAGTTCATTAACTACTTGGTACTAGTACTAATCTGATCCTCGATCTCCTTATATGTACCCTTCATGCCACATGAATAAGCTCACCATACTAGTCTAATTCGGACGGCCGTGTATGCTTACGGATTGTCGTAGACATCTGATGAAATTTTTAGGCGAAGAGGTCGCCACTTGCCTTCAGTCTCTTTGAAGCTCTGCATGCTCACGCCTTTTAAGTAATGCCGCCAGCACTTGACTGGACGAGAGACGCAGCATCCACGGTTCCCTCTGTCCATTAGCTCGTTATAGAGGAACTTTATGAATTCTCTATTCCAGCAACTCCTCCAATTATAAGTTAAAGTCCTTGGAATGCAGCACCATAACATTGCATCCACAAACTCATACCTGTCTGTACTGATATCAAGCTCCAAGTTCCGAACTTTGATGTTTCGGAGGCGGAATGGCTTCCAAGTCTGGAGCAAGAAACCTGTTACTTTTGGACATGATACTAGGCCAAAGCTCGAATCGGTTCAACTTAGTCAGCAAAGCCCCCAAATTCGGAAACCAAGTGCCCCTAACT
Organism: Escallonia herrerae; assembly: GCA_033070095.1. NCBI lineage: Eukaryota > Viridiplantae > Streptophyta > Magnoliopsida > Escalloniales > Escalloniaceae > Escallonia > Escallonia herrerae. The sequence continues at coordinate 91,723 of JAVXUP010001773.1, read as the reverse complement.
TTTTGGTCGCAAAAAATAGTAATATCGGCCTCCCATTGACCTTGATCATATGTGAATGACAAGGATCTGAGGTGGTTGTCACTATAAGAAAGTGAAGGTAACTTCGGAGTATCAAACTTTGCTAACTCTACCTTTCGTAGCCCTGTACAGGAGGAAACTGTAATGTGCTTCAGTGTGCGACTTGAAACGTGGATCCTTTTCAATCCTTTACACAACAGCAGGCTCAACACCTCGAGAAAGGGGAGCTCAAGGATAAGATCCCCAAGAAACGAGTCCGTGATGGTTACATGATCCAACAATAACTCTTTGAGATTATGAGATGTTTGGATGCTATTCAACTCAGGCACGCATGAAGCGTTTTGCATGCCCGGTACGTAAAGGATTCCAGGCTCGGTGCACAGATGTCAAAAATCTGGTCGATGTACGTGGAAACCTCAAGTTTTTTGAGGTTATGAAGGTAATCTATTTGGATCTTTTCCCATCCCTCACAGTATTCGATGCAGAGTTCCTGAATTAGAGGGCAGCTGGATATTAGGTTCTGGATTGCCAATTTATCGGTACCGACATTGAGGAGACGTAGAATCCTTATAGCATGGCACTTTATTGCGCCACTGCCATCTACATGCTCCAGCTTGCATTCTCTTAGCCTCAACTCAGTCAACGGTGACGTCGTAAAGATTGCTTGTGACAAAGCATATCTTCGATGTGACCGCTTTCGGACGAAGAGATTGAGCTCTTCGACATGGTTTTCGAGAGCCAAGCCTATCCACTCGTCGGTAAGAGAAACCAGATTGCTATCAACAAAGTTCACACGAAGAACAAGCCTCTTTATCCTCGGCTTCTGCTCGCGGTATCTGATCATCGTGTCGTGTAAAAACTTCATGAACTGGCGTCTTTTCTCTTCAGCATTGGGATTCTGTTGAAACCAGCCTAGGAGGTCTTCTCCAAAGTAGGTTTGATCAAGATCTAGAACAGGGTTGGTAGACCAGGCACTCAACCCTGTCTTGGACAAGACACTGGTTTGTGCTGCTTCCTTCCCAGAGAGGAACGAGATTATGTGGTGAATGATGAGCTCTGGTAACTGGGAGATCCTGTCCATGGCGCCCTCCATATCAAACTGTAAGACCACAGAATCACGGTTTTACAAGGCCACTCTCCTTCGATCTCTCTGACCATCTCTTGTTACGGAGCCACCTATTTCTAGGAACACACGATCCAAAACCAGTAACAATTAGGAACCAAAAGACCTATTAGGACACTGATAAGTATACAAGACCTACTAGAACTGATTAGTTTATAAAGACTAATCATAATTATAACCTGCAGGCCGGGCTTGATTTACTGCCTACACAAAACCCTTGTTTGCAAGCGTAAATTTTTTCATCCTTTGGTGTACAGTGATTTTTATTTAGTGACGCTAAAAAAGTGCTTTTAAGAAGTGTCGCTGAAAGTATTAACAGAAAAGTCAACATTCAGTGACTATTAATTATCACTATATATGGGGTTGGAGAAGATTCTTACAACCGGGGTAGCACCAAAGTTTGTTCTGCCCGAAAAAAATTTGGGTGCTACCCGGGTTAAAAGAATCTTTCTCTTACCCCTTATGTAGTGACAATTAATAGTTGCTAAATCTTTCTAGTAACTTTTATTTAGTGATACTAAAAAAAGTGCTTTTAAGAGTTGTCGCTGAAAGTATTAACAAAAAAACTACTAGAGACATTTAGTGACTATTAATTGTCACTATATATGGGGTTGGAAAAAGATTTTTACAATCGGAGTAACAGCCAAAGTTGTTCGGCCAGGAAAAAAGTTGGCTGCTACCCAGGTTGAAAGAATCTTCCTCCTACCCCCCATGTAGTGACAATTAATTGTTGTTAAATCTTTCTAGTGGCTTTTATTTAGTGAAGCTAAAAAAGTGTTTTTAAGAGTTGTCGCTGAAAATGTTAACAGAAAAGCCACTAGAGACATTTGGTGACTATTAATTGTCACTATATATGAGGTTGAAGGAAAATTCCTACAACCGGGATAGTAGCCAAAGTTTGTTCTTTCGGCCCTGCAAATCTCGTATCAAGCCCGGCTCCTTGTAATCCCAATTTTGCGACAGTTACTGATGGTTCAATATTGTTAGCGGCAAATTTTTGTGATACTAATAACGCGAGGCAATTTTTTTTATTTTTTATTACTGAGTTACCGGAATTTGTCGAGCCAAAATTTATTTTACTAGTTATGTTTTCGCTACATGGAAGTTCTAGCAAAAACCTTTTGGATTCCGTCCGAAGTCCTTGATCCCAAACCCAATGAGTTTAGAAGTGACGATCGGTGAATGTTCATTGGACTAAGTTGAGTTTCTATACAAGAGATATGCTTTTCCGTGAGAAATACTGATTGAACCACAATGTTTCAAAAGCAAGACGAAGTTGAGTTTCCAGTACTTTCTGCAAATTTTGTTTCTTTGTTTTTCTCTTCGTGCACCCCATTCATAGGAAGCTCGCGTTCTTAATTCTACTGACCATGGCCTAGAGACAGCACCATGAGTGATTCAACGCTTGAGCCTTATCTAAGACTAATTCTTAGCAAAAACTTCTTTCAGTGTTCTTCAAACAAGTGATACAAGAAACTTTGTCCAGAACCACGTACGGGAGTACATCTTGATCTTTTGCAAATGTGCATAACGGATCCCATGAGAAAGGTTGGGGCTCGAAAATTTGAAAAGCGATCGAGAAACTATCTGAGGCTCAAGCATTCTACCTCTGACACCTAGGTAAAAGCAGTTAAAACAACCCTAAAAAGGCAGCCAAAGTGCTCCTCAGGGCCATACCCAAGGGACTCAGCAAGACAACAACGGATCAAGATCTTCAGCTGTACAGTAGAAGTGTTGTACAATATTTAGAGACAAAAGATTGTCACTGAAAGTGTTTCTAGCTGTTATTGAAATTTATAATGATAATTTTTGTCGATAAAAAATATCTAACGGCATTTTTTTGGTACGACACATCTGCTGTATAGCTGAGGCCGAGGATCCTCCTCATCCAACAACAACTATACTGACATGCATCGGAATACACAGTCACATAGAACAAGACGATAACTAAACGTTCACTACATAGCACAGTGAAGAGCAGTCCACCTATCACGAGCATGATTAAACTAGCTAGCTAGGAGGAGCTTGATCACCGGATCTAGATGCAGATCACACGAGTTCCAACTTGATACCACCACAACTCAGCTGGTAGCTTTGATCAGAGCAGAACACTTTGAAAGAAATTTAGCAAGGGTGAAAAGATACCGCAACTTCATATCATTACACCACTGCATTACATTCAAGTTGCAACACCTTCGTTCAGAATAGAACATCTTTAAAAAAATCAACAATGGGTGCGTACAAGGGTTAAAGGATTGCATTACCCCATTTAGCACCAACCAAAGTAGAGATTTTTGAAGTAAACACCCAGGAGTTAACGACATCAGGATTTCATATCCACTTGGAAGGACCGTCAGCGCGTAAGAGAGAATCTACGGAGACAAGCACACAAAACTACATAAACTGGAGATATAAAATTCAGTTGTTCTGAAACCAGAGATGATTCAGAATCTATGTAAAAAGGGGCAGCTGGATGAGCACTAGCAGTTCTAGCGGCAGACATCAATCTCAACTTCGGTTGCATCTTAAACCCAAGGTCGTGGAGAAGATTGTGAGAGCACTGAAGGTTTTGTAACCTGCCAAAAATTGCAGCAAGAATCTTCAGAAGTTTGTGAGTGGAGAGCAGGCTGCTTCAACAGTCTACGGGTGACTGATGCGGCACCCATTTAAGTAATCTGCAGCATAACACTGGCAATGGTTGTGTAGCCACTTGAAATTGACATATACGACGATCAATGTACTGTTACAGAGTAAATCTCCAGGTAAACCGAACGAACAGGGGAAATCCACATCAACTAGAACCACCAAAACGCAAGCTAAATCCCCTGAATGTAATACTCGCTAGATGTGAGGAAAAAAGTGTCACATTGCAAGTGATTCGAGTAGCAAATATAGTTCTTACAGCAACTGTTAGTCTTGAGCAAGTTATCTCTACAGCTTATCCTGCCCAATTGGCGTGCTCAAGACAAGTAAAGCACAAGTCCTTATTGTAGGTAGTACATAATAATGTTTAGCGAGAAGATGTAATTCGGGGAACGCCTTCTGTTTGGCAAAGAGTGTAATGGAAACAGAAAGAATAAGAACAGTATAGCCTTCACTACAAATCTTCATGTTTTCTGGCTTTGGCTTAGATCAGTGAAAACAGCAACCAACACCAGGAGAGCATGCCGAACCAGTTTCAACTAGTGATTATATTAGTTGCCTTAGATAAACCTTGTTGGCGAACAAATGTCACATACCCTGAGCCTATAAGCCACATGCAAACGATAAATTTACAGTTGACCACCGATCAATCCATGTTAGATAAGCCAACTCAGCAGCCGACTCCATCACAGCTAACCAGAAGACCGGTACAGAGTCAATACCACTGGCTTCCAGCTCCACCTTGAGCAGCAGCCACTTTCCTTGCCAAGTATGGAGGTTTTGTCTGCAGCCCGTTAGACACTTCAATGCCGTTTTCTTCCCTTTCACTTTTACAGCCAGTGTTCCTTCTGGGGTACGAAGAGCTGGAAACAGGATATTGAGTTGGAACAGCTGGATTTCTAACCATTCTTCTCTGTTCAAGAGCCTCTCCTGCTGTCGCTGCCGCTCCGCAGTTGTTGTAGCGCAACACTGAGCCAACAACTTTTCCAGGCCTTGCAGCACCTCCTGCTGAGAAAGCCATCAAACATCAGAGGGGGGCCAGAACTCATGAAATATGCTTGGTACAGAGAACATGAGGTTCTCCGAACAAAATGCAGAGGATAATCGATGTGTAGATGCAAGGTCAACAAAGTTACTATAGTAGTTCAAAGTGACGTAAATCAGTGGATATATGAGTTCTATAACAGATTTAGCTTGAATTCAGAAAGAAACCAAACAATGACAGTGGGAGTGCTTAAATAATGATTTTCTCTAAAAAGCTTGAATTCAGAAAGGTCAACAAGCTTCTTAACCAAAGTTCATCTCCCAACAAAAAAGAGTTTAAAGAAATATGATTTTTTCTATGAGAACGTAGATTCAGCAATCCACATTCGGAAGATTCAACTATAGTAGATGGGAACTCAGTTTCCGGAAAGGAAGGCTAGATTTTTCCCCATCACTAATCCACCAACCTATCCCCCTTTCCGGTAATTTATCCGATTGGATTGTGCAGAAATGAATTGGGAATTGGGATCGTATTTCGATTCCGCAATTTAAAAGAATTGGAATTGGAAACAGATTCGCATTGCATTCTTTGGATACACCAAAAAGTATGAAAATGAAATAACATTAGGTCACAAGCTCCTTTTTCTTTAATTAAATTTGCAAATCCGGCATTAGAGTCGGCTGTCACCGGAGTGGTCTGGCAAGGGGCGGTAGTGGCGGCGGGAGGTGGCGGCAACTGCCGGCAGCGGCAGGCGGTGGCGGTTGCCCGTGATGGTGGTCGTGGGGCAATGGGGCAGTGGCATGGCCGGTGGCAAAATGTGGTAGCCTTTGGGGCCATCATTGGTCCTTGGAATTATAATTTCCAGCTAAAGGCATAAGACTTGGGAATTGGCCAACAATTAAAACTAACTCCGTGGAATTGGATAAGAATTCAGATTCCCAAGCCAAAGAGATGATTGAAACAGCAGAATTACAATCGGTAGGGTCCAATTCCAAATCCAACCCCAATTCCAAGTCAATTTCGTGATCCAATTGTATTTCCATTGCAGTCATAAAATGCAAGAAATTCAGTTTTAGACAGTGATATTAATATTGCTTTCTCCTAATTACAGGTGGTCAGGTATAGATAAGTTGACAACCTCCCAACCTATGTTACATGGACTCGGTGTTGGAGTCCGGATCGGGTACGTGTCCGAGTGTCGGACTTGCCTATTTTTGAAATTCTAGGATACGTGGACACCGTCCAAAAGTTGGACACGGGTACGGGGACACGGCTAAAAATTTTAAGATACATAAAATACTTTAAATGAGATTGAGTGTTAAATATTTTTTTACGGGTATATATAAATTTTACATAAATTCTATATAATTATTGCCCAGAATAAATAGATGGGCTAATTACACCTATGTCCTTGAGATTTGGGGGTAATTACACGCGAGGACAATAGTTTGCAATAATTACACTTATGTCCATTGATCAAACGAAATACAAAAATACTTAACGGTTTTGAAAAAAAGATTTGATTGCCCCTGACTTTAAAATAAAATATCATCCATCCCTATCAAAACCCTAATTTTCAAATTAGGTTTATCTCTCCAAACTTTTTCTCCAGATCTGCCGCCCACTCCCTCACCCTATGCCGCCGGTAGCCCAAGCCCCCTCCCTCGCCCTACGCCGCCGGCAGCCCAGCCCCCTCCCTCGACCCATGTCACCGGTAACCTAAGCCCCATCTCGCCGCCGCCGCCGCAACAGATCTCCCACCCTCGATCCATGGCTTGCCTTTGTAATCGTTTCCTCGCCGTTCGGAATCCTGCTTCTCCGACAACCCATCGAGCAAGCCGCAGCATCGGGAGCCCCCTCTCCCCTCCGTCGTCACCCTCAACTGCATCGAGGACACGACCTCAAGGGATATTGACTTGCATCAAGGAATTCTAGTTCATCTTGAATGCCTCGCCGGCGTCGCCGGTGCTGAACACGTCCCGCTCAGCCACCTGGCATAGGCCAAGATCGAGTCCACCGACGCCGTCCTCCTCCGCTCGATCGCCTTCCTCCTCTGTGTCGCCCAGCGTCGCCTCAGCCCCTGGCAGCTGGTCCTCTTCCTCCGCCGGACTCACCTCCTCTCGCGCCACAAGAAGTTCAGATAAAAGCCTTGCCAATTGCAAATTCCTTGAATTTCCAGTAAAAGCAATCTGAACCCAAGGGCAAAGAAGCTCCAACGATTGACACTAATTTCCGGCATCCCCTTTTGAATTGAAGCTCTAATTTGCAAATTAGGGTTTTGAAACCCTAATTGGTAGATTGAATTTTTAAAATATTCTGTATATAAAATAAAATACAAGGGGTAGTATCGTCATTTTAAAAATACATATTGATGACATCATAAAAAAGTACACTTTTTGGACGGAACCCTAACAGATGGACACGGATGATACATTTGAAACACTTTTGGTCACGGAATGTTACATTTTGAAACTGTGTCCTTGACTGTAATTACCCCCTAACCTTAGGGACAGGTGTAATTAGCCATAAATAGATTCTTTCATTTTTTATACATTTTATTTCGATTTAGATATTTTTATTCCTTTTTTATAAGTTAATGTCAAAAAAAAAAGAAAAGGAAAAAAACCAAAAGAAAGCCTGTAAAAAAGTGAGAAGACCCAAAAAGCAGACAGAAACCCACGTGACCAAGCAAAAGGTACTCTCTCTCTCTCTCTCTCTCTCTCCCCCTTTTTCTTCCTCTTCTTCTCTTCTTTCTCTGAGTCGATGGCCATATCTTCTTCTCCTCTTTTCTCTTTTCAAAGCATCAGAGATCTTCTCTCTTAAAAACCTTCACAGCTTCTTCTTTCTTCAATCCTTACCGTCGCTCTCTGGCCGGAATGTCAACGTGGCATATCTTGCCAGCAGATGACGGATCCGACACGGATCCCGTACCGTGTCAGCGTCGAGTCGTGTCGACACCGCCCCTTCACCCCAAAGTGAAGGGTCCATGTAACAGCTCCCAACAGAATGACAATTCTGACTAGTTTATGAAAATAACACGAAGAGTTCACTATAAGAGAAATCTTTCAATTCTTTTCCTTGACTACAATCAAACACCGTCAGCTTGCCAACTCGTGGTAACTTTTGAACCCCTGCAATCCAGGCCGGTGCAAAAGCATTTTTTTTGAATAATTAATTCATGTTCTTTGCATTATTACTAGACTGAGATCCGTAACACTTGTCACTTTTCATATTCTTAAATTTTTGTCCACTCTACCACTCGAGACACTAGCTCAAACTCCCAGCCACCCCACAACCACAAAATAAAGACAACCTCAGACGAGAAACTGAACCTCGAAAATTATACATTCACCTCTCTCACACCCTTTGACCGAAGCACAAAACTAGGCACGTGCAAAGAACATCCATCAGCGACCTCTATCGACAACCATGAAAATTATTTCACCAGCACCATGCATACCCACCACCATTACCATCCACAACCCAAAGCTACTGAGCTTTTAGCATAAGAAACGTCCACCACCTCACCTCCTCCATAAGTTGAGACCAATCATTGCGGGATAGTACGAGGTTGCCTTTATAAGCCCTTGTCTATGATCTTAGAAGTATCTACTTTGCTAGCCCTTTTGAGGGAGACAGGGAGGCATTGCCCTGTTGTGGGGCTTTGATCAAGTTGCTAAAGGGAGGGGAACAAAGTCGACTCTCAAAATCTCAGGCTGGGCTATCAAGTCGGATTGTTGATGGTTGGAAAAAATGAAGGCAAGACCGGGTATATCCCATATCAAGAGGATGATTGGGGCAACGAAGGGTGAGCCAGGTCTATCCCCCATTGACTAGAAAGGAAGGTTTTGGTTACGTGTGATCGAGCCTTAGCGTCAATCACCTTAGCGAGGACGCTAAGGCATAAGGAGGAGAGATTGTGATATCCCACATCGGATGCGGGATAGCATGAGATTGCTAAGATCTTGCCTATGATTCTATAGGTACCTACTTGGCTAACCCTTTTGAGGGAGATATTGCCCTATGGTGGGGCTATGATCAGGTTGTTACAAACCACCATCTCACGCCACCTCCAATAAACCCTAACCGCACCACCAGACCTCAATCCAGAACCACCAAATCCCCATTCTCAAGCATCACTATTTTCTTGCACATCAATAGAAATGCAAACCGTAGATCAAAAGCTCAGTGATATCTCTATGTGTTTTTCTTATCGTAAGGGAAGGGAAAATAGAGCCAATAAGTGACGCAGAGTGTGAAGAAAATGCTTCCCGACTAGGCTGCCAGCCCAAGTTTGAATGTTTGAACCAGAATACCGTGCTCATTCTTCTCTAAGCCTCAATCAACTTGGCATCCTTGATTTTATTCTGAGTTGGCAATTGGAATCAAAACTTCCTCAATACGACATTGAACTCTCCTCCTTATAATTCTGTTTTTCCTTGGAATGCCAGTGGTGGGCAGTGGGCACACATCACAACCATTGGCTTTTTCCTTGGGGACAGGGGAAAGCCATCTACAGCCAATCAATTATAGAATCTGTTGAAATACTCCCTGTAGAACATACCAGTTTTTCTTGACTCAAAGCAAGGACGACGAGTTTTGGGGGGCTGTGACGACAATAAGGAGTAATATTGGAGCCTGAGTGCCTTCATAACAGGTAATTTGTTTGTATTCCACATTGTGAAGAAGATATTTGCAATCAGTTTGATATGATTATTGAATACATAAAGTTCATTTAGCTTTTGCAAGGGTGTTGTGAATGTTTTCTTCACCAGTTTCTATTGATCCATAGTGTTATGTTAAGATTCCCTTGCTTCAAATTTCTTCTTTTGAGAGGAAAGATTAAAGAATCAAGAAAGCAATGGTGGTCTGGGTTCAATCAGGAGCGACAAAAAGTGCTAGTGGAAATGGAGGAGATAGACCAAGGAGGGACGTACAATTTATTTTCTTCCAAATTCCAGAACTCAATGTCTTTTTGGTGTTTCTAGATCTAGATTTACAATGCTGATTTTGCAATTTGGCACCAACCCTTCGATACCCCCCAAGACCAGGGAGTCAAAGTTAGCAGAGCTTAAATCTAGACACCCTCACACATACACACACATATAAGCAGGGGAAAATATTTAAGTTAGCACGCACTTACAAACGCCATGACAAGGAACACAAATATAGAACGTTGCACTCATCAGAAAACCATGCCACCCAAGAAGTAACAACTAGGTGGACAATTATGGTATACGCAATAGCGAATTGAACAACCACCAATGACACACCTTGGGTGCTTTGAGGGACCTGGAGAGGAAGTCTCGTCATTGGAATCCCGCAATTGTTCTCTAGATGTGGTTTCTCAACTTCTTTGATGCAGCATTTTGAGAGATCAGCAGTGACATCTGCTGAACTCTCTGCTAAGTCATCGGGGTATAATACACATGCCCTGCACCCAAAACTTCTATCAGTGGACAGGAACATGCAAATACGACCAAATGAAAATAAATGCCGAACATATAGTATAGCACCATCATTATAACACTCATTAGAAGACTACCTGGGCAATGACGTGTGATGCCTCTCAGGAGGAGCAATGGCTCCACCCTTTCCATAGTGCTCCTCAAGGTAAGCAAATTGTTTCTTGAATTGGTCAACAGCACTGTGGAAGGACCAGATGATCAAGAAAGAACTCTTTAAGTAAGCAGCTACAAGAAAAAACATATCGAACGACATGACATTAAAGAGGAGGGATGCCCCCGCAGGCCGGGGGGGGAGTGGAAGAGATCAGGTCAAGGCTTAAACATAACTTCCAATACACTTGTCCCCCTCCCTTTACCCCTAAGAAAAACAAAGACATGAGAAAACTAAAAGACTTGCATCTGTGTCATTTGATACTATTCATAGCTGATGAAGAAGCTCATAAAATAAGCTCTTACCCACCTCAGACAATAACTATTACAACTGTATAACAGTACGTGAAGATGAATTACAGAGGAAGGTATTAAAGAAACATATGCTACGTGAAGCTACAATTGATCTTGAAAACTGGGCAGCAGTACGTAAACATTTGAGCACCCAAAATGCTATGTGTCCAACCTCAAGCTCTGAGAAAAAAAAGTCTCAAACACTTGACGGTAAACACACATTATTTTGCTTAAGGTTGGCTAACACAGAATGCACAATGTTAAATCATGGAGGAGTTTGATATTTTAAAAGGTAGCTTCTTATGTATACCTTTCAGATATGGATCGTTTCAGCTCCCAAGAAGGCACTAAAGTCTATGGTAGCAAGTGAGACTCATAGCTTTAAGTCTATGTATTCATACAAACCGTAAGAGCTTGCAATTATCCAATTGAGCCTTTAAAAAAAGCATAAAGGCCGCAACTGCCTATACAGCCAAAAGCAAGTTTTTAAGCATACTAGGACATAGTTGGAGATGGAAGTGTCAGACATCGCTCACTTTCCAACTATGATCGTGATAGTGAAGCTCAGTTAATTAGGTTCTGGCTTGATAAATGGTTGGGGAAGTTTAGGCTTATGTATGTTGCCCTTAAAGAGACTCCTGCTAGTTCTGTAAATTTCACAATTTCAGAAGTCGGAAAACAAAATTTCACAAACATAATCAAATTTATATGATCCAAGGATACCAAAATTGTTTCTCTAATAAAATAAGGACAGACAACCTTAACCCCCACTCTCTGTGGAGATGCTATTTTCTGCATCCCAAGGTGATTATGGAGCTATTCAATTAGATGTTATGGCTCAGTGTCCCCAATGCACAAGGCTCACCTTAAACCAATATTCCCACAAAATGGGAAAACGGATATGCATGACACAGTTGACCTAAAATAGACATGATAGCATGAAAAAATATCAACGTACAAAACAACCTCAAGGCAACACTAAACAAGAGGTTGAATAACTTATTTCTCTATTCTTTTTTAGAAGATAGGGTTTTCCAGAATACCTTGGATACATGAAACCCGTTGGTTCTGTACCGTCCAAATGCTCTTTCAACATCTGAGGGTGGTACTCAAGAATCTCTCGATATATGAGCTCTCTTACATCTTCCTTCACGATCCTTCGTCTTTCAAATTCAAATTCCATCTTTGTAACAGGTTGAGCAGAAGGCTCTCTCTCAACCTTTGCCAAATTCTTGAAATACGGATCTGAAAGAGCCTGACAGTCCGAAACAGAATATGCTTAGAAGATTGGCAGACAATATTCATGGTACACTATCTAATCATTATGGATTCTACCTCTTCAGCTGAAGGCCGGTCCTTGGGTTCAAATGCCAGCATTCTTTCTAACAAACGAAGTGCAAGGGGGTCTGCATTCGGGAACCTGTGCGAAAAAGGAATGGGTTTTTTCTTCCTCATGCTGCTTAGATATCTCCTGGCCTTCTCATTTCGTATCTGTAGGCACAAGATCAATTAGGGAACATAAGGGACTTGCAACAGGACGACAGAAAACACAATTTTTGCAGCAAAACAAAACAGACCCTTGCTATAGCTTCAGGAGACGGGGTTCCCAAAAAATCAGTCATAATGTCCAACTGATGGACTACATTCTTCCCAGGAAAGAGAGGCTTTCCTGTTAAAAGTTCTGCAAATATGCAACCAATGCTCCATATGTCTATTGCAGGTGTGTACTGAAAAAAGAACAGAGCATATATAGTGAGTGGAAATAATAGCATGACAACACTAATTGCTTGCTAACTAATGTAAAAAGTTTAATCAGAGTTACGGTAAAAATTAGATAGAAATGATCATGTACTTCTAAGCAAAAAAAGGCACCACCAACAATTGCCAAACCTTAGAGAAAAATGATCCACACAATTCAGGAGCCCTGTACCATCTTGTAGCAACATAATCCTATATGCACATGACATCGAAATAGTCAAACAAAGAGCTATTGTTGCAGTGGATTAGCTTTTAGGTAAGAAACTTACTGTCCAAAATATAGCAGTAGGTGTATCGTTAAAGGCAACTCTTGCAAGACCAAAGTCGCAGATTTTAAGTTTGCAATCAGCATTTGCTAAGATGTTTTTGGGTTTTAGATCTCGATGAAATACATTAGCTGCAAAACAGTAATTCAAAAATTAAACTTGGAAGAATCGCATTGAGTTGGCAAAGACTTTCAAGTGTTATACACCGTTATATATGGTATATCCATAAACCAAATAATCAAAGGCAGTCCTCAAGTTGAATTACAAGATTGAAGCAACATATAACCTGTGTGAATATACTTTAAGCCTCGAAGAAGCTGATAAAGGAAAAACTGATAATGTTCTGGTGTCAAATCATCATTTGCTTTAATAACTTGGTGCAAATCAGATTCCATAAGCTCGAAAACTACATATATGTCTTTAAATTCCCTTCTTGAAGGAGGCAGTAAGATGTGCTTGATTTCCACGATGTCTGGATGACGAAGGAGCCTAAGAAGCTTAATCTCACGAAGGATACGCGTGGCATCTGACACATGTTCAAAAATATCATTTATCTTTTTAATTGCGACTTTTTCACCAAGATGAGTATCATAAGCGGAGCAGACGACACCATAGCTTCCTTTACCAATTACTTCCTCGACTCTATACCGGTTCCCTTCCCCATATTCTGTGAAAAAATCTACATCCGCAGATGCCTGCAAAGTGACATCATAGCATTCTCCGTTATCCACATTGAAAAAGAAAAAAAACAGGGGATGAACTTTGATGGATGAACATATTGTACTAAAATGTGTGGATGTGTCATTTATATAATTATGAAAAGCTCAGAAAGTATCAACTTAGAGATGTAAAGATCGAAAAGCTGACATAGTGAAGAACACTGTAGCAAGACGAATTACTCACTCAATCAGGCTTCTATCCCGCTCAATAAGAAAAAAATGAGTCACTTCTTTCTGCACTTGGCTACATATCCTTGGTAACATGCATGACAAGTTTGACTTTCCACAAGATTTCCATCATGTAGTTATATGAACGATCTGCCTTGACAGAGGTTATCTATAGGGAAAAACGGGTCTGTGAAATTGAACTGGTAATATGCCTGTGCAAGAGGTGATATGACAAAACAGCCCCTTTTCTAATGTTCTTTTATATCAAGACTCAGGCTTGCAGAGTAATTTCACTATCTTTCTTGCCCTCACCTCTCGCCCGTTACATCCTTTCAAGCTTAGTGTAGTCGAGCAGAGAGCTTTACACAGGAAACTGGCACCTTATTTCAGGTTGAGCTTTTGTATCTGAACGAGAAGTCAGACCAATCTTTGCAGCACTGTTTCCATTTTCTTCTGTCCCTCGTACACTCTGTTTATGATCTCCAATTATTCCCTCAAGTTCCTTTCCACAATTGAATCGGGGTAAAAGGTTTTTGGATCTAAATCGCAAACAAGAAAATTTCTGTTTTCCGACTCTGAATCAAATTGGAATGGTCCATTTGAGATTTTTGTTTTAGGTATCTTAGAGCACCAACAGTAACCCAAAATGATTCAAACCCAGTTTCGTTCAATTTATTCACTTTCAAACCCAGTTTCATGCAACAAATAAATTTGGTTTCCTCCATCTTTTGATCGTACTTAAGTAACTATAAGAATGTCACTAAATCAAATTCAGCTTCACCCTTTCAGAGATTGTTGCACTTGTGACTATGAAAAGAGATCTTAGGAAGGGAAGAGAAATGGGGCTGGATGCTAGCAAAATATAGTTGTTCTAATTACTCAATTAATTAAACGCCGCCCGTAGAAAGTCTTTAGCAGGTAAGATTTGTGTGAAGTTTCACAGGCCCGTATGCCAGACCTTTGGTTTACATGCTCTCCTAACGTTTATTTAAATAATAAGCAAAATTACAAGAAGCAGGAATTAGCTTTACCATTTAGTGTGCCGAAAACCTTATCTATTTGTGGTTAGTACATATAGGAACATAAATCTGTCAATCAGTGCAGTAGTTAATTTCTTAAATGGGCAGGCAAATATACTTTACTGACAGGAACTTTAAAAGGAATAGAAGGCTTTTGAAGCTGCCCAACAAGTACTGGTCTTTAGAAACCGCCCAATAAGGAAAATTAGAACTACAAACACGGATACTTTTTTCCTTTTAACACCAATATCTTTAATTTCTCAAATAAAATGATAACCTAGAATACAAAATCAGTTGCGGCAAAGCCAGGCCATGCACAATGATGTTGCACAGTTAAGCCTGGTTAACAAGCCCCCCCCCCCTCTCTCTCTCTCTCTCTAATCCCCCGAAAGAAAAACATGTCAATCCCGCAAACCTAAACATGGTGCTCTCTCTCACTGGCTCTCTGAGTAAATTTGCTGGTTTTGCTTGTATCAGCCATGCAGATCGAGTAAAGCTATCAGTTACGACTGCAGAGGGTCAGCCTTGGGTGCAACAATGAGGTTGCTCGATTGAACACGACAGTAGGCGTAAGACTGCATACCTCAAATCACTCCCCCCCCCCCCCCAAAAGCCTTGCACAAGGAAGCCCAGGGCACAGGAAAAACATTGCAAGCATTACTAATGCACGGCCGCCTTGTGCGCTAGGCGGCCCTTCATTAGTAATGCTTGTCATGCTCTCTGATTCTTCCACCTCACCTTCCTGGCAAGGAATCCAACTGTATGCAATACAAAATGACATATTCCAAACCAAGCAAGCCCTTCTACCCAAACCCACCCACCCCCAACCCCCTAACCAAAACGACCACATTACCGATTACCTACAGACCAACTTATATCATATACCAATGAATCGGGTAGCCCTGTGACAACTGGGCTACTTAATTCAATGAATTTTGGTGGAATTGAGGGGGAGAAGGGCATAGGAGCTCATTTGATTTTAGGATTATGCCAGTACTGATATTGCTAACCAAGATTGATCAGTACTACAAATTCAGATGCATTTCTTAAATAACCAATGAAAAAAATTAGAACTTAAGAAAAACCACACACACACACACACACAACATCGTACCTTTCTTCGCTGATCAGGCTGCATCTCAGCAATAAAGCATCAAAACGCTGAACAAATTCAACTAAAAAGTGCACTTTACTGGTTGCCAGATCGCAATGGGAACAACAAAGACCACCAAAAAAGAAAAACAATATAGAGCAACCCAATACAGAAACAATCAAATATTCCAAATCAACAGATCAAGAACCCACAGGTCGGATTTCTGTAATTTGCAAGCAAGAACCTGAATTAGAAAGATTGAGAAAAAGGGTTATCTTTAATGGTGGAAGTTTCTTGAAAGGTGGGCAGTGACTGAGTGTATTCGTGTACTACAACTAAGAATAGCTGGAAAGGGGACGTTTCCCTAAATTGTTCCGCTAGTTTGAGCGGGAGGATCAACAAGGTCGATGATGTTTGTTTCTAACGCGTACATAGTATTTCTGTTTATATGCACAAGGAAGGCATATAAATGAAACAAGAGCTCACAGGAGAAATCCCTTTGGATTTACTTCAAACACAAAGATTTAGAGAGAGAAGTAGCTGGTGGTTTGGATCCAACAAGTGAGAGGAAGTGGAAAATGTAAAGAATGATGTAATGAGTGTGTGTGTGTGTGAGAGAGAGAGAGAGAGAGTTCTTGAGAGGAGTTGAAAAACAAGATGGAACGGCCGAACGGGAGTAACTATTTAACCATAGAAGTTAATCAAGGTAAAAAGCTTATCAACAATTTCTTCTCAGTTCTTGCATTAGCGGCGCTTATAGAAGGCGAACTTGGTACCGCAGGATAGATTCGAGAGCAGCCATCATTTGTGCCAGCGAAACAACACGGGAAGCTTTACCAATCGGACGAACTAATATCGCAAGGTGATCGGCTAGTCTATCATCAATGAAATTAGACGTGCATTACCGTCTAACCAGGGCTTCGTTCGACCAAAAAAAAAAAAATTCAGTTTTTAAATTGAAAAAATTAAAGAATAATTTATTTTTATTTTTTTTACAAAAACAAGTGAGTGTTTGATAACTCAATTTTATTTTGAGTTTTTATTTTGTGTTTGACAACTCAGTTTTTTTTTTTGAGTTTTTTTTGTGATAGTTTGCGATGGCGGTGATGGGGCGTAGGTGGTCAATAGTAGTGGTGGCCGGCGGTAGTCGCCAGCAGGCGACCGGCAATGGAAGGGTGGTGGTGGTCTAAAAAAAAACCAAAAGTGAAAAAAAAAAAAACAGTTTTTGGAGTTTTTTTTCTTCTTCAGTTTAAAAACTGGTTTTTTTAAATTGGAGAAGAAAAAAAAATAGTTACCAAACGTGTTTTTTTTTTAATTTTCAGAACTGAAAAAATAATGAGCGTCAAACGGGGCCTAGGTTTCCTCCTTTCATTCATTTTTATGTTGTCAATTGCTCGTTTTATTCCAGCTTTTCTCTTTCAAGGCTTTCGCATTGGGATGATTATGTTATCTTATTATCTTTAATTTCAAGTTCAGTCATGTCTGTGAAATAGATTGAGATGGCCATTGACGATTCATAAAGAGGCGACAGTAACAGCTCGGAGACTACCCATTCATCACTTATCGTGAAGTTGGAATCGTTGGGTATTCCAACTCTCTAAAACTAAATGTTTTCCATCTGAAAAAAATTTCAGACTTTTTTCTAATAGCAGGTAGAGTCCGTGTATTATAAGAAATCATGCTCGTCTACTTAACTACCATTTATTGTCTCACACAACTGATGTTATTTCTCAATAAGGAGGAATGTATATACTTCAAAATTAGCTATATTCATTTAATCACAATAAGAGGATCAAATTATAATGCCATTCACGGTTGTGTATGTACTAGCTTTCCCTGTCTTCCTATCATATTAGTCACAAGTTATGAGCTTTTTATGTTGATTCTTTTTTATGTTGAGCTTCGAATCTTAAGAGATATGGCTTGGAACCACCCCCCCCCCCCCCCCCCCCGAACCACACCCCACGTTCTTCTTCAGCTCCGGTTATCACCGACGATGCATTGTTATAAAACAACTTTCACACATGGTCCATGGCTCTGTTTGGGTGCATCATCTCCTCGAGATTGCTACTTAGTTTGGTACTTTCAAACAGTGACAACCCCATCATACACATTTCGACAATTTTCCTTCGAGACCATGTTGGTCGTATTTTCAAGCACCCGTTTGGGTGCATATTCTTGAGATACCCATGTCGGTATCGCCATTAGGTTATAAATTTTCTTTCAAGAAATGAAATTTTATTAGCAAAAGAATATAATTATGTTGTTTGTCTGGAAAATAAATTGATACAGACTTATATGTTAATTAAAATAATATCTCTTTCCGTTAGTGCACCAAAAGCTGGATAGTGATGGGTTTTTTCAGGTTTTCCTTGTTTTAACGATGTGAGTATTGAATGTTGACAACAATGTGAGACAATTAAGCTGCCCTTACAAGGACCCATCACTTGACTTTATTACTCAATGGTGTGATATGTCATGTCTTAAGGTCGGTGGTGCTGGCTCTAACAAGAATATTCTTCCACAAGAAGAAAAAAAAATAGAGAACAGTGTTACACGTTCACCGTACAAGTGTTCGAGTGCGATACATATTTGAGTATCGGATTCATCTAATTTTCAAAACTCAAGGTAGGGATACGACAAAGTGCTCCTATATGTTGTTGTTAATTACTTCTTCCTAACGTAGCATGGTGTTTCATGGGACAAACGTCGTTTTTATTGAAATTTTATCTCAGTTCAAACAGAGCAATAACGGATTAGAAGAAACACATCGTGATAGTGTTCTTGGAGATATGAGTTATGTCGGACAAGTATCTCACACCTATGTCCAAATGTCGAGTATCTGTAACGGGTACTTCACAAATTTTGAATAGTTCTTGTAACATAGATTTTAAGTTCTTATGTCAAAGACTTTTTTGGGCAAAATGATAGAAATACATACTATGTAAGCCTTTATTTTAGAATAATTAAAATTATAATTGATATGACCCGTCGATATGGAAATTAAATACATGATTGAAACCTAACCTAAAGCCCAAGTGGCACATATTGTAATCAGTCTACAAAAGGTAAATTATCTGCCTTTTTATCTCTGAGAAATGCATTTTGTTTTCCAGTGTCTCTGTCTCATTGCCTTTTGCCTCCAATAAATAAAAGCTTCCCCTTTGAATCACAGTTGCTTGAGGCTTTGCCAATGCAAATTGTATGGAACATGGGTACATAACTAAAGCTTCTGTACACCTTTTTTTTTTGTCTTTTTTATTTGTTAGAGACCATTTAAGTTTGGAAGCAGTCTCATTTTTGGTTTATACTTAGACTTAGCAACTCTTCCACGCTTGAAAAAGTCAGTCAATATTGTGTTTATAATTAACTTTCTACGGGTACTTTAATCAGTATATAGCAAAAATAGTGTTTCAGTTTATCGAAGCAAACAATCGCAGTGAGACAAAAGAGTTGTTCCCAGAAAGTTGCACACACAAGCAGTAAGTACTATATTCTAAAGAATCTGCTTAAAAGTTAATCTGACCATAAACTGCTTCTGCAATAAACTGAAATTACAACAAACAACAAACAGCGTGATATAATTTATTTGTCGTTAACAAAGCGATAGTCAAAGACAATTATTTGGATAACATGGCAAAACTGGTACTTGTCCAATAGATGATTTTGAGTTGATCAAACATATATGCCTTCACTACAGATACTAGATACTTAATATGCAGTTGCTTTACCAGAAAATTTCTTGCAGCTTGCGAATCCAGAGCTAGGAGTTGAAGTCAGCAAACAAGAGGTGTAGTTTTGGAAATTTTACCAGAAGCCGGTATGGTACAGGCCTGGTGGCCACATTGGCTTCACTGAGAAGACGCTGAAAGATATTTCTTCTGCCCGTCCACAGATGCAGGCCGTACTGGTCTTGTGCAGTAATTCGCCGTGCTTTTGTAATCTGTAGAATACAGGACTCCTAAAAGACGCTCGCATGCTTGGAAGTGAGCAATGTGCGTAGAAGCAGAACGTGTTGGTTTTCACGACAGCATCAAGAAGACAGATAGGAAAAACACGAATGTCCACATGTGCAAGCCACATTAGTCTCGTGCAATTTTTGCACAGTGCTTCTGTATTACACAGAACACTCGCATGCATGGAAGGGAGCAATGTGCCTAAAAAAGTTAATGACGCAACAAGGATCGAGTTCATTCCATTCATAAATGACAAGGAGAGAGTTCATTCCAGAAATTTACATCTTTAAACCAGAATTTACATGCAGTACCCATGACCAAGAACAAAATTCGAGATAAGACAAGTCGGTAGGACTTTTCAGATTTAGTAGTAGTAATATTCACTTGCTTATAAGTCATTTTTTAGCCATATTCACAAGCTCTCTTGATAATTGAGCATCTCTTGTTAGAAATAGAAGTTCTGGTTCAGTATCTAGTGTAGACAACATTCCTCACACAAAGAAAAGCCAAAATCTTACTAACCAAGGCTGCCCCTAGCTGGCTATGAGGAAGAAAATCCATTAGGGCTGGTACTGACGATATTTTCACATTAAACCCCATGCCCCAAGCTTGTCCGTTTTCTCCATTTACCTAAAAAAAAATCAATCAATAAGATAGAGAGTAGAGACCAACAAGAAAAAGTACAAGCTTAGATGATAAATTCTTTATTAGAGAAGGGAAATGAAGAAAAAAATTCTCGCCAACCTTTTGTAGAGAGCAACTATATCTTCGTTCAACCACGGGGATTCCAAAAACATATCACCACAGTTTCTAACATTAGCTGTCTCCATTTCAAAGTCGAGGTGACCAGAGTATTCATTCCATTCAAACCACATCTTAGCAATAGACTCCTTCCTGAAGCAGGTGGCATGGTCTTCCTCTTCGGGCGAACCTGAGGCAACCAATCTATAAGTGAATACTCTTTTCTCCTGACCTGGTCGAAATGCCCGTCCTATTGCCTGGCGGGTGACTGACGGGTTCAGATGTACATCAAGTATGATGATTCTTGAGGCCCCAACAAGTGATATACCTTCCCCGCATGCTTTGATCGATCCAAAGAAGACTCTAGCGTCCAGTGAATTATTGAAATGCTCCATGGATGATTCTCGAAGATCAGAATCTGAATCACCAGTGATCATGAAAATCTCCTTACCAGGACTCCAACCCTTAACCTTCATTGTCAATCTCTCCAGGAACTTCAAGGGGAGGAGATACTGACCAAAAACTAGCAGCTTCTCACCACTCGATTCACACAAACGAAGAAGATTAAGATAAAATTTAGCTTTGGCTCCTTCTTTGTGATCCAATTTCTCTAGCATTTCATCTATCTTGTCCACATCGATTCTCTCTCTGGCTGCAGAATTTCTTGGGAGAAATTTCAGTTGTGGGTGCACGTAAATCATATTTCCATCAGAAATCATCTTGAATCTATTTCCCAACTTCTTCAGCTCTACAACCTGACTTTTTTGTCTAGGGGAGAGTTTAAGAAAAACAGTGAAGTCGACGAGTCCCGGCAGTTCATCCAGGAAATCTCCCTTGTAATAGTGAAGGACCTTGCTGGTCATCTCCCTCAGATCTTGTATAACAGTTGCCTTCATCTTGAAATTATCATTTTTTAGCAGAGTGCTCTCTACCAGATTATAGAAGTCATTATCTGAACCCGTGACGTTCTTTCGACCAGATATTGAAACTCTGCTTAAGACTCTCCTCTTAATAGCTTTAGAAGTCGCCACCTTCAGAAACTTAGGTCGAACAAGATTCAAAATGTTAAACACTTCTTTGACATGGTTCTGGTAAAGGGTGCCTGAAAGTACTACTTTTCGAGGTGTCCGGACTTTCTCAAGGGATGCCAGAATATCTGTGTCCTGGTTTCTTGGAGTGTGACCTTCATCCAAGATAAGAATAGAAGGGTTTGTCAGCAGAATCTCTTGACAAGCAGCTGCAGTCTTCCTGGTATCATTATCGCATACAATTGCAGAAAACTGCTTATATCCAAGAAAGAGAATGCTTCTTCCCCCTGCCCATTGGTTAAGCACTTCCAGCTGCTGTGATCGGCTATCTGCTTTTGCTGAGTACATGTCGTACAACGGAATGTCCTCTACCTGCCATCTCTGAAATTCTTTCTTCCAGGTTCCCAATAAGCCTCTCGGTAGAATTACCAATGGCTTTGCAAAGGGATATTTGGCCATGAAACTTTGGATGAAACTGATTATCATGAAAGTTTTTCCAGATCCCGGGGCATGGGCCAGGATGCAACCACCAGGATTATCAGTCATCAAGTTGCTCAGTAAAAAATTAAAGCCCTCGACCTGATGGGGTTTCATTTGCTTCCTGTGCCTTGGATGAGCAGAGATTTCACTCGCTCCGAAATCATGTCCACCATCACGCAGTATTTCTGTTGCCTCTTCGTCCTTGGTACGAGCTTCACGCCAGTAAGTTCTGGTAGACCTTGCGTTCTGAGCCAATCGTAAAATAAGCTACTACTCAAGCTAATATAACACATATAACATTAATAAGTTACAGAATGAAGATACTAATTATGTTGGCATGTAGGCAGCTAACGAACAGTCCTAAAAGATCTAGTGTGGACCGTGTGATAAACCAAACAGCATACTTCAAAATTTTCTGAGAATTCAATGATTCAGGAAAAATGATACATCTAATGTATAATAATACAGTAGAAATTAAATCTATGAACATACAGTTGTTAACTTAAATTTGTCCCACATCATTCTACAGAAAACACTGCATGACTGACGGGAAAGTAGATTACATCTAAGAGAGACCTAAAGCCATAGGGTAGAACATAAAACGTCACATGGAAAGTGCAGTTCTTGTAAATGGAGATTGTTTCACTTTTAGATTTTAAAGATGGAGTTGCAAGCTAACAATGAATTAAGTGATATCAAGGAGAAAAGAAAGACAAACTTAAAGGTTAGCGACATGCAATCATCAAAGGACAAAAAAATTGATGCTTGAAAGCTAGTCATACTGTAGTTTCAAGTACAAAAATTGCAAATTCCATATACCACAGTGGAAGAAATATTCCGTTCAGCACCCAATCCACTCATAACAGGTATGTAACAACCCCCCCCCCCCCCAACCCCAGGTCATTAAATATAAGAGATCAAACAACAGTATATATCAAAATCGAAGTATAAGGCTAAAATAATATGGAAGGAAGTTTTCAATAAACCTAATGTCAACACAATTTGGATGAGGCACCTCTTGACTTCTGATTATCTTAAAATTTCCTACGCATGTTGTGTGTGAGAAATCGTCTAACCAAACGATCAGCTTATTAAAATGTTGAGTAATCCAAGCTGTCATGTTAAAAGTACACCAATGCGATCAAGTATCATCACCCCTAGTACCTCGTGGTGACTGAAGAATCAGTAAAGACACGACAAGGAAAAGAAAAAGAACACTGGGCAAGTTATCTGCGATTTGGATAAAAAGGAGGTGCGATAATTTATCAGGACCAACGGACATGCTTCTACAAAATTTCTTAAGCTTTATTACACAAAAAGAAACAAAAGCTAGAAGATATAACAAGTTCAGTATATGAAACGCATACCTTGACATACTGGAAATCAATTACAGTCTCAATAGCTCTCTGCACAAAACCACAGATACGGCATACATATCCAAGATCATCTCTTAAGATAAACAAATGATCACACTCCTCTTCATCATCTCTTCGATGCTCATCAGATGAAGTATTTACAGCATTATCCTCCTAACAGACATCATAATGTTAAGCTTTGATACCCCAGCAGCTTCGAGAGCGATACAAACATTACAATAAAGATACAAACTGTGATGTTAGATTCCAATGAAAACAGTAATAAAGCAGGACATCAATCATTCATTAGCATAAACATTCATGAGAACTTTTCTCCCAACCAGGTATACC
The DNA here is from genome assembly GCA_033070095.1 of Escallonia herrerae. Taxonomy (NCBI): domain Eukaryota; kingdom Viridiplantae; phylum Streptophyta; class Magnoliopsida; order Escalloniales; family Escalloniaceae; genus Escallonia; species Escallonia herrerae. The sequence goes on along the minus strand of JAVXUP010001773.1, from coordinate 68,108 downwards.
ATTGTGATGGATGTGCCATCTCTGGTTTTAGGCTTGATGCTCTAATATGGAAGAAGAGCTACGGTTTGGAAGTAGACCAAGTCTCAGGCATCTATATTTATTGACAATTGGCAACTGCCGAGGGAGAGTCAGAGCTTGGGTCCACGGAGGGGGAGAGCTTGGGTGCGCCACTGGTGTACTATGATAGACCTCTCACTCGACTGTCAACGAGTCTTGGGTTGGATGTTTGAGGAGTTTTACAACTATATCACAAACCCAGAACTGCCAACTTAAACATGAGAAGCAAATCTCAGGTACCAGTTGTGAGCATTCCCCAAACCAGAAAATCGTGTGATATGTGGTGCATGCATATATGTGTATTACAAACACGAATACATTTACTACACAACTAAATTTTTCCACTGAAAAATGTAGGCCAGTATCATCTCGTAAGCAGATATGGATTAGCAGTGAAAGGGTCACGCATCTCTCCCTTTTCCAAATAAAAATATTTGAGGGAAGAAAAAGGAAAATGTTTCTCGGACAGCAAATTTATGTGCTTGAATGGAAGGATACCATGCCTTGGGATATGCACACAAATCGTAACGCCCTAGGGTTCAAACGTTATCTGGTAACTATGGTTTTACATGACCATTGTTACATATATTGTGCACTCCAAGATCAGATACATCATTATTCAACAATGCACCTACTGATCTCCCAACCTATATTATTCTATTAATTTCTTTCCAAAGCACGAGTTCCTCAATCAATACAGAAAGGCTCCAAGAAAGTAACGATTTAGGTTCAGGCTTGTGGAAGTTAAATGACCAAATATTCGTGACAGATTTGGATTCTTGTTCCAATTTCTGATATCTCACTACCACAGTGAATTATGCTTTCCTTATCCCTAAACCTAGCAAGAATAAGTGCTACTTGTGAATTGCTTGCTACCTGATAAGTGGGTTACTAGCTTGCCCCCAACCTTAAGGTACTTTACTGTGGGGTCAAATTCTAAGCTACCCAATGCCAAAGTACTGTTTATCTTTGAAAAGAAATTATAGGATAGAAGGGCTTGATTTGCACAAGCAGTTTTGCCTTCTAGCCAGCATCTGACACTTTAGGAAAGGAACACCCAACTGACCGGCAGAGCTACACTCCTTTGAGTTTTAGAGGTCGAGATGAGATGGGGAAACACGAGCAAGCTTTGGTTGCAGCATGCCTGCTGTCTCCTGAAAAGGTCTCATTAATTGTGGGGCCACTATCTCTTAAAGGCCAATCACGACGAGTATTTCTTAATTTATTGCATATGGCGGTTTGATTCATATTTGAGTAAATGAAATGCATCTACCAAAACTGAGTACATGAATTTAAACGCAAACTAAAAAGATCTTGTGTTTTGCGGAAATTTGTTCGCCATTCTCCATGTTGATTATTAAAACCTAAATGCTCGTAAAAGTCTTGAAATTATCATCTTTGCAAGTAGTATCTGCTCTACTTCATCTGAAACAGCTACTCACCAAATCCCAACCGTAATAGTAAAATGCTTCTGCAAGTGTTGCTAATAGTCCATTAAGGTGCTGAATTTGAAGAAGCAGCTAAGAAAGAATCTGTTCCAACAGCCTACTGAAACAAAAGAAATGTCTAATGCAAAAGAAATTGAGAAGAATTGGCTGCAACAACAGGTTGCATGTTCAAACATATTTACCTTGGAACATTCTAATGCTATTGTCATCTGCTTCCAAATATCAGCCAGGCCATCAGAATAGACATCAGACTGCTCATTGCTTTCCTCAGGCAACACATCATCATCTATGCCAACATACACACCTTCATATTTCATGATTTGAGTTTCACAAGAAAGCTCTGCCACTTCCTCTACACCTTTATGCTTCCCGATTTTAGCAAGGCTTGCTTCTTCTTCTGTTTTGGTTGCACCAGCAAGGTTTGCCTCCTCTTCTACACCTTTATCTTTCCTGATTTTAGTTGCACCAGCAACAGTTCCCGCTTCATCTACTAATGGTTGGCCTTGAGCAAAATCATGATCCTAAAATTGTTAGTGAAACAAAGTAAGTACCAGACGCTAGAAAGGCAATATATTCTATATTCATAGGCAGGGATGTCTCATATTTCCTCACTGGAAAAAGATGACAAAAATTTTTGCAATGACCTCACCCAAAACCTGAATATGTTAATAACAATCTCTAAGATGAAGTATAGACATATTACACACGGACAATTCACATAGCAATCACAAATACACAGCAATAAGAGTAGGGAGAGTTTGAGTTTACCGCCTTTTATGATAAGCCACCCCCTTGCCTCTATAAAAATCCAATCTAAACTGTTGCTTTCACTTTTGGACCTTCCCCCTATGTGATGTAGGGTGATTGAGGCCCTGTTCTGAGGTTTCAAATCCTGACCATTGGCTTGCTAAAGCTGCTACAGAGGGCATCCTACATATGTAGGTATTATTTACATAATAAAAACCCATGAATTTCATTTGTATAGATTTCGATTATGAAGCTCATTAAACATGCTTTAGAATTATTTCCTTTAGATGCTAATATCACTCCAGTGCCGCAGCTAAAATAACTTATGAAAAAGAAACAGATTCTCTGGATTGCTGCAAAATCTGCTCCTACAAAAGTTAGTTCTTGGTCCCGTTGTCACCTCAACCTGATCTTGATTTCCTCAACCCCATTGATTAGTTTCTGAAGAATTACAAAGAGAGGCTTCCAAGGTTATCAGAAGGAAGCACATTTTTGGTCTTTGAACGATGAATGCATGTAACTAGCATGTGGCTTTAGCTTCTCCCGTGTCATGTTCCTAACACATCAGACCATGATAGTAACAACAAAAATCTCAGGGTGAAAGGTAAAAAAGGAGAGCATTCAAATTCTGGTCAAGGAATGGATATTCGCCAAAGTATAAACTAACTTTACTAGGCGTAACTACATAAGTGATGTGCATGTTCATTTTTCTTATGACAAGTATGAGAGGGGAAATCTACTTGAACTTACACGTTGCTTATTATGGCCTTCAATACTTTTATTTTACTTTAGGAGCAAGGGAGCATATGAATATAGGAAATAATTCTGTTTTGCATTAAACCTAACACGTATTTTACATGTCTAAGGCACAGCTTTCCTACAACTTGTTCCCGGATGAAATCTTTTGAGAATTTGTTTTTTTTTTTCAGTAGTTTATAAGTACTGCTGTATTATAAACAACCCAAGGAGGGAAATCCCATATACACTGGCCACTACAAAAGGTCAAGCCTAAGCAAAACCAGACCATGCAACTGTGGCACAGGCCAAGAAAAATAATCTACAGGATGGCCCCTAGACAAAATCATTCACAAAGTCTACCACAGCCACACACGACGCAGGTTAGTCCCTCGAAAGACAGAAGAAAAAGAGGCTCACAAGTAATGCATTTTTCTGATTCCTACATATATATTAAGGTAAAAGAGCCCACGAAGTTGGGGCAAACACATGAACACAAGCACTAATCAAAACAAGAAGGAAAAACAGAGGTCTAAGGCACCAAGAAGGGCCCTGACTGAACAAAAACCTACTAAGTCCACTTCAGATGGTGGAAGATACTCCTTGAGCCAGTAAAAAAACAGGCTCAAGAACAATGCATGCAGCCGTTGCATCGAGAGTCTTGCCCTTTGAACACGCCTGTTTCTCCCACCTAGCCACATAAGACAAAGAGGGCCATACACGATCTCTGGCATATCTGCCTTGGCACCTTTACCGCAAAACTATAGCACCCCCTTAACTAATTTTGGCATAACCTACTGCAGCACAAACATAATGAGAAGTACACACCAAAAATGCACAGCCACCTCACAATGGGGAAGAAGAAAATCCAATCTCCCCATCCTTCTGTACATGACACACAAGCTCGCTGATGTGTGTCCCCTCTTCCTAATGCTCAAAAAAAATGCATGAACACCTGTAGCTGCAATTCCACATCATCAAAAGTTTACTCATTCCGCTCCTTCGAAACCACATAAGGCATAATGGGCCATCCTCCATATAAGCTTCAGCTTCCTCTGCACCCCACCCTCCTAACCAGTCCCCAACATGCTTCGTGAACACCCACATCAACCAGAAGATGGCTAACGAAGGCTCCACAGGCTGCTTGCCCCATAACAATGAGTCAGCAAATGATCAGTATTCTCCCCCTCATTCTTGCACTTTACACGTCTTGCACAAAAAACTATTTTAGAAATAAGGCTGGCGTTAAAGTTTCTTAAGCTAATCAGTTTTAATCATGAAGGAAGAAACATATCAGAATGAAGCACCGAGAAATGACTAAGAAACTTAAGAATGATTGTCTACTCTTCTAAATCACAAAGAAGGCTGAATAGAACAATGAAGCAAGGAGAAGGAGAAGATTATAAAGAACTTAGGATACAGTATTTTCTTTTTCTTCCCAAAATTACCATAAGACAGTTCAATGCTCATGCCTATGGAAAACATTTCTTCTAGCTTTCTTCGATAAAATTAGAAAAAAGGATAATACTTCCAATTAAAATCAGTCAAAACTAGCACATTTCCTCCTCTTCATGAATAAATATGGTGCCTAGACAAAGTAATAGGTTACAAAATAAGATCTACCCTTCAATATTTTTGATTGAAAGAGTGAGAACACAGGACACTTACCAATGAATCCTCATCACACACTTTACAGCTGGCTTACTCAAGACAACCATGCCATAGGTTACAAAGTTAGTTCTACCCTTCAATAGTTTAAAATTGGAAGAGTGAGAACGTAGGATACTTACCAAAGAATCCCTCATCAGACACTTGGCAGCTGGCTTCCTCAAGACAACCTCCTTGCACGGTAGAAAGGGTCCATCATATTCACTTTCTTCGTCATCTGAATCAACAATCACAACAGGCCCTGCTGCTCGAGCAACACGATCATGCTCCAAAATGATAACGTTAGGCGCCAATAAAGTAGCTGGCTCATTTTCCGTCAAAGACTCTTTACTATGGTTATCGTCCATGCACCCGTGGAGAACCGTAGGATGCATGGCACGTATAGGCTTCAGCATATGCTCCCTCCGCACAAGAAGGTCTTTAATGTCATTCGCAGCACTCCCATATTTGTCTTGATCCAGTTCTAGCAGCACATTAACTAATGCAAATGGATCAGAGTGATCTACGATTTTCTTCTGTTGAAAATTGTGGTGAATATGCGCAGAGAAAGCTGTTTTATAGAATTCCTTTTCTTCACCGACTTTCATCTTCCTTCGCCTCTTCACCTTGGAATACAGATCTGTTGAAAAAGGTGAACTCGTAAATGCTAAGTACTACACTAAGATATCATACATGCAACTATCTCATGTCGAAGTATACCAACTTGAAAGAAAAAGTTAATGACAGTTGAAGAGTACATCGTATTCCCAAAGAGGATGGATGATAACAATTGTTTGCTACATGATTAAATTGGATTTTTTTTCTCTTTTTTGATAATTACATTTTTAAGTTGGATATGTTTTATAATTATTTGAATTCATCTGGTACTACAATGGGGAGTTGCCATATACAGAGGCAATAACATGTAAATTTTTAGCTTAATTAAGCTACGAAACTTCTTATGAGGTGAATGTATGAAAGTTGGACCTTGTTGCTAGTGCTCATCGCCTAAAATCTATGTGAGAGGTTTGAATCTTGTTAAACAGTCCCCCAGCTGTAAAAGCAGCAGCTTTGTACACCGGCTCAACTCAACTGAACCAAGCCCTTGCCCCCAATGAGTTGGGTCTGGCTACATGGATCCCATGGTCTGAATTCCTTTACTCACATAAACGAGACTTCCCTAACTCTTCCCTTTTCATCAACTTGGCACAAGTCATTTTCTTTATGAACTAGCACTTAAAGCTGATTGAACCCTACCCACCCACCCAGGGGGGCATATTTCTTACCCTACAAGCTATAGCAACCACCAGAGGTAGTAACATTGAAAGCTTTGGTATTACAGCAGTTTATGACATCCTAGGATATAATTTAAACGTTTATTCACTTCAATATATAGTCATAGGCCCATCAGCAACAAAGGCACAAACAAAGCTCGCCTGCAGTTTGACATCCTTCTTTAAGCTTACAAACAAAGATTTGCTTTATCACACAAATTGCAGAGTAATTTAAATGAAAAGCTCTTTGAAGGTAGAGGATGAATTAAATCACAAATAAATGTATACGTCTATGTGGAATTGGCGTAATCCACTTCAGAGTCATCTCAACTTGAGGGTAGTATATAAGCAGAAAGCACAAAAAATTAGTTTTCTATGCTTGCCTTTTTTGTCTCTCATCGCCAACGTCCATATATTGCACCTACTCAAACTAGGCAACATATGTTAGGTTTTTTTATTTTCTTGTAGGGATTTGTAATGCTCTCATATAGTCCTACGATAGGGTCAGTTTGTCTCGAGTCAAATTCCAATTTATCATGTTGAGCCGGATATGAATAGGGATTAGAGACACAGCACGGATAAATTTCCAAAGGAGTCAATTACTAGATGAATGCATAATTAGCAATTCTGTTCATATAATGCACAATTGCAAGTCTACCTTGGATGCTATAAATTCTTGTTAGCAACAGTAGACACATAGAGAAAATGCAATCAACATGATCCCCCAATGGCAAGAGATTATAAAATTCACAATAATATGTTTCTCCCACTCGCCCCACCCCCCTGCATAATAGCATAACAGTATTAAAGCTAGTTCTCCAACCCAAAAGCATGCTCACAGGAAAACGATAAGCCCACCAAGTACGAATAACAAACCCACAGCTGATTTCTAGCTAATGAGGGACATATATATCATAACGCAAGAAGTGAGACAGACTGACAGAGTACCGGCTGAATTACGTGGGCGAGACATGGTAGAAATAGCACTACGTTTAGGCGAGCCATCGCTGGTCGAGTCCATTTTCCCCACATTCAGCAAAAACACCTACAGACCCTCAAAAACAAAAATTTTTGGTTAAACAGGATTGTATGTAAAAGAGAACACTTGTACACACGATTTTATAACTCACATTACACAGCTCTTGTAACAACTCGTCCCTCCTCATGAACCCCAACCCCCACCCCACCTCCCGCCCCGCCAAAACCCACCGCAGAAAAGAAAAAAACTTACAAAGATAGCTAAAACCGTTCAAGCGTAAGCCCCATAAAAAGTTATTGAGAAGAGGCAATGTGGATTGCTCATTTTACAGAGCTCTGTCTACGGTAACAATTATAACCCTTCAATGGGTCGTCAATGAGCAACCCAACACACGCAGACACACCAAGATTAGCATGACAACCAAAACCCATCAATTTATACCAAATAAAAACCGCAATAATCACGTGAAAAAGCAAAAGACAAAAGCAGTACAAAAATGGACTCACATTTTCCAGCAAAATGAAGGAACTCGAGAGAGAGAAGCAGCAGCTATATGGGTAGTTGGGGTGCCTTTTGTGATGATTTGCCACTTTTATGCTGCAGCAGAGCCTATATTCCAGGTGGTCTGTTAAAATCGTACAAAGGGACATAAACAGAGTATATTTGGTCTTGTGTGTATATCGCTGATACCTAATGTGTTGATCCTCTTGGGCCAAATATCTTACACGTGTAGTGGTAGAGTGGGTCCCGGTTGAGGTGAACCCAATGGTCACTTTTTTCGGTTTAATTACTTTTATCGAAGAGACCGATTAAAGTTCAAAGGATAGAAGATGATTTATAGTTATACTCAAATGGCGGATATTGTTTGTCTACATTTTCAGAATGGGCTCCTTAGATTAAAAAAGGAAATGCTCCTCAAAACAAGAATCCAAAAGCAGCCATTACCATCTTCTTTATCCTTTGACAAACATGGCTTCACAAAAATGAAATTGCGTTTATAGATGCCATTTTCGATCCCGTGATCATTATCAGAAATGTGGAGATCATTTACTAATTCTCCAAGACACGCCGTGGATGAATACATGGGAACTTGATAAGCACCTTTCAAATGCATACGATATTCATAACAATGTGTCTATGCCGGAGCAGAGCACAATGACGTTTTTTCTTTTATGTTGGATCCTCCTTCCAGCAACAAAGGCTAAGATCAGGAGTCAGTAATATGCATTTCATAGGCCTTGGGGTACCGCCTTGGTTCCTTTGCTTTGTCATATCACTCGCAAGATCCATTGATCTCACGAGCTTTGCCTATTTTGCAAATAACAATGGACAAAACAAAATCAACTACTGCATATTTACTGTAACTCCACTCCCTTGCTTGCACAGATGATAATAAGACCGGAGGAAATTAGTGCAGTTGTTGCCCTAATCATGTGTGGTATTTGTCCGACATCTCGTTTTATTATTGTCAGATAACATTAGGAAGCAAAAGGCTACTAACCGAAGCAGTTGACCTTGCCACTTTTGGTTGTAAGGTTAAATCAGAAGTATCTATGACATGAAAAATGAATAAGTGTCTTCACATGTAATCTGGTAAATGTGGAGTATTATCTCTTTTGTTTAGATGGAAAGGCTTGTTTTATGTATCGTAATATTTTATTTTTAACAAAAAAAAAATGGTGGCTATTCTTCAATTCACCTTTCAATTCTTAGGGTGCTGGATCATGGAGATGCGACTAAGCCAGTGCACTCTAGGCTAATATGTCGTTTGGAGTGGATTAGTACATATTCAGAGGAAGACCATTAGAATTTGCCCACTAATTTATAACACTAGTGTCTCTTGAAATAACCTCTTTCAATCATAGCAAGGTTTTCGTAGGCGAGCCAATGGAAGGATTATTGTCAAAACCTACACAGCAAAATGACCGCGGACTTGTAAGCATGGGAAAATTGGGGACCGCCAATGCGAGTTTGCACCCTGTCAGTATCTCCCACGGACTGAACGCACGACAACCACCACTAGTGGGGGCGCTCGCGGGATACCAAGTCTTAACAAGTTAAGTTGCATAAATTTTTCATTGTTTGTATGAATTACATCCAATTATATGTTGCAGTACATAATATGAACTTGTGTATAATGAAGAATTAATTAAAGAAGCAAAGTACAATCAGAAAGAGCGGGCTCAGGCATACCTGAAATATACTTGCAAACTATAGTTGAAAGCTGGTTTTAAATAAAATAAGTCACTCCTAGCATTTACGTCTAAAGACCACTTGTTACGCATCCAAAATGAGCCGACAAGACCCTTCAAAGTCATACACAAAAAGAGACACCTCATTCTTATTTATATCTTTTATGTTTGTCGCTTAAAGGCTTAAAGCGGATTAATGACAACCATTTACGTACTGATCAGCAAGAAATGTGATGCACACAATTGCATTTCCTCAAAATTTCTTCCTATTATGTTAGCGACAAACACAAAATCCATTGTGTTTATGAAAAAGGGTGCATGGTTGCTAATTAAATCGTAGCTGTAAAAGAGATAAATTTAACAGTGATAGACATGATAGTGTAATATACGTGGTGTCAATTTAATTAAAATGAAGGGTGTTAATTTAGTCTGTAATCATAAAACATTATCATCAGCAAATGTCCATTAGATTGTAACCTTGTTACACTATGTAAACTAGTAACGTTGGTGGACGCGAACCTTCATCCGCAGTGGAATCATAGCCAAGTCTTTATAAAGCATCATCTTCACAAGAAAATGGATAATCTCATGACTCCTTTTTTTTAATTTCTTCTACTAGACAGATTCCACAACAAGAACTCATAATCTCTACTTGTAAGTATAACAGCAAAAACACCATATCGTTCAGAAGCTCCCTAAGATTTACTCATGAGAGCATCACAAGATGACAATTTGATCCGTACCGACCATAGTAGATCGAGACTGGTCCGATCCTTCCCGGGGGGGGGGGGGGGGGTAGTTTTGACTAAGGAACGGGCACCTTTACTGAGGTATTTCAATCGGTTATCTACCTTCATAAGCACTGCTATAATTTTGGTTTAACACTCATCCATAATAATGAAAAAGTAGTCCTGTACATCATCTCCAATATCACCGGCTATTCCGAATTCTATAGCAAAGTCATTAACAAAGACTGCCAACATAAATCCCCCAAGCCTTGCAAATATCTCTGCTGATATCACTTACTATTGCTTCCTCAGTTCTTTGTTGCAATTCAAAATTTCAGGTTTTCCTCTCTATCCAGATCATGTAAAGAGATATGGCAAAAATCAGTTTCCCTACTTTAGCTCGAAAGCTCTTGCCTCTAAACTTCTCTGTACCAAATTTCAACGTCCCATTCCAGGAGCCCCATTGATATGGTATATCTGCAATCTATTTAAAATCAGCTTCCATAAGTTGAATAGGAGCAGCAACAGAAGCGATGCTTCAAATCCTCAGTGTGAGTCATACATAAAGAGCGTGGCGCAGTTTTACTTACAGTTTTCATGCTTGTCCATGTATTTGAGCTGCAACCCGAAATAGGTACCAGCAACTCTTCAGACTCTAGTGAAACTAGGGGTGAGCACGGTTTAGTTTGGTTCGATTTGGGGTCAAATCGTAAACCGAACTGTTACCCCTCAGTTTAAAAAATTGTGAACCGAACCAAACCAAACACCATCGGTTTTGTTGGTTTAATCGTTTCGGCTTAGTATGTTTGAATCGGTTTGCCCACTTAATGTCGTTGTTCCTTTGCACGGTGCTAAATGAAGTTATATTTTTCTCTAAATTGCATATAATCTTGTTTCATTCGATATATAAGTTCTCATTGATGAATGAGGAAGAATGAGTAAATATAAATTAGATATTGGTCACAAAAGTTTTTGTATTCTAAGCGTTGTTAATATTTTCGTTTCTTTTAACTTTCAAAATTTGTTTATTTTGGAGTTGCTTAGTACCTTATATATGTAATTTTTAATGGAATGTTACTAAAAATACATTAACATATCATAGACAGGTCGGTTCGATTCGGTTTGGAATCGGTTTCAAAAATGTAAATCGCGAACCAAACCGAATCAAGGTCGGTTTGAAAAATGTGAAATCAAACCGTTAAGATCTTTGAACGATTCAGATTGGATTGGTTCGGTTTGATCGGTTTAAGCGGTTTGGATCGGTTTGAACGGTTTGATGCTCACCCCTAAGTAAAACGCATCGTTCGTAGTCATGTCAGACATGTTACAATCAATACAGCAGCTGCAGTATCGATGCCTATTGGGTGCTTCCTTATGATTCGCGAAGAAAGTTAATTTTTGATAATCACCAAAATTTGATGCAATACTAGAACCATGTAGTCCAATGGTCAAGTTGAGGTAAGTTACAATCTCAACCCAAAATAGTTACAAAGAAACATTGTTACAGATACAACACAATACAATGGCATTTGATCAAGAATCAAGACATATATTCACTTGGAAGGACTGATTAAAGCATCGATGCCATGACAGAAACAATGACCATAGCAAGATCACTAATAGCAGAAAATCATGTTTAAAGAAATAAGATATGAAAAACTCCCACACTTATGAGTATATGATCACAGTGGGGCAGTTGCCCTTATTCATGAACTCAAACCGAGAGAGGCTATTCCCGTTCCTAAAATATACTAATCCACCGGTGATTTGCAGACAAGGTGATATTAAACGCACACCCAGGCATTAGCTAATGTTTCTGATTTGATCCATCCAACCTCCGTCGCCCCCAAAAAGTAAATTAACATCGCTTGCCTTTCTGTCCTGTGGCATAGACCCATTGTCCCTGTTGGGAGATACTAAAGTCTCTATGAATGTAGCTGCTTGAAATTCTGCACTACTATTGTACATTACGATTGTCTTTGCTCTCTTTTCATTTAGGTTGTACAAGACCAACTTTTTCCCATCTACCTCCATTAGGACTTGATCGTTCTCCACAAAAGCCAACGGTTTCACCTGCGCAAACGAACTTGGGATGACAAACAAACGAGTCCAAGACTCCCTCGAACCATATTTTTTCATCGCCAATACCTCGAAGCCTCTTATGCGTAGGTCATGGGCTATGCAAGGCATCCTCCCAAGAGCCCTAAGCCGATTTTCGGGTAATCACCTACCGGGGGCAAAGGTACCTCCTTGAATGTATCCTCTTTCACATCAAAACATATCACAGCCATGAGTTCTGACCGGTGTTCCTTTCACGAGGGTTGCTGTTTGAGAACTAAAAAGATAATTGAAACCTAGCCACGAATATTCCAAAGTATTAGTACTTAGTTTAAATACCTCAAAGTTTATTGTTGGTAAGCCTGGTCGCCTAGCATAAAGCTCGGCATGTACCACTATGTAGTCATCTCTAGATGAATCATAACCAAGTCCCCATAGGACACGACCAGTAATACTAGAAGGCATCATCGCAAGTTTTTTGTATTGCCTAGTAGATGGATTCCACAGTGACAGTCGTCCATAGTAACAAGCATAGACAAGTACCAAGCCATTACAAGAACCCAATACCTCAAAAATTAACACTAATTCTTTCAGAATCGGCTCTTACCACATGACTGTCGGAAGCGTCAACGGAGTGTAGATTGATAAGACCTTTTATAGCTGATGGACGAGATGACCCAACTACTCCAAACCTGCAAAGGGCTTTGTTGCAAACTATGTTACATGGACTCTTCGATTTGCGTGAAGTACCCGTGTCGAATACTCGACACTTGGATATGGGTATGGAATATGTGTCCGACACATCTCATAGGATATGTCATTATAATACTATCTTATACTCTTTTGTCTAATTAGTAATTACTTTGAGACGACACAAGTTGTCAATTAAAACTAAATGCATCACATAAAACACATTTTTGCCTTCGAAATAACTAAAAAGCAATAACGAATATGAATATTTTGTCGTGTCTCCTTGTCTTGCTTTTTCAAAATTAGATGAGTCCGACACTTGGACACGTATCCGATCCGGATATTAGTACTGAGTCCGTGTAACATAGGTTGCAAGGATCATAGGCACGCTTTAGGTGTTGTTTAACGAACAGTGGATCGGTGATCAAGGAGCGCCATGACTTGGAAACGCACTTGAAGCGCAAGAGAGACTTCACTGGTAGGATCAGTAATACATTGACGGCAATATCATAAGGAAGATTGGGAAGCTGCATTGCCATCAGCTAGGGTTTTTTTGGGCATGAAGTGGAGGCCCTACAAATGGTTTGCTTTTAAAAGAAAAATTAAAGGATGATATTTCCACTCTTGTACATGCTAATTCCACCCTTTCGTAAGAAACATTTAGTATGCGAAGACCAATTTACTCCTTAGACCTACTAGCAAAAAAATTAAGTACTCATCTCCCACAGGTGGATTGGAAATAGAAATAGAAAAGGTAGGAACATGCTAGGCATCCACGCCCTAAGGAGCGATTTGACCGTATGCTTCAACTAGTAAAGTGTTCGCATATAAAACTGTCGCTACTGTAAGTAGTGAAAGTATCCTAACTCAAAAGTAATTGACATTGAGAGGAGAGGACTACAAGATTATTTCTTGAAGAATTATTGATTATTTACTCAATGTGGGATTGATATATCTTCACACGTCCATGTGTGGCCCGACTAGACAGGGTAACAGTGAGGAACTAATCTTTAAATTGTCTGCTAGAATTAGATTGACTATCTCTAAAACAATATCAAAGCATATAACTTAAAATCAATTATCAATGATAGAGTGGCTTACAAGTCTTATATCAATTGGTTGTTTGCCCGATATGGGGTTTTATACCCGACGTGAAATTTATATCTCTCAACATTAGCGACGTTAATCTTGCTGTTTAGTTCGATTATGATCAAGCATAGAACCTTTCCTACGACACCAATGACTTCTAGTAACACTTGAGGTGATATATGGTGCATTGTGAAAGTTTTTTCCTGTCACTGGGGATACGATGTGAGCGCTGACAAAGAAAAACAGATGAAACATGTTGTTTTGTAAACTCACTAGTCAGCAGCAGGAGTCTAGGCTTAATCGTGAACATGAAACCAAAAGCTTGGCACTTTTGTGCTTGAATGAAAATATAGGGAACTTTACTTTCCATGGAAGTTGATCAGAAGCCTTGAACTTTAGCAGACATTTGCAGAGCAGCCATAGTTTCGTATTGATGGGAAGGGGTAATTTGTGAAGAGACTCGGTCTGAACATTTATCAGAAAGAAAGGTTTACTTACTTAGAGAATTGGCTTGAGTTTTCCAAGGAAGTTCATTGGAAACTCTTCCGACGATGAAATTGAATAAGGACCTGCACATCTTAATAAAAATGAACAGAACTCTTTAGCTACTAGATTTGGAAGAGAACCAGAATTTAAAAGTACAAATTGAACTGTCATTTTATAGATTGGTGTATAGCTTTGCAGCCAAAATTTGTCCTTCGAGATTAATTCTGCTGGGTTGTTTCCAACAGAATGCTAGTTTGGTCATCTACATAAAACAGTATGCAAGTGATCTGTGCAGAGGGAGGCAAGCAAATTGCAGAGAAAAAAGGACAGTCCAGAACTTGTCAACATAATCATGATCTCGAGGCTTTGCTCCCCAAACTATCTGGCTTATTGATCATATAGTACATGCCTAATTTTCTGTCAAGCATAACTTGAGTGACGAAATCTCCCGCCGTCAAAATGATAAAAATCCAGCACGCATGATAGCGTCAGACAATCTTGGTATCGTTTCAAGGGAATTTTACTCATGCAACCTATTGATGTTGCTTGCACTACTCAGAAGTGGCCTTTGTCAAGTCAAGCTATCACCCAATTTATTTATCAAATGGATGACTGTAACAGATGAACACTGATCTAAAATCATTCACATCGCTTGGTTGATCTGGGATAGATCATTCACGATGCCATGGTATGCCCGTGCTGCAGAAAGGCAAGGAAGCTGACCACATTTTAGGTTCAGCAAATGAGAAAACATGGAAAAGGTAACGTGCAATTTATCCAAAAAACAGCGGTTAACTGTGGTCTGAAATACAAGTGTCGGGCACTAGACCAAAGCTTACAAACGCACTTGAATCACGACAGAGACTTAGGCCCTGTTTGTTTCACGGAAAATGTTTGACGGAAAACGTTTTTCAGAAAATACTTTCTTGAAAATAATAGCCTCCTGAAAACGTGTTCATGAATTTTGTTTTCCATTGTTTGGATGACACCTCGAAAAATAATGGAACAGCATATATCAAAATATCTATCAGTACAACAACACAGTGATTTGGACCAACACCGGTGGTCAAACATCCCGTCCTCATCCAAAACCTGCAAGTTCATTACCGAACCACACCTTCCACACTACTAGTTAAGATCATTACCGGTGATCAAACACCCACCACCGATCTCTAATCCAGGAACTCCAACTCCATCACCAAAACCAACACCTACCACACCACTAATTAGGACCACCAACGATCACCCACACACTGCCACTGTACTAACCAAGATCGGCACTGAAGGAACACCTGAAACCACCGATCGACTAAAAAACCAACCATAATTCAACGCCAAACATCGCAACAGTCACCCGTTGTTGCAGTCCCCGCCGTACCCAACACCGGCGAATCGGCATCACCTCCAGCAGTAAATGTTAGCATCCACCCACCAGATCACCCCAAAACCTAATTTCATAAACCAAAGCCATCCAATTAAAATCAACAAGAAGCAGGAAGCATAAGACCCAACCATGAGCAGTAGTCTATGCGATTGAAGTTGATGCTTCCATTGCATCTCTGGTGACGACTGATTTTGAGAGGATGCAGATGGGCCATGGGGGAGGAGAAAGTTGCACTAGCAGCGGTGGTGGTCATTGGAATCAGAGAGAAAGGGTGAGAAAAAGAGAGAGAAGGGCGAGAGAAAGAGAGAGTGACGGGTTTCAGGGAGAGAGAGAGAGAGAGAGAGAGAGAGAGTGTGACGGGTTTCGAAAAACGACCTCCCGTCTAAATTTTTGTAAAACGTTTTTCAAAAATATTGCCTTCCCTTTTGGTGAACCGTAAACATTTTCGGGAAACAGTTTTCTGATAAATACGCCAAACACCGAAAAATGCAGAAAATATTTTCCAGAAAATGTTTTACATGAAACAAACAGGGCCTTAATGGGCAGTCGCGGAAGTATCTGAAGAAGAAAGATGCCAAAGTTACCAAAACAAAAATGATTTATCTATAAAAACCAATTATGCAACTTCACAAAGTTAAATCATTAATAGGGACCAAAACCACATTAATCATCCTAGACAAGTGAGGATCAGTGACCGTGGAACTGTTCCAAGAAAACCGAAGTTGAAGTGACTTCCATCTTCTTGTTGATTTGCCTGTCATATTGTCGCTTGTTTAAACCATGAAACATAAACATCTGACAAAACCGTCCTCCACTTGTATATCTGCACTCGAAGAGTAGATAAGCTTAGTAACCCTCTGGAGCAATTATCCTACAAAGAATTCGTGAAACCATCGAGTCATTATATAAAAACTTCAACTATAATGAAAGGCGATTAGTCAATGAACTAAACTGAAGTCATTGTTCAAGATATGCAAGATACTCCCCAAAATGAGTTGTAATGTCCGCCTTGAGCATTATTAGTGTTGAAAGGTAACAACAGCTGAGGTTTGGCTATGAAATCCTTCCCCCACCTAATTCCCTCCCCTAACGCCCCACCGCAAGGACAGCATGGCCTGACCGATGTTGTCTACCATTGTGACAAATGCATGGTTCTACAAAAGAAAAATACATAATCTCAAAACTGTACTCTCAAGTTTATCCCAAATACAATTTTAGTATCCAAATTTGAAGGTGTGCTAAAGAAGTACCTAACTTTTAACAAGCGTACCAAATTAGTACCTAAGCTGACGGTGCACGGATACCGTTAAAAAGTTAAAGAGGTAGGACTGTCATTATTTTAAAAAATGTATTTTGACTTAAAAAGTTTAGGTACTTTTCATAAGTTTCTCTTTTGGAACGGTTTACTTTTACTACTTTTTCTTTTCTTAGTCGTTCGATGTGAACCGTTTGATTATTTTATCTTCTTTAATTAATCAACCCCGGTTCAGACACGGATTCCCGAGTTGAATCAGTGAATTCAGGGTCAAAATCAGAAACTCGAGCAATGGAGTTTGCGTTTTTGGTGGTTTCTGAAAATGACTCGGTTAAGATCGAACGGCGGTGGGGATTGAGAGCGAAAGTGAGTTTTTGAGAGAGGGAGTGAGCTGTAGTTGTTTCCGGCGTTTTTCCGACCTTCCGACGCCGCTGCCTGTGCCCGGCAGCTGGCGACGTCGCGGATCTTGGTTTCGGGTCACCGGGTTAGTTAGCAGCTAGTTTTGGATGGGTTTTTCTTGGCTTCTCGGCTGTTCTTGCTTCCGTGGCATGGGTTCTGCTGGTTAAAGATGTAACCGTTCTTGCCCAGATTTTTGCTGGGTGGGTGGCGCTGGCGAGTAGATCTAGTGTGATTGTTGCCATTGTTTCTGTGAGGTTGGTCCTGTTCGTTGTCAAATCTGGCCAGAGTCAGTTTTGCCGGTTAGATCTGGTCGTGAGTTGGTCGCGGGTTGATCGCCGTTTTCCTTCTTTGACCGTTGGGTTTTCCTCTGACCATTTTTTACCCCGGCCGCTTCTCCTTTTTCGGCTTCTTCATCTTCCGTGTGTCCAGCACCGGCGCTGCATCTCCCCAAACCGGCGGTGCCCAGCGACCGTCCTTTCCCCCCCGCCCCCTTCCCCCTTCCCGCTCCCCCCCCCCACCCCCCGCTTCCTTCCTGCTGCTCCTTCTTGCACCGGCCCTAATTAGGGAAGAGAACGCCATTGTCGCTGCAGCCATGTCTAAGAAGTAGCAGCAGAAACAGGGGTTACTACAGATGGATGTAGAAGATGCGAAGTTGGGGGGGGAGGGGGGGGGGGGGGGGGGAGAGAGAGAGAGAGAGAGAGAGAGAGAGTTTAACGGTTAATTAAGAAAGATAAAATAATCAAACGGTTTCGTACTAAAGGAGTACCTATGAAAAGTAAATTGTACTAAATCAATACCTGAACTTTGTGTAAAAACACATTTTTTTAATTATGACAGTCTTACTCTCTGACTTTTTAACGGCATTCGTGTTCCGCGTGTTCCGTCAGCTTAAATACTGATTTGGTACACTTTTTAAAAGTTTGGTACTTCTTTGCTACACCTTCAAATTTGGGTACTAAAATTGTATTTAGGATAAACTTAAAGGTACAGTTTTCGAATTTGACCAAAGAAAAAAGCAACTTCTTGCCACGATACGGGTAAGTTCTTTAACACCTCAACAACAAGAGAAGTTCTTGCTGGGGAGTCCCTCAATACAATATGTATGACAACCAATAAGATGTCTTCTTGTGTCTAATAGGGATGGTGTCTGCACCCAGGCTCACTTTGTTTACACTTGTACTTGGGGGATACATTCTTATCGGTTGTCATCACCACGGATTATGATGAGTTCGTGGAGTCTCCCCACCTAAGAATCACACAACAAAATAGGTAACAAAAGAAAGGCAGCTTCAAGCAATATCAGAAGACATGATGTGGCTTCGAACCCAAAAGAGAAATCGTTCATAACATTCTGCAAAATTTTTGGGGCTTTCACAACATTTCAAGAAATCTGCACCATAGGAAGCCTAAATTCACATTAGAACTATCAAATATGGTAATGACATACCATTAATTGGCATGGTTGAAGTGCTTGAGTTTCTGCAGTACTGCATTCATCATGTGCTGCAACTTTGCTATGAAGCAAGCCTCCGTTTCCTTACTTTGTGCCTGCATTTGCGTTGAGAAGCGAGCCTTTGTTTCCCCAAGTAATTATGCTCTTGATTCAGGAACCTCCCTCTTTCCTCGCTTCCTAGACTCATCGGCAATTATTTGTCGAAGTTAGAATACACTGTATGCTAAAGGTACCAAGCATAAGCATCTCTAGTGCCCAAAATCCAAAGAGAGAAATATCTTTTGCAAATTTCGCTTGAAAATGTTCATTTGCGATTGTTACTTCGACATTATGACCAAACTTTATGGCTGTCACAGCAGTAAACCAGATTAAACCTCTCCCTTGAGTAGAAAATCTATCTAAATGCCTCTACATATAGCCATAGAAATTTCATGCTATAAAAATTAGCATTACTAATGATGATTATTTTTTTCCATGGTAGAGGCAAGGAAAAAGGAATTAGCACTGGAACAGCCAGCCAAGCTTATCATGAACAGAAACACAAAACCTGCCCATTAAATACCTTATATAGATGCTCCAAAGCACCTTATCCCTATCTGCTTTCCATGGATCTGGTGGCTCCTCAGCTTCAGCCGGTAGTGAAACTAGACTTCTGTATACATGACTCCCCCATGAAAGCGGTAATCTCGCCTGATCAGAACTACGTGTGCATTTTCTTTAGGATCGCAAGCTAATACTTCCCAATGACTCTCACCCACCATTATAATCAAAATGTTACCATCTGCTGAAATTCGCAGTGGCCACAATGAATGCCAATCATTTTTCACGCTTCCACCGAGATCTGAGAAGCTGAACATAGGAGTCCAAGATTCCTTCATCCCATACTGCTTCATTACTAATATCTCGAAACTGCCTCCATCGTTGCTCCCATGCGCTTCCCACCTAACCATCGAAAGGCACCCGTCCACTTCCCACAAACAGCTTTTGCAGATTACTGCACCTCCATGCTTGTGCTGTGGCATTGGAATTTGTTCGAATTTGTTGTTTGCTTGATCAAAACGAACGATTGCTGGAGACGTTCTGTCTTTCTCTCGTTAGACTAACCAATGCAAATAACCATTCACTAGACAACCACAATTGACTGTTACATCCCTATACTTCTTCCTACCAATATAACAATCAGGATATGGTGGTGTGCCAAAGCTTGCAAACGCCCTTGAATCGCGACAGAGACATAAAGGGCAGCCGCGGAAGTATGTCATGAAGAAGAATGTCATCAGATAATGTGGGCATCTTCGATCTCTCTTCTTTCTTCCCCGTGGTTCTTGTTGGTGCTAGGGTTTGTAGAACAACACAACTGGTACCTTCTCTTTTTGATGGGAAAATTGCGTAAAATATCCCTGTGGTTTGGAGTAATTGTAAAAAGATCCCTTCTGTTATAAAAATTGCAAAAAGGCACCCAAGGTTGCAAAAGTGTTGCAACCCACGGTTTTCATTACGAAATAAAGAATTTGTCCAAAATACCCCTGTAAATTGTCCAAATACCACAAGCCCAAGCCCTCATTAGGGCCGGCGCAAACCAACAGGTGAGGCAACAGAAAGGGGACCGGATGAAAGGGGAAAGGGGAAAGGGGAAGAAGGGGGAAAAGGAGGGAACTTCGATCATGGACAAAGGGTTTATGGATCCGGCTGGTGGCAGCGGCGCAGGTGGTTCTAGTTGATGGTGGGGGCAGAAATGGGCGGCGGTGGTGGTGGATAAGGTGTGGTGAGGGTGGCGGCAGAAACAGGTGGTGATGGTGGTCGATGGGGCTTGGCGAGGGTGGCGAGTTACGGACAAAAAGAAATGGGCGGAAGAAATGGCCGAACCTACGGCCTGCCAAACTAACCGCAACCGTGACCGACATGGGTAGATCTCTACACTCTGGCCTTTAACCACCACGACGTCCGGCCAAAAACAAATTGTGGAACCCAAAACCGGCAACATAGATCCGGGTGGAGTAGGTGGCAACGCGGTGATTATGAAAAAAGCAGGTGGCGGTGGTTAGGGTTTGGTTGATTGGATTAGGAAAGAAAATCAAGATTTGGGGAGATGACCGGGATGGCGATGCGACGGCGGCAGGTCTGGGTGGTGGCCGAAATGGGCGGCGATGGTGGTAGATAGGGATACAGCTGGGCAAGTTGGCAGAGCAGATGGCTGCGGCGGTGGTGGTTAGGGCTTAGGATTTGGGGAAGGATGAAGACAGGAAGGGCATTTTTGTCTTTTGTTAAATTAATCTTTACCAAACGCACTCTTCAGGAGCATGAACATTACACGCCATTAGTTTGAACGATATTTTTGACGGTTGCAACACTTTTGCAACCTTGGGTGCCTTTTTGCAATTTTTATAACAGAAGGGGTCTTTCTACAATCACTCCAAACCACAGGTGTATTTTACGCAATTTTTCCCTTTTTTATTTCTCCCATAGGCATGCGTTTACGTCTATATCTTGAATTTGTCATTCTGTTGTGGGCTTACTAGGACTCGAATCATGGTATATGACTTATGAACTGAGGAAATAAAATATATCGGCATGAAAATAAATATGAGAATAAACATTTATTAGCGACAATAGGCGTGCAGACTATTCCCCTTTTTTCCTATGTATTTGGAAATAAATATGTTGCTGATTATAGATAGATTTTTTGTGCAACACCAATCCAAATCGGGCCAAAAGGGCAATCTCGCAAAATCGTCGGCTGTTCTTGTGTTGATTTTGTTTCGCCAAAACGCAATCTTACATACAACGTAATGTTGGGCTTCTTTACATCTTTAGAGACTATTCATAAGACCCGGTTCACACACCAATCTCATAGAGTGGTGGAGGTGAATTACGTCTTTAAAGAAAGCAACGTTTAGCGCTTTGAAGACTCATCTTATTTCACTATATTCAGTTTTCGACACCAGAACAACACCCCACACCAACATTAAAATGGGCACAAGGTGCACTTGTGTCAAGTCTGACTTGGCTAAATTTGTATTTATTTGGGGATAAAGAATGGCCACTTGAACATGCTTTTTGTATACCAAAGATCTCGAAAGCCGGCTTTTTTTTTTAAACTTATTTTTCTTCTTCTTATTCATAATGGTAGCAATCTCTTAATACAAAGAAAATATTCAGTAGTTGTCTAACGTCACATCACCCACGTAGATCGTGTTAGACTACCATTAACATCTTGACAATTCAACAAAGTCATCAGGCGGGGACAAGAGTAGCAAATTTTTCTTTTAAGTAACCATGGTTAGTGAAATATTTGAATTTCAAATTTTCACTAAAATTTTGAAAATCTTGTTCACCGATTTTCTGCAATCAATATATTTCCATTTCTATTTCTCATTTCCATTCTTCACCTTCATCTTCCTTCTCTCTTCTATTTCATTTTCACCATTACAAAGAATAAGACGGAAAATGTAAAAGTCACATCTCTAACCTAAAGCATAAATTTTTCTTGGCGGCCACACAATCTACTATAGTATCCACCGCCGGAGTATGGGAAAAACTATAAAGGCCAACCTTCTGGCCGATAGTCTAGGCCGATATAGCATCAAACGAAATGAAAAGCGACATGAACGTGATTTTAATTGTAGTGAGCGGGGCTTTGTTTGTGAGATTGGAGGATCTTAAAGTAAGCACAAAATTGAGGATGAAGCACTACGAGGGAGCCATTGGGTTGTATATATAGAGAGAGAAGGAAGAACTTGTGACTTTTCCAAAAGATTTTCAGAAGAAGTTCAAACGACATATATTCATCTATTTTCTTTCTAGGAAGTATTACTGTTCTTGGCTGTGAAATTGCGCACCCAATAATCAGAGTTCTAAACAATTGTAATTGAGCTTTCTAGCTCATAACTCTTAAAAAACCCTACTCTAAATGCGGGTACGAATGTAGGTAACATCGTTAATAATTGTAATTGAGTTTTCTAAGTCATAACACTTTAAAAACCCTACTCTGAATGCAAGTACGATGTAGGTAACATTGTTAAATTGAATTGCTGGAAAAACTTTATTTTAGCCTCAAGGACAAGGACAAGAACTTTCTTGCCGAGCGTAAGAATTAGAAGACAATCAAGTTCAGTTCTGTAGTGCATACCAGCCACTCATTAAAAACCTTAATCTCAATTTGTCTAAATGAAAGAGAGATGAAGACGAAGATGAGAAATAGAAATGGAAATTTATTGATTGCATAAAATCGGTGAGCGGGATTTTTAAAATTTTGGTAAAAATTTTAATTCTAATAGTTTACTAACCATGGTCATTTAAAATAAAGATGTGCCGTTGTTGTCCATGCGTGATCACTTTACTGAGTTGTCAAGATATTAATGGTAAGCTAACACTACATATACGAGTGATGTGTCGTTAGGCAATCCTTGAATATTTTCTCGTTAAGGAAGCTACTCTTAGTATTTTTGGTATTCGGAATGTCAAACATCTGCAGGGTAATAGACTGGATACTTTTAATTTTTCATTAGTTTCTCTTAATTACTTCTCCTATATGATTAACCTTTTCTTCACGACGTTTTAAGCATTCTCATCGGACATATGCCCAATAACTGTTGGTGGATAATAAATGGATGGCATTAGCAACGAGGAGGTTGCACCATGATTCTGTACTAGCAAATATCATGTTGTTCCCAACCCATTCTGGTCGTACCCAAGGGACCACTAGGGTCCCATGTTGCTTGACACGTCGACACATTCAACGGTCAATTCTTCAACGCTTCGAACCGGTCAAAGTTCGCGCGCCCAAGTTACGTGCATTCTTTGCTTCACACGCCTCACGCTCGACTTAGTCACCAATTATTTCACGTTGACGTCACTCACGGTAGCACGACCATCACACCAAGACCACCCGAACACTTTTTTCACAAAAAATGTCGACCAACGGCGCAACCAAAACGACAGGGTCAAGGGGCAAAGGCCTTGGCCAACCCCATGAGGTCGGCCTCGGCCTCACCCAAGGCCATGGGGTCGGCCTCGGCCTCTCATGGGGGGTTGGCCTTGGCCTTCCCCCCCCCCCCCCCCCGTTTCTTCACTTTTTGTGCAAAGCCCTTTTCGCACTTTGTTCGCTCTGTAAGCTCTTTATGTGACTTCGACGCTTTGTTCATCATGTGGGTACGATTCACGTCGACGCGCTCGTCACGACGCAACTTCTGGATTCATCATCGTTTATCAAAACACCTACTGTCGGCGCTCCCGAAGTTCACCGAAAGGGGGAGTGGCCTTGGCCTCCCATCATGGGAGTTGGCCATTGGCCTTGGCCACCCCTTAGGGTGGGCCTCGGCCTCACTAAGGGGTCGGCCTCAGCCTCCCCAGGGGTGGTGGCCTTGGCCTTCCCCTAATCTTTGGCCTATGGCCTCCCCTCCCACGCACACTTGTTTTCTCAAATCTTTGAACCTCCGCGATGTTTACGGACGTCTGTCGTTCATCAACCTCGCGACATCCGTCGTCCATCAACCTCGCGATGCCCGTCGTCCATCAACCTCGCAACGCCAGTCGTCCATCAACCTCGTGACGTTCGTCGTCCATGACCGCATACCGCTCCCGCGATGCCCATCACCCAAAGTCGCGCACTACTACCGAATGACCCGTCACCGACGACCGCATACCTTCACTCTCGATTTTGTCGTTACTACATGTTGCGTTCAATATCTTGTTATGACAGGTACACTCGGCTCAAATCCCATCTTTGGGACACCCGACGTGTGCCCGTGCGCCGTCTCCGCGACATTCGTCTCCGCGTCTGTGCGCCATTCTCATGATATGTGCCCCGGCACCAAGTATTGCTTCGCGACGTTCGTCGCCGCACCCATGCGCCATTCTCATGACATGTGCTCCGGCAGCAAGTATTGTCTCTGCGATGTTTGTCGCCGCGCCCATGCGCCATTCTCATGACATGTGCCCCAGCACCAAGTATTGCTCCGCGACGTTCGTCCGCCCATCTGCCACTTCCATGACATGTGCCCTGGCACCAAGTATTATCTCCGCGACGTTGGTCGTCGCACCCTTGCGCCATTTTCATGATGCGTACCCCAGGCACCAAGTATTGTTCCTCGATGTTCGTCGCTGCGCCCTTGTGCCATTCTCATAAGACGTGCCCAAGCACCAAGTATTGCTCCGCGACGTTCGTCACCGCGCCCATGCGCCACTTCCATGACATGTGCCCCGGCACCAAGATTTGTCTCCGCAACGTTCGTCGCCTCGCTCGTGCGCCATTCTCATGATACGTGCCCCGGGACCAAGTGTTGTCTCCGTGATGCTCGTCGCCGCGCCCTTGCGCTATCTCCATCACATGTGCCCCTGGCACCATACGCACTCTGTCGCGCCCATGCGCTGCGCCATCTCCATGGCATGTGCCCCAGGGATCCTTGTCACACACTACAGTGCCCTCGGCACCATACGCACTCTGTCGTGCCCATGCGCCGTGCCACTAACACAGACATGCCCCCTGCACCTTACTCACTCCACCGCGCGCATGCGCCGAGCCACTAACACAGTCGTGCCCATTGGCTCTCTGTCACACTACCATGCTCTTTGAATCGGTCCATCCTTTCACCACACCATGCGCACCTTGCCTTGGTTGTGGAACATGCTTCGACCCACTCTCCAGAGTGTACAACATCCTGCGGGGATAGGTCGGGACACTATCTCCGCCAGGGAGCTCTTCAACTCCCATTCAGTCAGGTAGACGGCTCCTCCGGGATGCTACCTTGACGCGCTCCCAGTGCTCCGGCATAAGGACTCACCGCGGGGATAGGTGACTTCTCCGGGACACTATCTCCGCCAGGGAGCTCTTCAACTCCCCTTCAGCCAGGTAGACGGCTCCTCTGGGATGCTACCTCGGCCAGTCGGGTAAATGGCACCTCTATGATGCTACCTTGACGTGCTTCAAGTGCACTGGCACAAGGACTCACCACGGGGATAGGCGACTCCTCCGGGACACTATCTCCGCCAGGGAGCTCTTCAACTCCCCTTCCGCCAGGTAGACGGCTCCTCCGGGATGCTACCTAGCCTGTCAGGTAGACGACTCCTCCGGGATGCTACCTTGACGCGCTCCAAGTGCTCCGCACAAGGACTCACCCACGGGATAGGCAACTCCTCCAGAACACTATCTTCACCAGGGTGTCTTCGAGACTAGCCTACATGCTCCGGCACTGGGGGCTTGCTTCGGCACCCCTATGGACTATGACCCCCGGGTCATTTTAAGACGGGAGCAGGTCTTTAGAGGGCATCGCGCCTAGTCCACCTGGTAGTTGGACGTCGGGTCCTCCCCACCACTGCCAGGCCAGTGGGACTCTGCAAGGGCTTGGATTGGAGGCTAGATCAAGGGGGTTCTCTGGCCACACCGACGATGTGGGAGCCAGTCTTTCCAGACAGACAAAGCGATGCTATGCGGGGCAGGCCAGGTGAATATACGACTCGACAGTCCGTGGAGCACTGGCAGCTGTGGACCCCCTCTGTAACACCCCGATACTTTTTCTGAATTATTTAAATTTTTAGTAGCGAATATATTTTTCTTAGTGTCGATATTTTTCAACAACTTTTAACGACGAATTTCTTTTAGATAGCATGATTCTATGTACGACTTTTAACGACGATTAGTGTAGCGGGGTTATCTAACAAGCCCATAAAAGTTTTTCTAACACATAAACTATAGCATATAAGTTAATTAGGACCTATTTATAATAAGAGAAAGTAGCGGGTACAATTAAAATGGCTAACGGAAGTTTAGGGGCTTTTTGGTAGTTGTCCAATTTAGGGCTTTATATAAGTTTATCTTGTAGAGGCAGCCGTCCAACACCCCCTCATACACGATCGGCCGAGAGAGGAAGAGAGATACCGAGAGAGGAAAAGGGAAGGAGCTGTGTCGAAATCCGGCGAAGGGTCCATATTCCGGTAAGTTTCCTAGCCATATTTTCAGATCTATGCATTGTTTATGGGGGTTTGTAAGGGGTTGCCGTGAGAGTTTTGTGGGAAGGGTTCCTTAATCTATGTGTTTGTGTATATGTCCGTGAGCGTATGGGTTTATGACAGTGAGGAAGGGGCATGGAGAAGACTGCCGAGAGTAGACTAGGAGTGGAGATTTTTGTTTGTAAGTGTATGTGTGTGCATGGATGTGTTGAAGGAGAAAGGGAGGAGGTCATAGCCATGGTGGCTGTGACTGGGTGCTTGTGTGCAGGGTATAATGGGTGTGTGTGTGTGTATTTATGGGTGTGATTTGGGATCTGCCGAGAGAGCATGTGAGTAGCGTGAAGTGGGGGCATGGCTGCCGTCACGTGCGTACCTGTGTGAGTTTGAGGGAGCTGTGTACATGGTGTGTGTTTGTGTGCCCATATGTGTGTGTGTGGCTGCCAAAGGCAGCTGTGTGCGTGTGTTTTTGGGTGTGTATATAAGTGTGTGTGAGGGTGCTAGAGGGTGCATGAAGCTGCCGAAGCAACTGTGTGTGTGAGTGAATGTATATGTGAGTGAAGTGTATGTGTGTGTTATGCCTGCAAATGGGTGCCTGTGTGTGCATATATACATGTGCAGGTGGGTTTGGAACAAAGGAAGAAGAAGAGGGAGAAGAGAAGCTACTGCCGTGAGGCAGTAGCTGTGTGTGTGTGGCTGCCAAAGGCAGCTGTGTGCGTGTGTTTTTGGGTGTGTATACAAGTGTGTGTGAGGGTGCTAGAGGGTGCATGAAGCTGCCGAAGCAGCTGTGTGTGTGAGTGAATGTACATGTGAGTGAAGTGTATGTGTGTGTTATGCCTGCAAATGGGTGCCTATGTGTGCATATATACATGTGCAGGTGGGTTTGGAACAAAGGAAGAAGAAAAGGGAGAAGAGAAGCTACTGCCGTGAGGCAGTAGCTGTGTGTGTGTGGGTTTATATGTGTGTGTGTGTGTGTGTGTAGTGTATGTATGCAGGTGTATGCTCTTGGGTCTGAAGAGTGTTTTGCAGTGTATGCTTGTGTGTGTGCGTATGTGTGTGCTGGGTGTGTGTGTTTGGGTAATGTAAGTATACATATCAAGTGCGTGCATATATGTGTGTTAAAGGAGTGATGAGGGTGCGCAGTGAAGGAGAGTGTGTGCAATGGTCTGCTGTGTATCAGTATATGTTAGGGTGAGATTAGAGTTAGTACAGAAAGGGAAGAAAGAAGAGAAATACGGAACGGATAATTGGGTTAGCGTTAGGTCCGACGTGCATAGACTAACGCACACTTATCGTTACCATGTAAAAATTTACAGTATAATACATTAAACCATATTAGAATTTTTGGCAAAATTTTGTAATTTTATGAGATCGTATGAATTTATAGTATTTTCTATAATTTCAGATTTGGAAAATTCTTTTGGAGTCTTTAAACCCTGAAAATGTTCTGGGAAAAAATTTGAGTAGTGTTTAAATAGTATAATAAAGACTCCGTATAAATTTGATGATTTTTGGAATCGATTTGTTATCATTTTCAGTATCGCATTGAATTTAGCAAAACGAAAAATAAAGAAATAGTTTTTATGTCTTTTAAATTCTGATTTCAATTTCTATAATTTTTATATAGTTTTTAAACTTCTTATAAAAATTATGGGACTTGTTTTGCCACTGGAAGTAATTATGGCTATTATTGGGTTTTTATTGTATTTAAAGAAATTATTTTAATTCGAAAATATTGAAAATTCAGAAAATTCATATTTTGACTTTTATTAATGATTTAAGCCATAAAATTTTAAAGTATCATTACACATTAAGGAGTGTACGGGATTTTCGGGTAAGTTGGCCGCATGCTAGGCGCGCCTGGAATTGTGCGATTTCGAAGTTAGAAGTGAGCATGGGGTGGGTAGTTGATATTAGGTTTATAGTATTGTAGTCTAGATTGTGTTCTAACATATGGAAGGCCAATCTAGGTTTATTCAGAGAATATTAATCGAGATTTGGCAGTATTGCGTAGCTATCCAAGTAAGTACCCCTGTCATGTTCCTCCGTATACTTATTTGCAAAAGCTATAATATGTAATTATGTTTTGATCAATTGAAGTTCAAAGATTTATTCTGCATATGTTTTAATTCTAGAATATTTGATGAGAAATGTAATTTGAAAGAATGCCATAGAATGTCGTGTGAGTCATAAAATTTTACTGAGTACATGTTAACGAGCAAGGAAACTCGTCTTGGTTGCTGTGCCCCATATCCAACGGGGGAATGTTGGATTTCGGGCCCTGGTCAACGGGGCTCATACGTTGATGCATAGTACTATGGCTGGTGGTGCGCCCTTGCGTCCACATGATTATTTAATCCCGAGTGTAGGAGGGATTTCGGGCCCTAGTCAGGGGGGCTCGTACGCTGACCGCAGCATACCTACGAAAAGAAATATATGTTTCTGATGTGAATGGAATGAACGATGATTGTACTCAGATTTGAAAATCTTTTCTTCTGAAATTTCATGTATATGTGTATATGTATATGAATGACGTTTTCTTTACGAATGACAATAATCGAATGTTTGATTTGTTGAAAGAAAATCCATGGCATGTTTTAGAAATTCCAAACTTATTTTAGGAACATGGCTGGTGTATTTGCTGGGCTTCCGCTCATTCCTTATTTTTCAGGTGACTACTCAAGGGAAGTGGAGCCGTATGAGCCACACGGGAGAGTTATGCCCGAAGAAAAATTTTAGAATAATGAGGGCCTACTAATCGAACACTTTAGTCTATGTTAATTTACGTTATGCTTGAACTAATGTAAGGAGCCTAGGTCTCCTAGAGTTTTCTTTATAAGTTTTAAAGACATGTAATAAGAGTTTTATTTAAATGTTTTGGAGGTCCGTAAATTAGAATTAAATTGGAGTCACAGGATTGCAGTAAGGCCTAGCAGAGCCCTGGCAGATGTTTGAATGGGCCTGCGGCCGGTCACGTGCCTAGCACACGGGCTTACCCGTGGGTTCGGGTCGTGACACCCTCGGTGACGTGTCACTCCCGGGGAGCGCCACGTGTCGCGTGATGACATCATCATCTCAACCTCTATAAATAGACGTCTTGAGAATTCATTTGGGAGGTTGGACATTTTCAGAACACTTTCACTTTCTCACTCTAGAATCCTAGAGAGAGAAACATACATGACCCTGACTTTGGACCTAAGTATCGGACTGTGACTGTTGTCGTGTATTCACCCTGCGCCATCGCCCTCGCAGCACTGCCCCCCTCAGGCTCTGTTTGGGAAGCCCTTGGTCTCTGCCCTTGCTGTGTCTCACATCATCACACTTGGCATCTGATTCGGACTGCACTCCTTGTGGCACCTCCACGTCAACTGCGAACCCACTTTCCCTAGCATCACATGCATTTTAAGTATACAATACACACTGATGTGAAATTTTTTTTGTCATTGACTCAGATATTACAACAAATCTTTATTCTTGATTGGACTGTTCCCGTTTGAAGATTTATATTGGGGCAAAGCTCACAATGCTAATATGATCTTCTGCATGTCTTCCTGCTCTTCCAAGTCGTATTCTTGTTTCATCTGGTTCACTGTCAGGCTAGTAGTCTCAGGCCAAAACCAGCGGTGGATTAAGACTTTCAACGTATGTTATCGCCACCTTGATTCTCAATGGTTTTGTTGGGATCAGAATATCACTTTGCAGATCTTCTTTGCGATTATGGGCCACTATCCTTCTGTCATCGTCCCTCATTAAAGCGTTGCAATCCTTCGTAAAACATATTGGCCGGTATTCCAAGCAACCGCATCTGAAAGTTGGCAAGGTGAACACAGGAGTCCAGGAGTTGCGGACGCCATAATCCTTCATGGCCAATACCTTGAGACTGCATTGAAAAGAACCATCATCACCCCCATGGTGTGATTCCTTAATGGCCAGACAAAGGCATCCATCCATAACAACCAAACCGGATACATGTTCCTCATCTCCAGTACTGGGCAGGGGAATCTCCTCAAATTTGTCGCTCGTTTGATCGAAGCAGATGATCACTTGACGAGGGTAGTCTTCAGTCAAAAACGATGGATGATCCTCTGGCCGGAGCAACCAATGCAGATTCCCATTTACTACAGCACCACAGCTATCATGAGGACAGCGAATTTCGTACGGGAAGCGAACTTGTTTCCAACCTTCCCTTCTGCAGTTACTGAAACCCGCTACTTTGGGACGGGAATCTGGACTACCATAGACACTCTCGATGTCGGTCGCAATTACCACCTTGTAATCGTCGAGCAGAGAGTTGTAACAAAGCCCAGACAAGACGGCAACATCGTTCACATCGTAATCATGGTCATCACGTTTCTCATCATAACCCCTGTCGTCGTCATAACCCAAGTCCTTGTGTTTAAGCACTTTCTTACAGCACCTAGTTGATGGATTCCACAAGAAGATATCACAACCATGACTTACAAGCAACAAGCCGTTGCATGAACCCAATAGCCGAGTGTGGACAGGCACATGAGCCCAGTGGCGCGGTGGATGAAGGTCATCAACTTTGAGCTCATCATCTATTGCTTGAAGAGAGAGAGATTCAAGAGAGAGAGGTTCTTCATGAAGAACAGGTAACCAAATAGGAGATGATAGCACGGCAACTTTCCATCTCTGAGTCGAGAAACTAAATTTTGGATCATCAATCAAGGCGCGCCAGCGCTTAGAAACGCACCTAAATCGCAACAGGGACTTAACGGGTAGACCAGAAAGTATGTTGCGAACAAGATCATCTGGGATGTTTGGCAACAAAAACCCCATCCTTTGTGAATGGTGAATAAAAGCCTGCGAACTAAACCTTTCAATAATGGAGGATCTATCTATCTGATCCCTTCATGTTTCCATATTTTCCGTGCAATGCATGTGAAGATTCCACAGACAGGAAAAGATGATGTTTGTTCAGGATTCTAGGCCAGAATTTTGCCTTAACAAAGCATCAACACCCTCTTATGTACGATGAAAGATCAAATCTTCAATCTGAAACTTAATAAGGCGATCTACATGATAGCCCAAGATTTCCGCACGCCATACTCCTTCAATACCAGCCACTTATGATGCCGCACTCCGGTGAAGCATCAACTGCTTGAATTGGAACAAATGATCACCTTAGGCACCAAGGCATATTCTGGACTGTCATATCCTCACGATCATTTGCAGGATATTACAAGTCTTGGCCACCTAGGCAAGAGCTTGATCACCAAGTGAAGACCTTGGGCACCAAGTCTACTTGACCACTACACCAAGTAAACTTGGTGCCCAAGTTTACTGGGTCATCAAGAACATTAATTGCTTGCTCCCAAAAGATACATGGCCATCAAGCTGTTCATTTTGCATTATTTAATTTGCTGTAAACACCACAGAACTTGTCTATAAATAGACTCGTGTAGTGACAACTAATGTAACCGATTCCATTCAATAGAACATTTTACACAAGACTTGCCACTACTACCTTGTAGTCATTAGAGGACGAGGCGTAGCAAACCCCGAACATGAAATTTTTCCTTGAAAAATAACACAAGTACCCATAAGTCGACACTTTCTTGCAAAACCTAGTCAGTGGATTCCACAAGAACGTATCTTTATAACCGCAGCTAATTTGCAGCAGACCTTCGTAAGTACTCAAAAGTCAAAACCAAATGGGTAGACGATTTTTCTTTGCAGCAGACGATTTTTCATCGTCAAAAGAAATGTAGCTCTTGTTTTGGAGTTACTCACGGGATTTTAGGATGTACACTTCCAAGCAGAAATGGAAGGACGAGTCAATCAAATGAAGATAGGAGGTTAATTGTCATCTTAATTATCTTCCCACATATGGCACGTTAACAAAAGTATTCTCTCGAAGATTTAATAGCAGCATTATGGCGCATTATCCCCTTGATGTGTTAAGGGTAGCACCTAAATCCTTTCCGAATGGCAACAGCTAGCTAAATCTAAGGCATTCTCGGTAGTTCACTTAATTCTGAAGTTAATTTTGCAACTAATAGCTTGGGAGATTCTCTTGCAAATTGCTCTACTGATATGTATAACAACGGGTAAAGTTCTTTCTCTCTTCATTTTTTACTTTTTGCTCTGGTCAGATCTACTTTCTTCCTCTTGCAAAATCTCAATCTCTTTCAGAATCTCAGACTCTCGCACAATCACACACTCGATTTCTCTTTCATTCAAGCATTGGTGTTCCGGAGTTATTCCCCTGATTTTGTTTTGAATTAGTATTATTTCATTATGCTCAAGTGTTTGATGAAGCCCAAATTTCATAGCTTGACAACTCTTATGTTCTTTAAATGGAAGGGTCCAAATGTATGCTTACACCAAGTATTTGAAGAGACCCCCGGGGGGGGAATCAAATGATGCTCAACTCTGAACTGATCTGGAAGACCAAAACTGGGAGAAAAGGAAAAAGGATTTAAAAACAGAAAATTTAGCTAACTCGTGGATCATTGGGGATTTGTGTATGTTGTATGCCATTGTGCAGACTTGGATGTCGAAACCAAACACTAACATGATTAGGGACGATTTGTATGTGTCATTTGTGTTAGAAAATGGGGTTTATTATTAAAAAGAACGATATATCGGTCTCTGCGTCGAACAAACGGTGTTTTCTAGGTTGAACGGTATTTTCTAGGTAGAAGTGTATTGGTTATGCACAAGATTGGTTTAACAATAGACATCACACCCAAAACATATCAGCGGCATCAGTCATTTCAGTTCATAAGGATCATAAAGTTCCACGTCCAGTTAACATAACTTATGGATTTTACATTATTTTGGACGATACTCTTGACCGAAGATACTTAACAAAGCAAGTCCTTGAGCCCCTAGTTAACCGCACCAGGTGAAAGGTTTCTTACTTGAGATACTTAACAAACCAATTCAACATATCCTTGTGAGCCTCTACCGCAGATTTCACAGTCGCTTTGTCTTCAATCTTGTACCTCACGGCCCATCCATGTGAAACCCCGGGGAATATCTTCACAAACCCGTCAACCTGCAGATGACATACATTGGTATTTACGTGATATCCATAATGAGATTAATCATCAAGGGCATACGAAAGTATGTGTAATCGTACAAGTGAAGAAAGAGATAGAACCGAACTTCTTAGTCAAAGTTTATCATGCACATCCCTTATGTGCATATTCTAGCAAGGTGATTCCCTACTGTCCAAGAATTAGTAAGAAATCTGTGAACAGGAAAGAGTGAAGCTGCTGGTAGACATTCTTCACTGGGAAAACACCGTAGCGAAGGAAACAGGCCCCATTCACTCGCTTATCGTAGAGGCTGTAAGTCATAATTAATGACAGCCTGTTGATGTCAGAGTAGCGTTACGCCAACTGCTCGAAACATAAAGCTCCACAGGAAGATTCAACCTAGATTTACATAGAAAACCATTCATGTTCAACCACATCGCGTGAGCGTCGCTGACTAATTTACATATTGGGATATACATACATCCGGCGCATGTGACAGGGACGACAATGGCGATCTCTAAATGTGCATGAGAAAGCTTAACTTGATTCGAGTTTTCACGTCTAGCATGGCACAAGGGAAACTGAAGAAGGAGCTATCATTTTCTTTCTTTTTCTACTTAATTTTCTCCCCTTCGTGAAGACAACTCAGAAGCACCAATAAATAACACATTTTAAGATGCCATAAATTGCTAAACAAGAAGGAGAAAACAGTAAGTCTTGTGGAAAGGGGTATGCACTCAAAATACGTGGAAGTCAAACAAGAGAAAACGCATCACCGTCTGACCTGCAAATCCATATATGAATGAAGAAAATGTAAACATAATATAAATCTGGAACATATATTATCAAAGAGAAACCACTGTTTCCTATCAAGAGATGTAGGGAAAGTAGAAGCCCAGTGAAGGAGAGCTCCTTTCATTTGTCATATCAATGTCCAAATTGAGTAAAGAAATGGAACTCTTACCTCGGGCTTAGCATTTAGGGTGGCCTCAAACTGTTTCAGGAGCTCCGGTGGAGACATTTTGTCAATCTCGGCACCCAGTATGGAGATTGGAACCTTAACTCCTGAAAATAGCACCAAATACTGATCATTCAACAAATATGCAAATCACCTTTGGCCCAGGGACACAACCTCTAACAGATAGAAGAAACGATCATGCCCAAATCATACGCATTCAAAACAAAAGAACGAAAGACCAAATATAATAAAGCTTATGCTTAAAGAAAAGCAAAGCAAGTAACAATCCACTTGCTACCAGAGTCGTTCAAAGTGGCCACTTCATTCAAGTTCCCTTTCTTGACCAGAAAATTGACATTACAAGTTACAACATGACTTGAAATTGGTTTATTAACAAACCATACCGTGAATATCATCTACAGTGACGAATGACGGATGCAACAGCACAGCAGCTTGGACACACGAATACTTTGCAAGTTCCACCACAACCTTGGCTGATGAAGATTCAAGAAGTTAATTTAGCCCAATAAATGTGATTGTTTGTAAGAGTCACTTGTAATTGTGAAAGCGGAATGCCATGACATTCTTTTAACTTAAGACAGCGGTCAAGAAAATCTCACCTCCCCAGCAGCAGCCTGCAGCGCCAACTTTAGTTACACCTTTGCTTTTTATAGCTTCGATGACTGGTTTGGCACATTCAAAAGCTTGATCCTGCAAAAACACCATAGCCACCTACATGTTATTGAACAACATTATCCATTCTCTGTTTAAATATGCTGTACCTCAGTCAAATTGCTTGTCTTTGTGGCATAAACTATAACCACGTTATGATGATGAGTAACCCAACCGCAACCCCCCCACCCCTCCCTGGCCCCCCCTCCTCCTCCAGATACCTACCACCGCCAACTTTCCCACTCCCCCAAGTTACAGTGATTTTCAGAGCACCCCATTGGACAATTTGGCCGGACAAGTTGCAATGAAATGGAATCTAAACTAGCTCGCCGGCGAGATCACTGAAAAATGGTAGCAAATTCGTGACATACAGGATGTTGCAGCAGGAGGACAAACGTCAGCAAGAACCTTTTAAGATGATTTCCAAGAGCTAATAATCCTTTTCCATTTACGTTTCTCAGGCAACTGGCCTAGGGCATTCCATTAGGCAAACTTGCCTGACGCATACATACAAAACTTATGTGAAACCAGCTGAGTGGTGAAATCACAATACACCATGGATATCAAAGTTTACAAACATTCATAGCTCTAACTAGAAATGCAATATATGAATGTGCCAGCTGAATCATAGGGCACAGCAAATATAAAATTTTGGTCTCTTAAAATTAAACGTTGATTTCAATCCTAAATCAGGAGCAATTGGAAGAGAGGTAGAGAGAGGAGACATCTAACCGCTCCATGCTCTTTAATCCAAACTTGCAAAGGCCTCACAGTATCTTCAGGCTCACAGGGATCTCCGCGAAGGAAGTCAGGGACCACCACGTAGAATCCAGCAGCTGCAACTTTATCAGCAAGCTTCCTTCATAGTTAAAAGCTGATGAGATTAGCTTTCGAAAAGGTATAGTCACATTGCAATCCATCATAATAATGATAATGATGGCATCTATGCTGAAGAAAGGTTCCTTAGAATTGTGCAAAATTATAAGTTTCGTGCATATCATGTACGCAGGCGCATTTGTGGCACAAACCAGCTGGTGCTTATTAAGCCATCTGCAAGAGTGTAGACATCCTCGAGCATGAGCACACACCCGTTATTGCGTGCATAAACATAAACCTCCAAACCTCAAGTAAAATTATGCATTAAGGGCTGACTGTAGCTTGCCGTTTGGCTGAACAGTTCCTTGGGCTAATTGAAGATCATGTGGAAAGTAGTTACCCTAGATCAAAATCACTGAGAGGAGCAAAATCTTGGTGCTTCTTTATCATGGCGCAGGCCTAGAAACAAAAAACATAGGCGAAATTTTGTGGCATTACAGAACTCTACAAAGCCATAAGCTCTAAAGGCAAAAGAGTGAGGCCTTTCAGGATCTGCTCTGAAGGCAAAATGTAACCCGATTAAGCCATTATCAAAATTCTATAGTTTGCTCACCAACCCATTAACTAACAACATGGTTTCTTGTGACAATGTTATAGAATAAACAGAAGTACTTAACACCTGACTTAATATCTAAAGTAAGAATAACCTAAATAAGGAAAACATCATGTCACAGTAGGAAACAAAGCAAACTAATGAACCCAAAATTCAACCCTGTCCTATCTTATTAATTCAATCTTAACCAATTCCTCTTTAGAGCCACTCCACTCGCTTCCACTGAGGACTATCAAACCACTGTTCTGCTCAACTCTAGCATGGACCTAATGCTTGACCCCTGATTCTAGCTGATTAAGCATTGTGTGGAAGCTTGCACCTGTACATCAGCTTGGAGGGATATATCCTGGATCTTATATCCAAAGTCTATGAACCCAAATATTTATTATTATCAGCCAAGATTAACGGGTGAGACTCCCCCTCTGCTTTCTTATGACATTAGATTGAATAAGTGACCGCCCCCCATGTTTGAACCTATAAAACGTGGTTGTTGGCCACTTCACCAGATGGACAACTGCCAAAACAAGTAATTTTAACTGCCAAGTCCAAGGAAAACTAATAGTCCAACTTTTTGAACTAAGAAAGCATCCTTCGATTCAGACCTATAATCTTTTTTTCAAACCTATAATCTCACGGTTGTTTCCACAGACTGCCTCAAATTTGAACCTTCAACCTCTTACTTGTAAATCCAATTGGATGAGATATTCACTTTCCCTGGATTAATTATGCACATTCAATGTCTTAACATCCTATAAAGTAGTGAAATTTCACATTCGGTCTTATATAAGGGCATGCAAGAAGAAAATAATCGACTGTTCATAGCAACCATTATAGAGTGTTTTTTAAAAGAGCCCCACACTTAGACTAAGGAAAGGTTACCGTAGAACAGGCAGTAAACAAGAAGCAGAAAACTACCAAATCAAGGGGGAAAATAAAAGAATATTAAACAATTTGTTACTTGCAAACTAAGAGAAAAGAAAAACATTTGGGCAGAAGCAAATCAGTTTCCCATGCCTGCTTCTGATCAATCAATTAGACCTACTAGCATTACTAAGATCATGAAAGGGTCCCTATCCCAGATTGGGGAGATTGTATCACCACGAAAAAGGCTAGGCTCAGAGCCTTGTTATTTTATCAGGGAAACGATAAATGACCCCCTCAATTAAGTATTTCGGGTATGCACGTCTACTCCCTCGGGTATTAATATTGACAATTGATCCCCCATATCTTTCAATAATTACACCAGCATAAATTTGGATGTGAAACTCCAAAAATACCCCTAACTTTCCCTAAAATGCCAAATCTCTGTAAAAAGGAAGAAAAAAAATCGAAGAACCAACAACCCCCTCCCTCTCCCCACTCTTGCTGCAGCCAATCGAACCAGTGCCCCCTCCCTCCGCCCATTCTTGCCGCCTCCTCAATCGACTACCATCGGCAACAAGATCCCAGCCACCACCTTAGTCGAACTCCATCTTCAGCTCCTCCACCACCGCACTTGCCACCACCGATCCCTAACCCCCAACCCCCCACAGCCATCATTTACACAGGGCCCCTTTCTTCTCCCCCACCCCACCCCGCCACCGCCATCAACCATCACCTCTGGTCCATTCAAACCCACCTCCAAAAACATCAACAATCTACAAATAAAACCTAAATCTCTTTGTTAATGATGATGGACGACGGTTTGGTGGTGTTGCAAGTAGGTAGTTTGGTGGTAGTTAGGGTGGGCTCGCTAGCTGCGGTGGAGGTTATGGGCATGGCCTCGTTGGCGGGGGGTTGTGGTGGTTGTTAGGGTGGCCGGTGGACGGGATCATTTGGGGTGGGTTCTGTTGATGGTGATGGCAACAGTTTTTGTGGTGTTGCAAGCAGGTCGCTTGACGATTGGGATAGGGGTTTGTAGGTAGAGAGATGGCTATGTGGTGGTTCTTGGGGTAGGCAGGTGGGGTCGCTGGCGGTGGTGGTTCTTTGGTGGTTGGGGTTAGTGGTTGGTGGTTCTACCAATGAGTTTTGTGGTGACAGTTCGAGTATGGTCGTGGTTATGCTTGAGTTATGGGTGGTTGTGGGTGTGGTGGAGGTGCTCGAGTTGTTGACGAAGGACTGAGGAAGAGAAATCTAAGGAACGATAGCAGTTGGCAGTGATGGTACTTAAATTAGGGGTGGTTGTGGGTGTGGCGATGGTGACACTCGAGTTCTAGGTGGTGTGGGTTTCGTGGTGGTGAGGCGCTTGAGTTAGTGATAGAATTGAGGAAGATATATATATATATATATATATATATATGGATCGTGATCCGTTGCTAGCGCTAGCAGCGCTAGCACCGTTCGCTATATAATGTAGCGGACGACAAGTTATCGTCCGCTACATTATGTAGCGGACGGGAAAACAGCGCTAGCAACAGTGCTAGCGCTAGCAATGGATCACGATCATATATATATATATATATATATATATATATATATGAACAAATTATGACTGCTACCCCAGTTGTAAGAATCTTCTTCCAACCCTATATATAGTGACAATTAATAGTCGCTAAATGTCTTTAATGACTTTTCTATTAATACTTTTAGCGACAAATCTTAATAATATTTTTTTAACGTCACTAAATAAAAGTCATTAAAAATATTTAGCAATCATCAATTGTCGCTACATGGGGTAGGAGGAAGATTCCTTCAATTTGGGTAGCAGCCAAAATTTTTCATATATATATATGGGAATTGCGAATATACTGCTAGCCTTAGGCAACTTGCCTAAGGCTAACAACTAAAACTACGCCGTTTTGTCTGCACAATTTACTGATTGTATTATTTTCTATGTTTTCTCTCTCTCTCTCTCTCACTCACTCAAATTATCAGATCTGGGCAGACCGCCGCCTTGCCAGCCACCGTCTTCGGCCAACCTCTGCACTGGCAAACCATCCCCCACCATCACAAACAACCGCCACAAAATAGACCCACTACTGCCAATCTGTCCTCCCCGGCAATATCAAATTACGCCACTTCTAACTAATCCGCCGCCGGCCGTCCTCGTCATCTCTGTCACCTCAATCTCATGCCGATCTCCAACACCGGCGACCACACCACAATCAAGATTGTATCGACCCCCACCAAAATCAAAATTTGAAAATTCAAATCTTTGGGTGGTCGAGAATAAACTGAAATTGGACGCCGCCACACTTTTACAATCGCATCACCATTGCATCGGCGGTTGTTTTCAAGACCTTTGGAAGACCGGTGTTTGGAACGCGCTTGAAACCCAATTAATAAAGAAGAAACCTGAGAAAACTCACCTTTCCATCCTTATTCTAATTAAGTGAGAATTTTATGGTGTAAAACTGCACACCAGCCTTGACGAAGAAGGCTCTATCAATGATGAAGATGGTTCAGATCTGGGATAAATCTGTGATGCGAGGTTCTCTTGTGGTGGTCCTCTTTTGTAGTAATTGGCCGACAGTTGGTGGGGCGGGGCAGGGCGAGCTTCTGAGCTTCATCCCGGACGAAGGTTGCTGGTGGCGGTGGTCAACCTTGTGCAGCAATTTCTGAGCGGTGGGTAGTGGTCGTTTGTGGCGCGACCGGCAGTTGCCTAAGGCTAGACAATAAAACTACGTAGTTTTGACATAGTATTTCTCTTTCTTTTAGTTATCTCTTCCCGTCAGTCTCTCATCAGAGAACACAGCAGCCCATCACCAGCCATCAGCCTCTTTCCCAGACTGTCGATAATTGCCCACTGCAAAAGTCACCATCTGCCGGTGCCCACTGCAAAATTCACCATCAGCCGGCCCTTTTTCCTCCGACTCCAATAGTCACTACCAATTGCCCACCTTGCCCATCGTCGGCGACCTTCCATACCAGGGAAACCACCATTTTTGTTCTTGTATCCTCCCACCGCGACAGTGAATCAGCCACTACCCCACCCAATTTCCCACCTCTCCATACTGTTGCTCATCCACAGTCGCCCGCCGAACGAAATCTCCATCACCGGCCCTTTTTCCTCCCACCACAATACTGAGCAGCTCTTACCATCACAAATCATTACTAGTCGTTGCTCATCGCCCAATCGCCGGAGACATTCCTTACCAGCGAACCACCATTGCCCCCCCCTCTCTCCTCTTACATCATCGGCAAAATCACCATTGCTGCCCCTCTCTCCTTCCATCATCGCTACGGCAGACCATTCACCACCCGCAACATCGCCGAACCACATTGCCGTAAGAATCACAAACCAACCGCCATTACATCACACTAACCCATGACCGCTCCCCAATATTCCAAAATTTTAGAGATGAATGCATTAATCTTGACTTAAATTTCTTAA
Source organism: Escallonia herrerae (assembly GCA_033070095.1). Lineage (NCBI taxonomy): Eukaryota > Viridiplantae > Streptophyta > Magnoliopsida > Escalloniales > Escalloniaceae > Escallonia > Escallonia herrerae. Next base: position 27,165 of record JAVXUP010001773.1, on the reverse strand, counting down.
ATTAGAATATTTAGATTCTAATCATCTATGAATTTCTTAAATTGGCTAGTCTACGGCAACAGTGGGTGGTGTGTCACCGGCGATGGAGGCTGGCCACTACAAAGGCTGGCGATTGGTTGAGATCGTAGTGCCTACTTCTGTAATGTAGCAGGAGGAGAGATTGCCGGCGGTAATGGGTTTCTATATTGTGGCTGTTGTTTGTAATTTTAGCTTTGTGGGTCGCCGGTGATGGAGGTGGACCGACAAAACACGGAGGCGACAATAATGAAGGAGGATGACCAGCGACGTAGGGCAGAGATGGAAGTGGCATAATCTAATTTGGCGAGGATAAAGGACCAGCTGTGGTGTGGGTCTCTTTAGAGGGGCTGTTGTTTGTGATAATGGGAGTGGTGTAACGCTGGGAGGCTGGTCAACACATGTTGCTGACGATGTAGTATGGGTGGATATGATGAATGAGACAGAATGACAGGAAAAGAGAAAAAACTAGAAGAGATGAGTCAAAATTATGTAGTTCTATTGTCTAGCCTTAGGCAAACTTGTCTAAGGCTAGCTACATATTCGCTTTTCCCATAAATATATATATATGTAAAGTTGAAATATTTGCTTAAAATTACGACGCGTAAGTTTTTTTAAACTCTATCTTTACGACACGTAAGTTTTTTTTTTAAAACTCTATTTTTGCGACAAGTAGGACTTTTTAAACCTTCTCCTTCTGCCACATAAAGTTCAACTTTACATATGGTTGACCCCTAACTTAATTGGTCTCTTTATTTAGAGTTTAACTTTTTTGAATTAGATACATAAAATTCAAGAATCCTATTTGTTTTGGTATTCTTTTCCTTTTTCTACTCTATTTAACTCTTTATTATAATTTATTATTAAAAAATTCTTAGGTATAATTTATTCAATATTTTTAAACTAAGAAACTAATTATACACATTCTAAAACTCTACCTAATCAATATACTTATACATTAGGTCTTAATATTACTTATTAAAACCTCAAAAGTACTTTAAAATAACAATAAAATCTAAAAAATGTAAAGTATGGAAATCATACTCTACTTACTAATTCTTTAGTATGATCATTAGCCCGACTTTCGTAAATCTTATAAAATTAAAAAAACAAAATCTACTTCTTTTAAAGCTCTACATAATCCAAAAAGGCTTCAATTTGGACCACTAACTTCTTAATTAAAAATACTTAAAATAAATAAAATAAAATCTGGCAAATATAAATAAAATCTCGCAAATGTAAACAAAGAATATGAAATTAATCATTAATCTTTACGAATTAAAAAAGTAAGCTTTTCTTAGTGTATATTTTCTTTTTTACCTCTTTTTGTTATGCAAAATATCATGAGTTTTTACCCTAATTAATACATATTTAAAACTTAATTACTAATATACTCTATTTTGAAACTTATTTACCCGCATACTCACTTTTAAAAATTATTGTTTGAAACCACGATTTTAAAGTAAAAATTGTTGTTTGAACAGCGATTTCTTCTTTATTTCTACTGTAAACAGCGATTTCTACCTTGAAATCGTGGTTTCAAACAACATTTTTCAAAAGTGTGATATGCAGGTAAATAAGTTTCAAAAAGGAGTAAATTGGTAATTAAGTTTTAAAAATATATTAATTAGGGAACAAACTCAAAATATCATTCTATTTTGTTTTGGTGTTTTTTTTTCTTTTTTCACTCTTACTTATTAGTACTTACTATGATTTGTTATAAAAAATTTCTTAGGTAATTTGTCCAATTTTTGTAAATCTTATTGAACTGGAAAAATCAATTCTAAAACTCTATCTAATTTGGATCTATACATATTAAGGCTTTAACTTTGACTATTTGCATCTCAAAAATACTTTCAAATAGCAAAATAAAGTCTCGCGAGCAAAAGTAAAATATGAAGAATCATGTATAACATCCTATAAGCAATTTAAAATAAAGAAGATAAATCATACGTTGTAAAGTACAAAAATGAAGTATAAATATTAAGGATTAATACTTCAAAAGTTAAAAAGTAAGCTTTTATTAGCATTTTCCCCCTTCACTTATGTAAAAGTTCATCCCATTTGCTTTTGTAGGTATAATTCATCCAACTTTTATAAACCTTATAAAACTATGAAATTAGTTCTATATCTTCTAAATTTTTATCTAATCTATATACACATGTACCGGGCCTTAACTTTGATTATAAATTAAGACCTCAACATCACTTTCAAACAGCAAAATAAAGTCTCACAAGTGTAAAATACAAAAACTCATGTACGAACATTAAAGATCAAGATCGGACATCGCATCAAAATAACTGTTTATGTGCAAAAATATAATAATTAGTAAAGTTTAAACTCCAAAATAAAAACCAAAAAATACTCCCAAAAATGCAAATAAAAAACACTACAACAAAAATGACTTAAAACTTTAAAAGTACTTAAACTATGCAAACATTAGTATATCTTCACAAATTATTTTTAGGTGAATAACCTTAAATTGTAAAATATAAACCATGTACTCTCTAAATGCAAAAAAAGAAAGCATAAATCTACGAGTACAAGTCATAAACACTTTTAATCATCATAAACTAACTTTTACTATAACAGTTAGTTAAATTGCTAGCACCTTATCGAACCTCAAACATATGATGGAATGAGAGACAAGATTATATATTGAAATAAATATTGTATCTCACAAGCAAGAGAATTTCTACACTATACTTAATCATTAAACTAACCAATTAGAACTTAACATTGACTATTACAGGCTAAAATTTTCATCAAGAAAGAACCGTAAAATCTATAGAGAAAAACAAAGTAAGTTTATGATAAATATTTTGTAATTTTACAAAATTTCATTCTAATCTATCATACAAAATGTAGGCATAATCAATTAATTTGTAATTATTTTAACTTCATTTACATGTAAAACTTTTTACACAAGACTATGTCTTTTTGACGAGTAATACATCAGATATCACCTTAAAAATTAAGTATGGCAACTACAACACTATGTACCTTTTCTCTTTAAAATAAACTTTGAAAAAATATTATTCTAATTTGACAATATTTTAGCTGTTCGCATAATTAATTGGTTAACTTAAAGAATTTAATTTGATTTGTAGCACTTAAGTAGACTTTAAATATGAAAATTATTCACAATCCTTCTTAAGTTTTTACAATGGTTTTTACTAATATTTTGTGGGTATATTTGACCGAAGTTTTGTAAAGCTTAACTATAAAACTAGAATATCAATTTTAGATTTTTTAAACCTCTATCAAATCAATATATACTTCTTATCAGGCCTTGAATTTTGACTAATAACACCTTAAAAGTACTTAAATATAACAAAATCAAATCTGACAAATGTATACATGAGAAACATTAATCATCTTTTCTCTTTACAGAACATACAAAACTTAAAAGTATTTTTGATATATCAAAATAAGAGGATAGTTAAAAAACTAGTTTTAATTATATAACCTCAAACTCTTTTATAAGTCACGTTCTCCAATAGACTCCAAAAAAAAAAAGAATCAAACCTGATATGACTAAATTTTCAAAAGTACTATAAGATATAAAAATAACAGGCTACTCTACGAATTAATTTTTAACTAAGTAACATCACATTCGGGAGGTTCACCTCATCAACTAATTAAGTTATTAGGATTTAATTTGATTACTAAAGCTTAAATAAATTTTAAATACAAAAGAAATATTTCCAATAGTATGTGAAATAAAAAAACTAAACCAATATAGCTCATAAATCCAAAATTATAATCACTTTAGCATATTATCTAATATAAACTCAATCAACCATTTACAGTCTATTTGACAATAAGCATAATCATCACTATATGATTATCTATCTCAATCTTTTACAAAATTTGTATTAAATACTATGACACTTTTATGATAAATTTAATTAATTAATAATTATAAAATGTACATATTAGGCCTTAAATTTCACTATATATAACATCTCAAAAAAAAAACATTAAAACAACAACACAAAATATCAAAGGTAAATTATGAAAATCATATGTGAAATTTTAATATTAATACTTCACATTTCTTCTTTTTTAATTGTTTAACCTCAATATTGCAAAGTGTTACATGGGATAAGAATAGTCTTCACTTTACAACTGTTTAACCTCAATCATGTGCAAAACTTTTGTAGAACACTCTAAAAATTATATGATGAATTAAAATAATCATTAGTACTACATTGTACACATGTTTAAATTGATTGTCTTAGAAAATCTTCAAAAATACATCAAAACAGATGGTAAAAAAATCATCAAACGTGACCTTGAAGAAAATAATCAAACACAGATATTGCCAATACATAATGCTATATAATCTCTTTTTATAGTTAATATTACATTTTTAAAAGGTGTTTATTCAAAAGTAAGTGAAATAGCTCCACATGCTTTATTTTCTGTTACAAATTTCACGGCATGTTATTAGTTAGTTATTTATATCTACCCAAAGATTTACTAATTAATGATTTGTGCCCTTTTGACCTTCTTTTATGAGTTTTAATGCAAATGACTCTCATTTGTATTCAATTCAATAATAGTCATCAACTATATCAGAATCATCCATAAAATGGGAATGTTGATCAATGATATGAACTGTAAAATGAAAATGAAGAAAATGCCTACATTTACTTAAATGGAATATTAATAAAAAGTTTATTCAACGGTTAATAAGTAAATAAATAAAGAAATATATAGAAATATTTGATTTCTTGAATGTGTAAGCTCACTTTTTTTGTACAAAACTAAAATTACTGCTGACATTACTTTAAAATAGAGTAAAATTATAATTTGATGTGCACTAATTAATTATTTATTGCATGCTTTACTTTTTGAAAAGTTTATTATGTATGTTTAATATTAATATTATTAATAATTTTGAGTATATAAAAAAATGAACGATTACAAAACTATATGCAAATGTGCCCACTAAATTTTACAAATCTAAATTCGAAGCCAATAAAAATTATATAAAACACAAAGTATTTTTATTTTATTTTTTTTTTGTATATGTGTAAGTACTATAAGCTAGGCATGAGCAAAAAAAATTTCTCCATTTGACATTTCTTTTACTCAAATCACGTAGTTAAATATTATTTCTAACAATACATGATACATAATAAATAAAGGAGGATATAAAGAATTAGAAAATTAGAATGTTAGTGAAAACTAAATATATTTTCACTTTGATAGTTATTTTAGATACATTGATATAATCCATTAGCATAGTAATGTAGCAAAATGAGATACATTTTCAGTATTATACATAATTTTTGTCAATATAATTCTAATCGTATTAAGTAGGGACTTATTTGATTCATGAAATCTATATTCATGAGTAATTTTGATTATTATAATTTATTATGCATATATGCATCGATGCAGCGAAAGTCATTATATTTGTCATTTCACCTATTTTCTCCCTCCAAAGTTAGAAAAAATCAAGCACTCCTGGTCTTTTAGAAAATAGGCAAGCAAATGTCACTTGTTTCACGCTAAATCAAGTGACAATGCCTTGCATATATTAAAAATCGCATGTTTGATTAGTGAAATTACTAGTACTCCTGGATCTGTAAGAACAGAATTTCTAGCTGGGTGACAAAAGGATGCATACCTCAAGTTTGGAGCTTCATATCCTGCCCAATTAACCCATACAATTTTAATTAGAATATGATGAAAATATTCATCAAAACCAAGCTTGACAACATAGCAAGTATACATGCCTTGTATAAAACATTTAAAGACCCAAAAATTTCACCTAAAAATTCATCTTTCATAAGACACTAAACCTTTATATCCGTTTCATGGAAATAACACAAGTTACATTAGTAACAGACATGACATGGTACAAGTACGATCGACAGACGAGATGGGAGAACTGCAAATTTGTAACCCCTAATTGCTTCGCAATCCCGTCCATATGTCATGCCATGTGATCATTATTACCGTCAAAAATAGTCATATACATGTCAGAGACATGGATTTGGATCTCCTCCTGGGTTACGGCAGGAGTACTGTGTTCAATCTCTGAGAGAGAGAGAGGAGGTGCTGTGTAAACCATGGTTACATCCCTCTCTCTCTCTTCCCTCTCTTTCTCATAGATTGAACACAGCACCGCACCCTGCTGTCACCCCCAGACACATTCGTCGACAGCTTCTATTACTCAACAATCAACGTACAAGGAACATTTTTCTGCTCTCGTCTTTGGAAAAATGGATTTTTTACTACTATCCCGAAAGAAAAAGGAGTCAGATGAAAGTAGCTATTTTCCCAACTCGCCAGTAGCAAAATTGAAGTGAAGACAATGAGATCGCTATGAAATAAGCAGTACCCACTTGTGGCAACGCAGAGATAAAGGCTAATCACACAAATTATGACAAAATTAAGAGGTACCCAAGATCATAGAACTGAAACAAGAATCAAAGAGAAGAGCAGAGCAGAGAGTGTTGGTAGGAGAGCAAGTACCAAAGACGTCAGAAATGAGAAGAACAGCAAGGCCGGAATCGGGGGAGCCAGAAATGTAAGACTTGAGGCCTCCCAGCTCTTCTTCATGCCCTGCTCCACTGCTTGAACTGAGGGCTGGTGGGTTTTCGCAGCACTGAGGTCCCGACATGTCTAAACCTTTGACAAGTAATCCGATCGGTCTCGACACACACTCCGATGTTCTTGTCTGTGTGCTGTTCTATATATACTAAACTTGCTCGAGCTGTCGTTACTGGTTCAGGGTTCATCTTGGCTTTTAGTGCCCCTATAATAAGACCCAGCAGTTGAGGGACGTATTAAGGCATTAAGGAAAACTTATGTCCAATTGGTGTTGAATCCGACCAACCTTACCTGTATTCAGCTTTGCCATCCCGAGTTGGACTGTTGAATTTGAATCATTGCGTGGCATTGGTGGTTTTGAATTCTACTTTGTCGGTCACCTAATAGTTCTAGGCCTCATTAAAATCTTTTGTGGCCATAGAGTAAACTTTCGTTGAAAAATTATTTGCCCGCATCACGGTAATTAATAATTACTAAATATTTTTTAATAATTTTTTTATTAATACTTTTGACATACTTTTTAGCATCACTAAACAAAAGATACTAAAAGCATTTAAAACAATTACTATTGTTGTATGAGAAGTTATAATTATCTTCGTACAATCCAAACTTTTTAGATCGGTACGGTACCATGCAGAAGATTCTCAGTACTTCTTGGTTGGGGAATCTCTCAATAGCCGTGACATGTGGTCTAGCATTTTTCATCGCTTCAACATGAAGTTTAAGAAATACATCCCGCAAGAATCAACTGATGATTAGTCTCTTGTGATGCATTTTATTTGGTCAGAGACTACGATATTTACATTAGCAAGGTATTATTTAACCAGGTGCAACTCTCCTAAGCAAAACTTCCCAATAAGCATATCGAAACAAAAATTGAAATTAGTTCAGTTGAAGGGTGAATAAAAAACTATGTACTGTTACGAAATTCATGACACTTATCATAATGTTAATAATTGATGGTACCTAAGTATAAAGAATGTAGTCTACATACACCTCAAGAGGGCCAGTTTATTTATCATTTTCCTTTTGACATTTCACTGAGTAAAAAATACTAAGTGATAGGAACTGATAACCACCAACCATCTAGAACTGATAGAGATGTATAATAATGCAATAATTTTGTCTCTCTCTTAGTCTTTGTATAGCATGAGTCCCTTGTCTCAGGGTCATAAATAATCACAATTAATTATGCAAAATGGTAAAATAATTACTTCCCAACTAAATGTCAAATACTAATCGTGAAGATTGCGAGCTGGAATTTAATAAGGTGATCTACATAATAGCCCAAGATTTTCCTGTGAAGCATCAACTGTTTGGCACAAATGATCACCTTAGACCAGACATCCCAACTTGCTCATGATTACTTGAAGGATATTACGAGAGAAGAGCTTGATCACCAAGTGAAGACCCTGGGCACCCAGTCAACTTGGACGACTTGGACACCAAATTTACTTGGTCATCGAGAACATTACTTGCTCCAAATGATACTTGGCCATCAAGATGTTCACTTTTGCATTGTTTAATTTGTTGTCAATACCACCATAGAACTTGTCTATAAATAGACTTGTATAGTGAGAACTAATGTAACCAATTCTATTCAATAGAACATTTTACGCCAGACTTGCCGGCCACCACAATGTTGTAGTCATTAGAAGACGAGTCGTTGCAAACCCCGGACATGAAATTTTCTTCGGAATAACATAAGTACTCATAGGTTAACGCTTTCTTGCGAAACTTAATCAGCCAGCGGATTCCACAAGAACATATCTTTACCTCACACTATTTGCAGCAGGCCTTCCAAAGTACCCAAAAGTCGAACCAAATGGGTAGATGATTTCTCTTTGTTCCATGGTCTGGTCAGCATATTCAGCACATCGTCATTATCAGCCATAGACATGTAGCTTTTGTTTGGAGTTACACACGGGATTTTATGATGTAAACTTCCAAACATATACTCCCTTCGTCCCACATAATTTGATCAACTTTTCCTTTTGAACCGTCCCACAATAGCTGTTCATTCATAAATTAAGAAAAATTTTGCAGGTACATTTACACATTTATCTTTTTACACTTTTTCTTATTATATTTCTCTCTGCACATTTAAATCTCTACCAACTCATTTTCTCTCTCCTAATCCACTTTCTTATACTTTTTTATTTATTTTTTCTCCACGTTTAACACTCTAATAACTCCTTTTTTCTCTCCTGACCTACTTTCTCCTCTTTCTCTCTCTAAAGGGTAAAATGGAAAGCTCTTTAATAAGTGTGCAAAAAAAGTTGATCAAATTATATGAAACGGAAGTGAAATGGAAAATCAGGTCAATTGAATGAAGTTAGGTGGTTAACTCTCATCTTACCTTCCAACATATGGCACATTAAGAGAACTATCAAGAATTCACAACTAGCCAACCCCCTGCTATGCACGGGAAGAGTGTTAGTTAAAATTTCGTACTATGCACGAAAATAATATTAATTAATTATGAAATAGAAGAATGAAGGTCATGGAATCGAAAGTTTTTTTGTGGCCAATTAAAATTTAATACCTATTAAGCTCTATCTTAAAATTATAAGAATTCAAGAAAATAGAATTTAAAGTTTGAAAGGCATAGAAGATGTCAACCAAATCCAAATCTATACTATATATATTTGGATTTGACTGAGCAGCAAACTCTGAATCTTATATTTTAGATTTCTTTAATTTTATTAAATAAAAAATAACGTGTCAAGCTCCTATTGGATCTTCACCTCATCTTCAAAACTTCATGTACCCGACTACTCCTAAAAACTCTCTATTTATCCCCACGTTAAATAGTTACAGTTTCCACATCTCTGTTTCCTTTTCCTCCATTTACAGACGGTGCACGATCAAACACCTACTTCACTGTCTCCCTTCCTCGCCACCTTCAAGGTCATTCTCTTCTTCCTCTATGTCGTGTAGACCAAGTCGCATGTCAGCAAGCCAGGAAGATCGTCCACATGTATATTTGATCAGCCCGATGATTTCAATCTGAATTGGAAGAAGTAGAGGGAGGAGAGGAGGGAGGCGGAGATCGGGGTTGGAAGATAGAGCAGATATCGTCGAGGCAGAGCGGCTCTGCCACCGAGCACAATCCGCGGCCAAGAGAATTAAGATTGGAGCAATTTATAGCGTATCTAATGTTTTGCTGATATTTCTCTACTTACTAATCTGGGTATATTTAGGTCAATAACAGAGTGTCGATTTGATTTTGGCAATGATACATATTTTCGAAAGTGTGACTCCAGCCAAAATCTATAGCAAGTGAGCAATATTCTCACTTACTCATCACATTTACATCTCATGTTGTCTGAAATTCATGCTTGAGCAATATTCTCACTTAATTGCTAGAGATAGGAATATGTAATAAAGGGGACCTAGGAAGGAACATATATTTTTTAGTAGGGTGGACGTACCTTGACCTTTTGGTTGCCACCATCCCACAGAAATCATTGTCAAGTGGACGTTTGGAATATAATCTTGGACCTCTTTAAGTGAAATTTGATTGAAAGAAACAAGCTTCCAACACCATCAGGATCACAGTTAAGAGCCGAGTGGAGCATTAATTTGCCACTTCTTATGGACAACATAAAAGATGCTTTTCATTATTGTGTACCAATGAATTAACACATATAGATCCTGCTCACATTACAAGTATGATCAATGCAAGCGACACCATCTATACTCTCTTGCTAACCATCTTTTACCTGTCGGTGGCACCTCCTTCTCCGCCGCTATCTCAATGATTTGAAAAATAAGGTTTAGGATGAAAAGGTGGCGATAGGAAGAAAACTTGCAATAAGAAATGTCTTGATGAGGCATTAAATTTGGCATATTTTCGTGTTTCATATTAAGAGAAGAAGTGACTCTATCATACAACAGGTGTGTTTGCTAGTATATATATTAGAGTTCATGATAGTTGTATTTCATTGTCCCGTGCCGGAGTTTTAGCTAGTATATATAATATAGATTAAATACCGAGAATCATATACCAAGAATGCCTTAGACCTAGCTCTTGCCATTGAGAGCCAAGTCTTTCTCCTCTTTCAAATCTCAATCTCTTCCAGAATTCAAATCTCTCTCACAATCACACTTGATTTCTCTTTCATTCGAGCATTGGTGTCTCACGCGTACACCCCTATTTCAGCTTCCTCAAGTTTCTCATCAATGGCGGTTTTCAACAACTGTCAACTACGATACCCACGGTGAAGAAGCCATGTACGGTTGCAATCCCGAGTTATTCCCCTGATTTTGTTTTGAGTTAGTATTTCATTATGCTCAACTGCTTGATGAAGCCCCAGTTTTACAGGTTGCCAACTCTTTAAGTTCTTTAAATGGAAGGGTCCAAACGTATGCTTACACGAAGTATTTGAAGACAAAGGAAAAAGAAAAAATCAGATGATGCTCTATTCTGAACTGCCCTGGAAGACCACAATTTGGGAGAAAAGGAATAAGGATTTAAAGACAGAAAATTCAGCTAAGTCATGAGTGATTTGGGTTTTGTGTATGTTGTGTGCCACTGTGCTGACTTGGATTTCGTGACCAAACACTAACATGATTACCGACGCCTTGCATTTGCCACTTGTGTTAGAAAATGGCATTTGTTAAGTTAAACGATATATCATCTCTGAGTCGAACGAACGGTGTTTTCTAGGTTGGTGAACGGTATTTCCAGGTAGAATGGTATTGGTCATGCACAAGATTAATTAACAATAGACATCACGCCCAAAACATATCAGCGGCATCAGTCATTTCAGCTCATAAGGATCATAAAGTTTCACGTCCCGTTAACATAACTTATGGATATTACATTATTTTGGACGATGCTCTTGACTAAAGATACTTAAAAGTCCTTGAACCCCTAGTTAACTGCACTAGGTGAAAGGTTTCTTACTTGAGATAGTTAACAAACCAATTCAACATATCCTTGTGAGCCTCTTCCGCAGATTTCACAGCCGCTTTGTCTTCAACCTTATACCTCACGGTCCATCCATGTGAAACCCCGGGGAATATCTTCACAAACCCTTCAATCTGCAGATGACATACATTGGTATTTACATAATATCCATAACAAGATTACTCATCAAAGGAATAAGAAGTAATGTGTAATTGTACAAGTGAAGAAAGATATAAACCCGAACTTCTTAGTCAAAAAGTTTATCTTGCACATCCCTTATGTGCATAATCTAGCAAGGTGATTCCCTACTGTACAAGGATTAGTTTGAAATCTGTGAACAGGAAAGAGGGAAGCTGGTATACACTCTTCACTGGGAAAATGCCGTATCGAAGGGAAACAGGCCCCATTCACTTGCTTATGGTATAGGCTGTAAGTCATATTTAATGACAGCCCGTTTGATTATGATTGCCCAAAACATAAAGCTCCACAGAGAGATTTTAACCTAGGTTTACATCCAAAACAATTCAAGTTCAACCAGATGGCGTGAGCGTCGTTGAATGATGTACATATTTGGCTATATATACATGTGGCACATGTGACAGGGAAGACAATCGCAATCTCAGAATCTGACCTCCAACCTCCAAAGCCATTTATAAGTGAAGAAGATGTGAATATATTATAGATCTTGAGCAAATAAAGAGAGAGAGAGCACTGTTTCCTATCAAGAGATGCAGGAAAAAATAGAAGCTGAGTAAAACTATACACAGAATATGACAATTTAATTGCTACAAATGGACTTCTCATATCGATGTTCAAATGAATTAAACGAATGGAACCCCTACCTCGGGCTTAGCATTTAGGGTGGCCTCAAACTGTTTTAGGAGCTCCGGTGGAGACATTTTGTCATTCTGGGCACCCAGTATGGAGATTGGAACTTTAACTCCTGAAAATAGAACAAAATACTGATCATTCAACAAATATCCAAATCACCTTGTTACCCAGGGACACAACCTCTCACAGATGGAAGAAACAGTGATGCCCAAATTCTAGGCATTCCAAACATAAGAACAAAAGGTCAGATATCGTAAGCTTATGCTTAAAAAAAATCCAAGCAAGTAACAATCCACGTGCTATCAGAATCGTTCAAAGTGGCCAGCTTCATTCAAGTTCCCTTTCTTGACCAGCAAATTGACATTACAAGTTAGAACATGACTTAAAATTGGTTCATGAACAAGCCATACCGTGAATATCATCTAGGGTGACGAATGACGGATGCAACAGCACTGCAGCTTGGACAGAAGCATACTTTGCAAGTTCCACCACAACCTTGGCTGATAAGGATTCAAGAAGTTGAATTTAGCCCAATAAATGTGATTGTTGTAAGAATCACTGGTAATTGCGAAAGCGGAATGCCAAGACATTATTTCGACTTATGATAGCAGTCAAGAAGATCTTACCTCCCCAGCAGAAGCCTGCAGCTCCAATTTTAGTTACACCTTTGCTTTTCATACCTTCAATGACTGGTTTGGCACATTCAAAAGCTTGATCCTGCAAAAAACACCAAAGATATAGGCACCTACATTTTATTGAACAGCACATTATCCATACTCTACTCGAATATGTTGTACCTCAGTTAAATTACTTGTCTTTGTAGCAAAAACTATAACCACGTTATCATGATGAGTGACCCAACCACCCCCTTCCCCCACGCCCCCCTCCTCCTCCAACAACCCACCACCACCAACTTTCCAACTCCCCCGAATTACAGTAGTTTTCAGTGCACCCCATTGAACAATTTGGCTTGACAACTTAAGATGAAATGGAATATAAACTAGCTTGCTGACGAGATCACTGGAAAACGGTGGCAAGTTTGTAAATAGGTTGTTGTAGCATGAGGAGGAACTTCAGCAAGACCCTTTTAGGATGGTTGCTAACAGTGAACGAGCGATGGATAGAGAACAAGTATCTTATTTCCAAGTGCTAATGCTAATGAACCTTTTCCGTTTTATGTTTCTCTGGCAACTGAACTAAGGTCTTCCATTAGGCAACTTGCCCGATGCATACATACAAAGCCCTTGAAGTTCTGGTCACCGGCTAAGTGGTGAAATCACAATACAACATGGTTGTCAAACTTCAAAAATAGTTATAGCTCTAAGTAGAAATGCAACATGAATGTCCCAGCTGAATCATAGGGCACTGCAAATCTGAAACTTTGGTCACTTTACATAACACTTTGATTTCAATTCTAAATCAGGAGCAATTTGTAAAGAGGTTGAGAGAGATATCTAACCGTTCCATGCTCTTTAATCCAAACTGGCAAAGGCCTCTCAGCATTTTCAGGTACATAGGGATCTCCGCGAAGGAAGTCAGGGACCACCACGTAGAATCCAGCAGCTGCAACTTTATCAGCAAGCTTCCTTCATAGTTGAAAGCTGGTGAGATTAGCTTTGAAAAAGGTATAGTCACATGGCAATCCATCATATTGATGATAAGGATGGCATTTATGCTGAAGGAAATTCCTTAAGATTGTGCAAAATTATAAGTTGCATGTCAGTCATGTACGAAGACACATTTGTGCACACACAACAGCTGGTGCTCATTAAGCCAAGACTGTAGACATCCTCAAGCATGAGCACACCGTCGTTATTGCATGCACAAGCATGAACCTCCAAACGTCAAGAAACATTATGCATTAGGGTGCTGATTGGAGCTTGCCGTTTGGCTGAAGAGTTACTTGGGCTAATTGAAGATCATGTGGAAAGTAGTCAACCTTGTTCTAAATCAGTCAGAGCAGAAAAATGTTGGTGCTTCTCTGTCATGGCGCAGGCCTAGAAACCAAAAACATAGGAAAGACTTTGTGGCATTGCAGCACAATACAAGCCATTAGCTCTAAAGCCAAAAAAGTGGTGGCCTTTCAGGATCTGCTCTGAAGGCAAAATGTAATTTAATTGAGTCATTTTCAAATTTCTATAGTTTTCTCACCAACTCATTAACTATTAACATGGTCTCTTGTGAAAACATAATAGAATAAACAAATAATATTGAACACCTGGGTCAATATTGAAAGTAAGAATAACTGAATAAGGAAAAAGCATCATGTCAAATTATGAAACTAAGCAAACTAATGAACCCAAAATTCCATCCTACCCTATTTTTTTAATCCTAACCAATTCCTCTTTAAAGAGACTCCACCACTTCCTCTGAAGGCTATCAAACCAATGTTCTGCTCGACTCTAGCAAGGACCTAAGGCTTGACCCCTGATTCTAACTGACAAAGCATTGAGTGGAAGCTTGCACTTGTAAATCAGTTGGGAGGGAGATATCCTGGTGCTTGTAGCCAAAGTCTATGAACCCAATACGTTATTATCAGCCAACATTAACGGGTGAGACTCCCCCTCTGGCTTTGAATGACATTAGATGCAAAAAGTGACGGGCCCCTATGTTTGAACCTCTAAAACATAGTTGTTGGCCACTACAACAGATAGATAACCGCCAAAACAAGTAATTTTAATTGCCAAGTCCAAAGAAAATCAATAGTTCAACTTTTTGAACTAAGAAAGCAACCTTAAATTCCAACGTAGGATCTTTTTTTCAAACATATAATCTCACGGTTGCTAGACCGAACTTTTACCAATTACCAAATACTGAGATAGTCTGCATGAATTCCACAGACTGCCTCAAGTTCGAACCTTCAACCTCTTAGTTGCAAGTCCAATTGGATGAGGTATCGACTTTCCCAGATTAATTATGCACATTCGGTCTTAGAAGGGCATGTGAGAAGATAAGAACCAACAGTTCTCTGTTCATAGCTTTAAATCCGTTATAGCATCCAATATGGTATGTTTTTAAAGGGGGTTTTTAAAGGGGGCCACAACTAGACTAAGGAAAGGTCAACGTAGAACAGGCCGTAAACGAGAAGCAGAATGTAACCAAATCATGGAGAAAACCAAAAGAATATTCAACATTTTGTCAGTTGCAAATTAGGAGAAAAGAAAAACATTTGCGCAGAAGCATATCAATTTCCCATGTCTGCTTCTGATCAATCAATTAGACCTACTAGCATTACTTGAGATCAAAAAAGGGTTCTTTTCCCAGATTGGGCTGATTGTATCACCATGAAACAGGCTATACAAACAGCCTTGTTATTTCTCCCTCCAAAATTAGAAGAAATCAAGCACTCCTGGTCCTTTAGAAAATAAACAAGCAAATATTAGTTGTTTCCCAAGTGACGTGCCTTGTATAAATTAAAAATCACATGTTTGATTAGTGATAATAACTAGTACTCCCGAATCTGTAAGACCAGAAATTCAAACCGGATGACAAAAGGAGGCACCAACCATTGGCATATACGGAGTTCAAAGTTAATCATACCTCAAGGTTGGAGCTTCATATCCTACCCAATCAACCCATACAAGTTTAATTAACATATGCTGAAAATAATCGTCAAAGCCAAGCTGACAACTAATAGCAAGTAGACATGCCTTGCATAAAATATCTAAAGACCCAAGAATTCCACCAAAAAACTCATCTTTCATGAGACACTAGACCTTTTTCTCGTTGTCATGTGAATAAACAGACGTTAAATTGGTGAGAGATATGACATGGCACAAGTACAATCGACTGCCGAGATGGGAGAACTACAAATGTGTAACCCTAATTGTTTCGTAATCCCGCACAAATGTCACGCCACGTCATCTCTATTACTGTTCACAGTAGTCATATACATGTCGGGCACATTCTCCAATAGCTTCATCTGTTACTCAACAATCACCATAGGAGGAATATATATCCGGAGAAAAACGGATTTTTTACTACTAGCCCATAACCGAGTCTTGAGTTCAAAAAGAAAAATTTCTTCTATCCCGAAAGAAAAAGGAGTCAGATGAAAATAGCTATTTTTTCCCCAACGCCCAAATGCAAAATTGGAGTGAAGAGAATGAAATGACGATAAAATAAGCAGCACCCAGTTGGATAGTGCAGGCTAATCACACAAATTAAGACAAAACTAAGAAGTACCCAGATCATAGAATTGAAACAAGAATCAAAGGAAAGTGCAGAGTGTTGGCATTAGAGCAATTTACCATAGATGTCAGAAACGAGAAGAACGGCAAGGCTGGAATCAGGGGAGCCAGAAATGTAAGACTGGAGGCCTCCGAGCTCCTCTTCATGCCCTGCTCCACTGCTTGAACTGAGGATTGGAGGGTTTTCGCAGCACTGAGGTCCTGACATTTCTAAGACAAGTAATCAGTTCCAACAGACACTCGCCGGTGTCCTTCTGTGTGTCTGTTTATATATACACTTCGGGCTGCCGTTACTGGTTCAGGATTCTTCTTTTTTATATATATATATATATATATATATATATATATATATATATATATATATACACTTATTTTCGTATTAGTGTTCAGTGAATTTTCATTGAAAATTTGTTGCCTGCCCTATAACAATAATTAATAATTGCTAATTAATTGTTACAGTATGAAAATTTAAAACCATTTTCTTATGATTTAAATAGCAATAAAAATTTTTTAGAACGGACTATTTATGGAGTTCCATGTGGGATATTCGGATGCTTCTTGGTTGGGGAGTCTCTCGTTGTCCGTGGCATGTAGTCCAGCATCTTTCATCACTTCAACATAAAGTTTAAGAAATACATTACAAAAAGAATCAACTGATGATTAGTCTCTTGTGATACATTTTATTTGGTCAATGACTATGATATTTACATTAGCAAGAAATTATTTACCCGAGCGCGGCTCTCTTAGGGAAAACTCCTCCATAATATACCAAAACAAAAGTGAAGTAATTCAGGTTAAGGGTGAACAAAAACTATGCACATGATGAAATCCATGACACGTTAGAAATTAGTTAACATGTTAATACTCTTTATGTCCCACATAATTTGATCAATTTTCTTTTTTGGGTCGTTCTGCAAAAATTGTTCATTTCTAAATTAAGAAAAATTTTGTACATAATTTTATATATTTACTATTTTTACACTTTTTTATTCTATTTCTCTCTTCACATTTAAATTTTCATCGACTCATTTTTTCTTTTATGTTCTACTTTTTTATTTATTTATCTCTCCACATTTAACACTCCACTAACACATTTGCTCTTTCCTGACTCATTTTTTTCCTCTCCTCTCTCACTTAAATTCTTAATTTATGTGCAAAAATAAATTGATCAAATTATGTGAGACGAATAAAATAAATAATGGTACCTTAGTACGAAGAATGTAGCCTACACTTCAAGGGGGCTAAGTTATTTATCATTTTCCTTTTGATATTTCACTGAACAGAAGATATTAAGAGAATAGGAATTAATGATCACAACTACCTAAGATCGATAAATATTTAATGTAATCATTATATCTCTCTTTATATCGCATTAATCCCTCATATTCGGTCCCAAATAAGGCGTAACTAATGATGATAATTGAAAATATTTACTTTCCACTTAAGTATCAATCAAACACGATTAGTGAAAATTTGTGGTTAGGGCTGGTCCACGACTGTTAATTGACCAAACAAGTTGGGCATCATTGCTAACGTCAATGGCAAAGGACAGGCAAACTCATTTTTTCATCAAAAACTAAAATGTAGCCGTGACAGAGCATCTAAACATTGCTGGTCACACACGTGTTACTCTCCTCTGAATGTCATTGTTAACTTTTTGTTGGTGTTTTCTATTTTCTAATTTTAAGTATTATTTTCAAAAGTAAAATTAACAAAAATAACGTATAAAATCGGTGTATATACTTTTTAAGGGTAATGTGAACTTTGTAAAAGTGGAGAGTAATTCTTGTTGCTTCTTGAGCGACCGGCATTCTTAGCCAACCACCTAATATACATGTCGAGTGATGGAATTGATGGAATCATTCAATTGCGATCTCATTTCTTGAGCTACTCGGAGCGTATTGTGGATTTCAAAAAAGAAAAAAAAAGACATTTAACTATATCCCTCCACATGGTGACAAATATTGGTTGTTAAATATGCTTGGTTGCTTTTAATTAGTGCACTAAATAAGTGTTCCTAAAGATCATCAGTATAATACCTGCAAAGTATCGGTAATAATAGTTAGCAATAATTAATAATTATTATTATACGAAGAGTTGTACACGGTCATGCTATACAGTTGCAGCCAAAATCCGCTCTACAGGGCCAAAATGGCAAATTTTTTCCATACCCAATTCGCCTAGAACAATGGACCCTCCTTGATTCACGCTTCACAAAATTTGAGCAACTAGAATTTTGGCCATGTGGGGACGACGCAAGAGCTTACTGGTCCAGCGCTTCAACATAGATATCCAATTTGAAAACTGAGGTCATGACTACAGTCCTAATTGCATCAGGTAAATTTCAAGTTATCAATAATTGGACATGCAGATCAAAGTTGTGCACCAGATTTGAGAGATCCAAAAGAACTTATTCTGAAGTTCACTAGAAGTACAAATTCTGTCAAGAAGCAAATATTGACCAGACTGACTCTGATGGAAACAACATATAGGCCAAGTGTAAGCTGAAGTCTCTGTTTGCCTCCTAATAAACAAGTCTATTCTTAAACTCATGTAGAACTCTTCTCACTTGACATGTTTGGTCAACCAGTTTAACATGTCTAACTGAGCCTCTTCAGCACTCTTCACAGCTGATTCATCCTCAGTATTGTACCTCACTGCCCATCCATGTGCAACACCAGGAAAAATCTTCACAAAGCTCTCAACCTGCAAAATATAGTGTGGTTGAAGGAGGAGGAGTTCTTACATGACAGTTCCTTCCACCACAGATGACAAAATCGACTATTGGACAAATTCTAAGATAACTCTGGCGCTGGAGGAAAAGTTCTATCTCTACTTCGAAAACCATTCTAAATTTTGGGAGTCAAAATGTGGGGTAATATATCGAGAAGCAGAGCATTACCCTATAAATGCTGACAAGTCGGTACTTTATAACGAGAAGATTCTGGTTTGTACTTTAAAGTCAAGATCCAATAGGCCATATTAGTAACTCTAAATTAGCTTTGTGAATACTGAATGAACTTCTATACAGACTTGCAGCTGAGGTAGGAATATCTTACATGGGGTTTTGCTGATAAAATCTCCCCAAAATGTTTCACTTGTTCTGGTGGAGCAAACTTGTCGGTCTCAGCTCCCAATATTGCAATTGGAATCTTGACCTCTGAAAGCAACATGCGTGCTATCAGTATATAGTGGGAGGAAAAATCAGGGGTTCTCAGAGAAGCTGGAAACTAACCATTGATTTCATCAACTGTGAGAGGACCAGGATGCAATACAACCCCAGCTTGAATCTCATCAAACCTCGCTAGCTTCACTACTACCACACCTGAGACGAAGTCCATATGTGGATACAATAGCAGCTAAATTTTATAATTAAAGCTTTTCCATACCAAGATGAAATCATGCGCATGTCACTCAAATAAAAGGAATGCTCTTTTTGTTGACAATGATCAGCAAAAGCTAACCTCCCCAGCAAAATCCTGCAGCGCCTACAGCAGACGCTCCCTTGCTCTTTAAAGCAGCAATTACCTTCTTAGCATCTTCGCAACCTTTGCCCTATGAGAGTTGTTAAGTTAAAATTTAGTTAAGGTGACTATGCTGCTAGACAAGTAACCTGCCAAACAGGGCCATATAGCTGAACATAAGACCTGGAGAGTGTTTCCCCGCTTGAAATTGGGTCACTCAAAGGCCAGTCGTTATCTCCCATAAAGACAAGCAGGAGTATTTGGATAAGGGATTTCAGCTGGGTTAAGGATTTTAAAGTGTCTTGAATGAATGAACACTTTTTAGCAACAACTAAAGAGAATTTGTGAAATTCCATAAGGGATTTAAAAGAGAGATTCGGAGGGCCAAAATCCCCAGTTGTAAAAACCACTCTACACTAGATTGTGTAAGATCCACAGGAAAACTTCCTGCCATAATTCAACCTATTCTTTGTGCCACATCTTTCTGCTTTTCAAGCCGCTCATCACCCTCTCTCTCCTTTTTTTTTTAACAGAGTCATCTATTTTTGGTCTTTTGTTTCAGCAATTAACTCGTAATGTATTTATTGCAAAACCAATAATCGTTATACAAAAGTTGCCAGAAATTAAACTTTGCAAATTCCAAATTTTAAAATGCAAGGATTTTAACATGACGGGATTCCAAACTTTGTGGTATTTTAAAATTGTTCTTCCAAACAAACTCTAAAGGAATTCAATCTATTGACGTTGTGTTTTACTATGAACAAACAGATCTTCAACATAGCAGTAAAGTAAGAATCACACCGTTGGATGAGCCTTTAGCCACGCCTCGCGATCAAACTGAGGATTAGTAACATCAGCAGGATCGCTATAGAGAAAATCAGGAACCACCACCAAGAATCCCACAGCTGCGACTTTGTCAGCTAGTTTCCTTTTTTGCAATAGAATCAACAACACAGTAAGTGAAAAGTAGAGATAAATTCGAATGAAATTCATGTAAATAAATGATTTTCTGAAGGTGCACATCTTAAGTTACTAAACTAGTTAATGACGGCATAGGTGGAAACGCTAAGAAAGAAGGCAGCTTGGCTTGTGAACCTATCAGAGGTGAGCTATTTATCTCGCCACCAGGAAAACAATCAGATGGCGCAAACTTAAGATCTGCAAAAGGGAGATATGTTCAAACAATACTGGTACTACACCCAATACCAGGGGAATTATTATAATTTATGAAAATAGTTATCAGTATCTTATGATGAACAGTATTAAGCTTACAATATAATTCTTGCATAGAATTACATGAACTAGTATGTCATCAAAATAAACAAAGGATCTTATGGTACACCAATATTTATTTCTTATGACATGCAAATAAGATCAGCTCATTTGCTACTTGCTCAAATATTTTCTTCTGGTACTCGGCCATGATTGGAATTTAGCCGCTGCAAAAGTGTGACACTTTCAAGCACGTATGTGAACTTTTCGCCTTAAATTATGAACTTGTGCTCAAGTTCTTCTTCCTTCTTCTTTTTCTCTTAAGCTGTCAAATTTTACTGGTATTAGCTACCACACCATGATTTACTATCATGCGTAGATTTTATTTCAGTTTTTATTTTTTTGGATTTTGATATCCCATTAGTTGTGTCTTCGGTTTTTTTGTATTATACTCACAAGCAAAAGCACTGCTATGGTTTTCCGTTTGGTTGTTCTATTCATACAATGGGTTAATCTCCTGTATAATCTTTTCTATTTGTCAATATATATCTGCTATTAGCATGTTTGAAAACAATGTTACGTTCAAAGAAGTCGAACAGTACCTAACGATACACAATTCTATATGCAAAAGTGATATTTGATGCCCGGTATGTATCTTAATTCGACCACTATGTTTACGAGTAAAGGGCTAGTTATTCATGTATTACGAATGCCACATATGACACAAAGCTAAGTGACTTATGTCTCCTTAGTAAAGGTGCAATTTTGTAAAAAAGAAAACAAAAAACAAAAAGGCGGACACAAGGAATTAATGCTGCTCAAGAAATTCTGGCTCAGTTAGATAACAAAGCTACGTAGACAACCCATGAGTCTTTGCAACTTCTAGATCGTAACAAAGAATCTAAACCCATGTAATGTGCAAGGGTTGGGCCCATTTTGTGTATGCAGTTCGTGCTTAGTACCGTTTGGACTCTAATCAGTGATCACAATATGTCAGCAACAGTTTGTGAATGGAGGAGCGTAAGCAATTTTAGATTGATGATTTACGAATGAAACTTTGTTTCACAAAGGTTATGTTCCAAAGTTCTTGTACTGAATTGCTTACTAACGAAACTCTTTTTCACATAGCTTATGGTCCAAACTTTTTGTATTTCAGTTCTTTAATTAACTTAATGTTACAACTGGTTATTTCTCTAGAGCCTGCATACCAAGAGAGAATGAATCAAAGACAGGTAAGAGGGAGGAGAACATAGAACTGGTTGAAAGCAAAATGTGTGCAGCAGTCAATGAATCTAATTATTGCCTTGATTCTAAAGAAAGAACACGTGACTTGGATCATTAATCAGTCCCTCTCAGTCAATATATGCACTCTGGTTGCAAATTTTAAAAGAAAATTCTTCATTCTAGCTGGTTGAAAAATGTCCTTTGTTCTCTAAGAACTTGGTTCTTTTTAACCAATTAAGCTTTAACATGCAGTCAAACAGGGATGATAATAAAAGTTGGAAATAGCA
This sequence comes from Escallonia herrerae, assembly GCA_033070095.1. Taxonomy (NCBI): domain Eukaryota; kingdom Viridiplantae; phylum Streptophyta; class Magnoliopsida; order Escalloniales; family Escalloniaceae; genus Escallonia; species Escallonia herrerae. The sequence goes on along the minus strand of JAVXUP010001773.1, from coordinate 4,457 downwards.
ATACTACTCAGCGTACCTCAAAAGTGGAGCTTCATATCCTACAAATGAACAAAGGATTTAATCGTAAGAGGCAGTCAGATGCCCAGGCTCAATCACACAATACAAATATGTGTTCATGATTCCAAAGCAAAGAAAAACCCTTCCAAACCCAAGTCCAACACACACCACCCGGGTGGGTTCTTTTTTTTTTTTTTTTGGGTTTGGGGGTGGATTGGGTGAATTGATGCCAACCGCAACTCTTAGTTGCGGTTGGACTTTGGTGATTTCGGTCAACAGTTGCGGTTGGACTTTGGACTTCGGTGGTTTTTGGACTTTGGTGGTTTGGTGGACTTTGGTGGTCAACAATTACTTTGGTGGTCAACAATTGCGGTTTGGTAAAAATTTCAACCGCAACACTTTGTTGCGGTTGGTTGCAGCGGTTCGGTGGAGAAATAAAGATTTTTCCAACGGTAGATGTAGTTGTCTTTTTCTTTTCTTTTTCTCTTTTTTTTCTTTTTGCCTTTTTTTTTATAATAATTGAAAAACTTCATGAAAGACAACACGGTAAAAAGCAAAGACAGATCAGAATACACAAACTGTTTCTAGCTCATCTTGACCGAACATATTTGACTGCATTTTACCATTCTGGACTTGTTTTTTGCCAGTTTTTGCTTCAGTTGTAGGACTTTTAATGCTGAATTAATCAATTTAGAAGCCGTTTGAGATTGATTCTTTAAACTAAAATTTGAATAAAATCGGAATCAGTTTTTAAAATCAGTTTTAATCTATTTTAAGTATAATAGATTAAAAGTTGTTGAAGGTATTTAGATAAAAATGGATTAAAGTAGATTTAGTACAGCAAAATTACCATAGTGTATTCAAATTAAAATTGAGCATTTAATGCTGTTTATATGTAACGATATTTTGATAAATCTTTTGGTCAGAACTGATTCTACAAAATTGATTAAATCTTAATCTAAGAAAATGAGGATTATGAATTTAATTAATTTTGAACACATTGGAGCAGATTTAATAAGTTTACTTTTTTTTTTTGCCTAACACTTCAAAACTGATCTAATTTGGATTTAATCGATTTGATCAATCTAGAATCAATTTCAAACACCCTCTTACTCTAATAAAACTAATCTAGCTACTTCTGCCTAAGTTAAGTTATAACAACCTAGACTCCTGAAAAATAAGAAGAGATTACTTTCATCATAAAATCACCTGTAATTCTCTTGAAATAATGTTTGAAGTGTATCACGACATCAAAAAGTACAATCCAACATGAGTTTTTTAGGTAAACAAAGAATTTACACTTACATACACGTACTAAACTTTGCTAGCCTAAATTCTAGTTGTTAGATTTGGTGCTAGAGAGAATTTTGAAAATATGATAAGAATCGTTTTTATATCCCTTCTATGGACGTGCTTTTGTTGATGTTGACATGTGTCTTGGACAGCTGAAAATTATTTGGACTTAATGGATGTTTGAGACTGATTCTAAGATGGTCAAACATGATTTAATTAGGTATGTGGATGGTTAAAAAAAATTAAAAACATAATCCTAAAAAATTAGGATTATGAAATAGTCATTTTTCTCAAAATCAAGTTTGATCATTTAATTTATCATATTATTCTCATATTTCTTAGAAAAGGACATTACATACCATTTAACTAATTTGAAAAAATGAGCGTACTATAAGAAGAGATTGCAGGTATTATTTTTAATTTAAAATGATAAGTAGACAAATTTTATAAGTGAGTGAAGATAGTTTTTTCAGTAAGTTATTTGTCTATTGCTTTTTACAAAAGAAAGTTATGCGAACAATATTACTTCACTCAATGGATATTAGAAGTATTCTCTATGGTCATTTTGCCATATTGAAACCGGTTTAAGCATTTTTTTTGTAATTAAGCTAGTTTAGAATTACTTTTACCAAACAGCGACCAGATCTGCTTAAAGCATTGCAATTCAATTAAGAGAATGAATGGTAATCACTGGATTACAAAGTATCCATTGCTTCAAATTCAAATTTTATTTCCTTTTTACCTCACAAGCAGCAGCAAGTTCAGGACTCCATTTGCAAGATTTTTCGAATAATTTCATTACCCTCACGAGCCAGATCACGTCTCTCATTACGAGCTTGTACACACTCGATTAGCCACGGCACTGGGTGCATTTCCCTAAGGGTATCCTAAAGTTCCTCCACCGAACTGCAGTACAAAATCATCCACAAAGATCTCGGTCATAGCAGACATATGCCAAATCTGATTTTAAGAACTTAAATTTAAGTTAAAATCTGCTTTTCAGAATTCATTTCAAACGGACTCTTAGTCTTCCCTTGAGATAATATTGTTCTTGGTGGAGTTGGTGCTGAGATTGGATTCCTTGTTTCTTTCTCCTCCATGCTCCCTACTCTCCTATGTCGTAGGACTTTTGGTTACCTGATGCAATTAAAACGGTACATGTGTGCTCCTTTCCAAGTTGTAAGAATGTTTCCCGCGCAGACCGCCCTTGATTTTCAGCCTCGGTGCCATGCTAGACCGCCTTACTGCATTTCTCTATAGCTAAATTCCATACTACAATGCCATGTTGTAAGAAGGTTGTCCAAACAAGCCTGCCACACAATGCTATGTTGGGACACAGCAGCTTACTGGTCCAGTGCTTCACATTGATATCCAATTTGTAGACAGACCTTATAACTAGTGTCCTAATTGCATCACGTAAAATCCAAGTTATCAAAATTGGATATGCAGATCAAAGTTGTGTACTAAATCTGAGAGATCCAAAAGAACTTACTCTGAAGTTTACTAGAAGTACAAATTTTGTCAAGAAGCAAATCTTGACCAAACTGACTCTGATAACTACACCAGAAGGGCCCAGAATTTTAGCAGTACCATATCTTATGAACTAGGTGGAAACAACATATAGGCCAAGTGTAAGTTAGAACTAATGTTCCCTGAAGTCTCTGGTGCCTCCTAATAAACAAGTTTATTCTTTAACTCATGTCGAACTTTTCTCACTTGACATACTTGGTCAACCAGTTTAACATGTCTAACTGAGCCTCTTCAGCACTCTTGACAGCTGATTCATCCTCAGTATTGTATCTCACTGCCCATCCATGCGCAACACCAGGAAAAATCTTCACAAAGCTGTCAACCTGCAAAATGTAGTGTGGTTCAAGAAGAAATTTTTAAATGACGGTATCTTTCAGCGAAGATGAGAAAATTGACTATGTGACAAATTCTAAGAAAACTCGGGTGCTGGAGGGAAAAATATATCTCTAGCCCTTCCAAAACTATTCCAAATTTTGGGAGTCAAAATGTTGGGTAACATATTGAGAAGCAAAGCAGTACCCTATAGATGCTGACAAGTCAGTCATTATAACGAGAAGATTATGGTTTGTAATTTAAAGTCAAGACCAAATAGGCCATGTTAACTCTGAATTAGCTTCGTCAATACTGAATGAACTTCAATACAGACTTGCAGCTGAGGTAGGAATTTCATACATGGGGTCTTGCTGACAAAATCTCCCCAAAATGTTTCACTTGTTCTGGCGAAGTATAATTGTCGATCTCAGCTCCCAATATTGCAATTGGAATCTTGACCTCTGAAAGCAACATGCGTGTTATCAGTATATACGCGGAGGAAAAATAAAGGGTGCTCAGAGAAGCTGGAAACTAACCATTGATTTCATCAATTGTGAGAGGGCCAGGATGCAATACAACCCCAGCTTTAATATCATTAAACTTAGCTAGCTTCACTGCTATCACACCTGAGACAAAGGCCAGATGTGATACAGTAGTAGCAAAATTTTATTATTGAAGCTTTTCATACCAAGAAGAAATCATGCGCATGTCACTCAAACTAAAGGAATCCTCTTAGTTGTTGACAATGATCAGCAAAATCTCACCTCCCCAGCAAAATCCTGCAGCCCCTACTGCAGACACTCCCTTGCTTTTCAAAGCAGCAATTACCTTCTTAGCATCTTCGCACCCTTTGCCCTAAGAGAGTTGTAAGTTAAAATTTTAGTTAAGATGACTATGCTGCTGAAAAGTAACATGCGAAACAGGGCCATATAACTGAACATAAGACCTCCAGAGTGTTTTCCCACAACATATTTTGATTGGGTCGCTCAAAGGCCAGTCATGATCTCCCATAAGGAGCAGTAAGAGTGTGTTTGGATGAGATATTTCAACAATGGATTTCACTTTAGATAAGGATTTAAAAAGTATCTTGAATGAAATCCACTATTTGGCAACTACTTAAGAGAGTTATGTGAAATTCTAGAAGGGATTTGAAAGAGGGATTTGAGGGGGGAGGGGGGTTGTAGGAGGGGGCCAAAATCCACAGTTGAAATAACCCCTCTACACTAATTTTTTGTCAAATCCACATAAAAACTTCCTCCCACAATTCAAGCCGTTTTTTGTGCCACATTTCCTTCTGTTTTTTCAGCCATTCATCACGCTCTATC
>JAVXUP010001772.1:25000-193900 GCA_033070095.1 Escallonia herrerae | reverse complement strand
GCTGCTTCAACAGTTAATCTACAAACTGATGGCAGTGACGATGGTTTGATACTTGGGAACTTTAGTTGAAGCTAGTCAAAGAGCTTTTAAGTGTTCTATATTAGTAGACGCACTCTAATAGCGCATGTATACATTACCTTTTGTCACTTGCAGAAACCTTGGTCTAATCCTATCCAGAACATTAACCCTGCCTTGTTACCCGCTTGTACTCCAGAATAACCAAACTTTTTGCACTGCACTACTCTTCTTGTTAAAAACTGTTTTAGCCACCCCTCGTGTCCACTTCTTTTCTGTTGTCTTTGGTTTGTTAGATCCTACCTAAAGAACCATTGGGGAAAGAGAACGGAGTCTTTCAATCACCCTGATGGTTTAGAGATACGAGACAATTGCCAGGCTTCCAGAGTGGATTTTAAACTAGAACACATCGAATGTGTGTAGAACATCGAATGCATATAAGGTTTCCACATACAATTGTTTAGACTCCAATACATCGAAAAAGTGGACAAGCTGCCCCTTAATGTGTGTAGGGCACCGTTATATAAGATATTTCTAGTGAATGGTGTAGTTCAAACTTTTATGATGAAAATTACCCACATCTAAAATGGTGTAGTCTGCTTTGTTTCAGAAAAACAAGTTGTATATAATTTGCAAAAAAATTGGAATTGCCACCCAGAGATGTTCACAAAAGCAGCCTTCCCGTCCAGGCATTCCACAAAGGTCACAGAACTCCAATATAACCAACTAGTGCTTCTAATCCGATCAATGATTAATCATCACATAATGCAGGTCAAAAAGAACTAATGATTGAATGCAATATACACCAGTACACAGTTCTAGCAAAACCTCATGGGTCTCAATTACGAGAAAAAGAATTTTGACCATCTAACTTTGAGGGAAGTGAAAGATTGCTCTCAAGCATGAAAGAAAGGTCATGCATCTGCGACATCAACATCTCTGCATCATCCTTTTTTATGTTGGAAACATCTCCGTTATTTACAGCCGGTTTAGCACTTCCTCCAACAGTACCAGTGGAATCAGCAACCCTATCCATGTACAAGAAAGCCTGAGTTAATAAGCTTGCATAACATACTGCTAGAAAAATATAAAGGATTATGATCTTTAAATGCGACATAGTTACAATATCAGAGATCGATGTTCACTTTAGACAAGCAGAAAGTGTCTCATGGAGTTCTGGGAATAATAAAGCAATCATGCAACAACTATATACAGCTTTTATGTGCATGTCAGCCGCATATCTCATGGATATCTCATACCCACACCCAAATTTACAATATCAGGCAATCTATACACGTTTAGAAGAGGCTGTGGCATAACTGCAACTCAAAAAGAGGCTAGTTCATATAGTTAATAAATATCGTCAAAATGTTCATAATATACATGAAGACAAGAAAGTTGCTAATTTGGATGGAAGCTCCTCATAAAACCAACTATCACGTCAAACTAAACAAGCACGCATGCCTAATCTCTCAGGGCCTCATTCTATCCTAAGGCAACAAAAGCAGAATATCAAGAGACTAAAGGCCTGACTAAGTCATCAGCTGCTTAGGGATCCCCAGTTGCAGCACATCAGCCAATTGGTATAACTCCTGGGAATGTAGTTTTCCCAACTTTTGTTGGTCCAAATTGACGCCTTGGCTGCTTTCTGGCTATTCAAGCAGTGCCAAACCTGTAGGAACCCTCCTTTAGTTTCAGACACTAAAAAAAGACCGTCAGTTCCATTCCCTCCAAGATCCCAGACTAAAGAAATAGGATGCATACCCATCTAATCCTCAAGCTAGGTACCGCTTGAGCCACATAGGAAATCTTCGACAAAATTTTCCATAGCACAGATACCAAGTAAGGCAGATAATAATACGTCCCCGTAGTAAACAATGTAGAAGCAAATAATCTATTATCTCTTCATATGGAGAGATATACGGTCAGGAGGATCTACTTCAAACCCCTCCAGTAGTATAAGAACAGCCCCTACATTTCAAAGCCACCAACCATAAACAATAAATTGTTTCGATTGCATATCAGAAGGAATTCGATGTACTAGAAACACCAATCCCAGAATTATCAAAAGTTAAGATAGAGCTGAGGACTGCTGGGAGCTAAAGGGGGGTAAAAAATGAATAGAAGGAACAGACAGAAAAGAGTTAACTTCAACTTTACTGCCATGTGCCCTCCTCTAGGAGCACCAACTCCTCTAACAAGCTCTGGTTTGTCACTTCTCATTACCATTCATTCATCCACGTCCACAATGTGACACTTGCAATTGGCAGCAAACTAGCTAAAGGTTTTCACCGGAATTTTCACAAATATACTTTTTAAGTTGCATACCATTTGTCCCAATGTCCAAAACCAGATGGTTTGAGGTAATGGCATGTTGGTTCACCCGGTGCTGAAAATTTAAACGCAATAACCTAGTACTAATAATACTTCTTCACCTCACACAAAACGTTTCTTGAAAATCTTTTGAGTCTTCGTACTCTACAATCCAGTAACTATACAAGCACCAGACAGCAATGTTGCATGCCAATCTGTATAAAACTCTCTTTACTGGGTCTTCAGACTTCAACAAAAATTCAAGAATGAGCATCATTCGGAAACTTTTCTTTAAACACGACTTTAGCTAGAAAAGAATCTCTATCAATATGACGTAGCGCAAGGCTTAAATGCTCATATATTGACGCTTAAAGCGACCAAGAAACCCCTTATCCTCCAGTATGATGACACCAAATGATTATGATGACAATTTCTTAGGGACGTTGTATTTCCTATTATCCTGACTTCCATCTCCAAATTTTACCTCTAAACCACAATATTGCTGTTATATTCAATTGTTTCTTCATAAGTAGCTATTGAACAACTCTTGGTGCTATAAATCTCAAACTTCCGGAGAAACTAACATCAATGTGTATGTATTCTAATTTTACCCCTTGACAATACTCATAACTACTCCCACATTCTCATCACAACTACCGGATTTTCTCTCCTCTACTCCACCCCTTTTCACCAGCCGAACTATTTATTTAACCAGCACCAGAAGTTGAGTTACAAGTAACTAAGTAATATTAAACCAAGAAGTGTTGAATACCATGTATGAACAGAGGAGTGAAAATTTTCCACATAATGCAAAAAAAAATCTTTAACTACAGCAGACAGCAAAGGATGCACGAAAGGCAAGTTCTATCAGATCAAAAAGTCCTGTAATATCTCTCACCGACTACTAAGAAAGTAATAATATACACACCTCTCTGCAATAGGAAGTTCTGACAAGGTCATGTTCACTTCTGCAGAAACATGTTGATTGCTAGGTGAAAAGCAACTAAATTCCATTTCTTTGAAGTTGTTAGTTGAGCCGAACAAATTTATATCCGACATGTCTCCAGTAACAGCAGATATTTCATTATCGCTTTGTTTCCAAGCATCCTTAGAAGGATCTTAAGCAGCAGTCGAGGTTGTGAAATCATTCCACTCATCGAATGAATCATCATCGTCATTAATTATCTGCTTTTTTGGGGGACTTGTGATATTTGCTTGCCACCTATTATCCTGAAACCAGTCAATACTATCTGAAGTTGTATTTTTTTCTAAATTATTCCCACCCACATCTTTGGCAGCTAAACCAAACTGCTGTGTCTGCTGAGAGTCATTAGTTGTCTGATTCTCAGGAGGACTTGTGATATTTGTTTGCCATTGGTTATCTTGGAACCAATCAACACGATCAGAATCTGGATTGTCTAAATTATCGCCACCCTCATCTTTGGCAGCTAAATCAAACTGCTCAGTCTGCTGAGATACACCAGTCTCATTAGTTGTCTGACCCTTAGGAGGACTTGTGATATTTGTTTGCCATTGGTTATCTTGGAACCAATCAACAGGATCAGAAGTTGGATTGTCTAAATTATTGCCACCCTCATCTTTGGCAGCTAAATCAAGCTGCTCGGTCTGCTGAGATACACCAGAGTCATTAGTTTTCTGATTCTTAGCAGGACTTGCGATATTTGTTTGCCACTGGTTATCTTGAAACCAATCAATACTACCTGCAGTTGGATCATCTATATATTCGCCACCGTCATCTTTGGTAGCTAAATCAAACTGCTCAGTCTGCTGTGAGACCACAGAGTCATTACTTGCCTCATTCTTAGGAGGATTTCTGATATTTGTTTGCCATTGGTTATCTTGAAACCAATCAACACTACCTGCAGTTGGATTGTCTAAACTATCGCCACTGTCATTTTTGGCAGCCGAATCAAACTGCTCAGTTCGCTGAGAGACCACAGAGTTAACATTGTTCCATAGGTCGCCTTCAACCCAGTCATTTGCCATGGAAGTGGAAGGGACTGGACTATCATTTGGTTCTCCATCTTTAAAATTTTCTGCACGGCCAAAAACCGAGTCCATGTGAGCGGAAAGACCAACTGTGGAACTTATCAAACCATCAACTGCTTTGGAATCCACCTGCTGATTTCCAGCATCAGCATACTGAAAATCTGCCTCCCAGCCTGAGAAAGCGTCACTCCTTGCATCTGCAGAAGACCCGGCAGCTGCCACATTCTGAAATGAGCTAAAATCACCTTGGCCCTCAAAAGCTTTAGTTTCAGTACCCTCAATCTTGCTTATCTCTGGCTGCTCTTCAAATACACTCGTTACCTTGCCCCTATTTGATTGTGAGAAAAAGTCATCCAAGTCGACTCCAGCCACATTTAAGGTACTTCTACTCTGTTCTCTGGTCTCATTTGTGACATTAGTCTCAGCTTTTTCTGACTCTTTGGGCCACGCTATTTTCAAATCTAACAACTCAGATAAGGTAACCTCGGCTTCTGGTGTACTCTGCCCTCTCTTAGGTTCATTTCCTTCATTTGATGGTCCAATTGTTTCCTGCAATTTAACTTAGCTTGATCATGAGGAGTCATCATATCCTCAACACTAGGAAAGGAAAAAAAGAAGTCTTTAGGGGAAAAGAAAAAAAGCAAACAACAGACTCCACCCCTGCCCCTCCCGCACCCCAAAATGAAAGCCACCCGAAACATGCTGAAGAAACGAAAAAGGAAAACAAAATGACGAAGACAAGACTGAATTATCTCCAGGTTAAAATTTATTTCTTCCAGATTTATTATATGAAAGACATATTCACAAGCACTTTTTGATTCATCCAATTTTGCCCCATATACTACTTATTACCCTACATAACGTATAAAATTTCTGCCCACGCAACATCACTAAATGTGTAATGCAGAGAACACTGCTGCTAAAAACATTGTAGCTTCATCTACCAAAAAGTAGAAACCATCACCAAGGTAATCATCAATTCACCTAGCTGACTCGCAAAAACACTCGCTACTAAAACCCAGAAACTCAAGAAGAATCAATCATCCAGTAAGGCAACAACAACAACATGATGTCTTCACTGAAACGGAAGCGATGTAAACACATAAAAGCTGCGGTACGCTACATATAACTAACTATTTATAACACTTACTGAACGCCAATGCAATCTTTGGCGGTCTTTCGTCACACAGGCGGTCATATATACGCATTATATCTAGGTCTAATGATTCTAGTAGCGAAAGCGCCATCCTAATTGGATTTGGAGCCCGCCCGCCAGGTGCATACTATTCTGTGCACCGTGCACACGGTCCGACATTTAGCTCGGCTCCCACTACACATAGTATAGCCGAAATGTAAGTACTTGCGAGACTTACGGATCCATCAAGGTCCAATGCTGCGAGCAGCCACCGGTAACCGGAGGTAGTATTGAAGGCAATGGGGTCAGGAGGGACGTCCTTGGGCTGTTTTCGACCGCAGTAAATGCAAATCAGCGACTGCAACCCTCTGAGCAGCTTCCCCTTGCACTGCCGGCAACGGAGGTACGGCGGCGAGGGGTCGAGGCCGGCGACGGATGTGGTGAGGGAGGGCAGGGCCGGGAGGGTCGGGTCGGCCGGGTCGTAGGAGGGGAGCCCGGCCTCGGCCCGGAGCGCGATCTGGAGTCGGCGGATCAGATCCGTGGAGACCTCCAGGGCCATGGCGGATGGTGGGAGTGGATTCTTGGGTGGAGATTTATTACATTAGACAGCTGAATTTGAGCTTGAAGAAGGGTCTGTTGTAGATATGAAAATGTTCCAGTGATCCGGGGCCGTGATTGAGGAGTTCAGGTGCTATTGAACTTTGTTGTTTGGTTTTTCAGTTGTCAAATTCTTTTGTGGGCAATTTTTAGGGTCAATTATACTGGGCATCCCGAAATTTTCACGCGGTAGCGTACTGCACCACAAAATTTTTTTTAGCTATCTGTCATCCCAAAATTGCATAAGTGTGGCGCCCAACACCCTCCGTCCAAATTCTTGCCAAATTCCGGCAAAAAAAATTAATAAGCTGAACTTAGGAGGGCATTTTTGGAACATCACAGAAACCCTAATCTCTAAATTGGGTCAATTGCACTAGGCATCCCGAAGTTTTCACGCGGTAGCGCGCTGCACCACAAAGTTTTTTTTAGCTATCTGCCACCCCAATTTTTCATAAGTGTGGCACCCAACACCCTCCATCCAAATGCTGGCCAACAGCCTCACCGGATAAGTAATTTAACTTAAACAATAGGGCATTTTGGTGAAAAAGATTAAAACAAAAAGGGAGGGAAGATTGCAATGGGTTTGTCAGGCGGCGGCGCGAGGCTGTTGCCGCTGTAGAGGGCGGGGGAGAGAAGAGGAAGGAAGAGAAGGGCTCGGCATCGCCGACAGGGGGAGGGACATTACCGACGGAGAGTGCGGCTGTTGCAGGCGCGAATTCTTGGCTGTTGATATGCATTACTCCGTGATGGGGGAGGGACTGGTTGGGGGGTCAACGTCGCCAACAAGGGAGGGACTGCCGGCGGAGAGTGCCGCACCGGCCTAAGATGCGAAAGAGGGGCATGGGACAGCGGGCGCAGGGCTGTTGCGGCCGTGGGGTGGGAAGAGACTCTGCCGGCATGAGATGTCGAAGGAGGGGCACGGGGCAAGGGGAGAGAAGAGGAAGGAAGGTAGGGGACGAGGTCGGGGTCGCCGACGGGGGGAGGGGCACTGTCGGAAGAGGGGGGACACCAGCGTGAGATGTCGGCGCAAGGGGGTTGGCGGCGCAAACGGCTGATAGAGATTAAGGTTTTTGTGATGTTCCAAAAATGCCCTCCTAAGTTCAGCTTATTAATTTTTTTTGGCCGGAATTTGGACTGAGTGTGTTGGGTGCCACACTTATGAAAATTTGGGGTGACAGATAGCTATAAAAAACTTTGTCGTGCAGCGCGCTACCGCGTGAAAACTTCGGGGTGCCTACTGCAATTGACCCTTTTTTTAATCTTTCTGACCAAAATGCCTCCTTGTTTAAGTTAAATTACTTATTCGGTGAGGCTGTTGGCCAAAATTTGGACGGAGGGTGTTGGGCACCACACTTATGCGATTTTGGGGTGGCAGATAGCTAAAAAAAATTTTGTGGTGCAGCATACTACCGCGTGAAAACTTCGGGGTGCCTAGTGCAATTGACCCCAATTTTTATACGTACTTAAAATTTACCCGTTTGTCGCAATTTATTTTGGTCAATATTATTTACGCGATATCTATGGAGAGCAGTCAAGTTTTTTATTCTGTTTTTTTAAAATATCAATTGATAATAGTCAATTAAATACATTCAAATTCAAACCTAATGCTCTCTCTCTCTCTCTCTCTCTCGTGGTTTTTAGCCGAAGTATTAGAGTGGAGCCTTTATTTATTAACTAGTATAAAAGTTTTCAAGTATAACTTCAACTCTCTCCTTCCAATATAATTTGATTAACTTTCTTTTTTGGATCATCTCACAAAAATTACTCATTTTCAAATTAAGAAAGATGTTTAAGTACTTTTACATATTAACCCTTTTACACTCTCCATATTTAAATCTCAATCAACTCATTTTCTCTCTCCCAGCCTACTTTTTTATTCTTTCTGTCCCCACATTTGACACTACACTATTCTCCTTATCTTCCTAAATGATAGAATGAGAAACACATAATATATCATGTAAATCCTTAGTTTGTGTGCAAAAGAATTAAAAAATTTATCAAATAATGTGGGATGGATAGAATATTTACTTTTTGTTACTGTATTATGAAACAACGAGTCACCGTAGCACACGCGATGCGTGTGCAATTATAAATGTAATAACGTAAATTTTGTTTTAAAAAAAAAATCAAACATCACGTATACGTATTAATTGTCATACTCAATAAAATAAATTTTAAATAATAGAGAAATAAGTTAGCTATACGTATCTAAAAATAACAAAATATTATTATCGTATCAAACTTGGCCTTGAATTTTTTAATAATATTTTTGATGAATTTTAACTTGTAAAAACTAAACATATTTTTGTAGGTAGTTACTTACTAATTAAGATTTTTATTTTTGTTAAAATGAATTTTACACTATAAAAATCAAAAGTAATTATTCACTATTTAAACTTTTGTTTTATGAATTTTTTAAGAAAAAATAATAGAATGACACTTGTCACCATTCTATATAGATAGTTATGTAATACCAAAAAGATGTTACACCAAACCATATTTTCCCTTTATATATAGTTGTTAAAATGAATTCTACATTATAAAACTCAAAAGTAATTTTTCACTATTAAAATTTTTGTTTTATGAATTTCTTAAGAAAAAAATAATAGAATGCCATCTGTCACCATTCTATATAGGTAGTTATGTAACACCAAATCATGTTTTCCCTTTATATATAGTATAGATATAATTGAATGGGTTAATTGCGTAAATTACCTTTGTGGTTTGAACGTGTTGCAAAAAGACTCTTAGAGTTATATAAATTACAAAAAGACACCTGAGATAGCAAAAGTCTTACAACCGTAAAAAAAAAATCATTTAAACTAAAGGCATGTGATGTTCACGCTCCCAAAGAGTGCATATGGTAGAGATTAATTTAATGAAATGCCTGAAATGCCCTTTATTTCTTCTTCCCCAAATCCCAATTTTCTCTCTTACTGCAATCAACTAAACCCTAACCACAGCCCATTTCTGCCACCACCGCCCAGCCTCATCACAATCGCTACCACCGTAGCTACCTGCTCCATCCAATCGCCTGCTGCAATTAGCCCCTCAAGCGAAAACCTTAGCTGCTAGCCTCACCAAGCCCCATCCACCATTGGCACCACAGCCTAGCCTCATTACAAACGCCGTCGCCGTAGCCACCTGCTCCAACCAGTCGCCTATCACCATCAGCCCCCTCAAGCCAAAACCATAGTTGCCACCCTCACTAGGTCCCATCAACAGCCATCGCCGCCGCCCATTTCTGCCACTACCCCCTCTTTCTACCACAGCCCATTTCTGCTACCACCGCCTAGCCCCATGTACTTATGAAGCCGCCAGCCCAACCTCCCATAGAGACCCCCTATGCCGCTGTTGCTAGTCCCTTCATCAACCCAAGCCAAGTGCACCGCCCCCACCGGTGCCTTCCACCTATCGTGAAACTCCGCATCGCCATCCCCGTCATCACCCCAACCTCTTGCACCGTTGCTATCCCCGCCATCAACCCTAGTCACTTGCACTGCCGCCAGCCCCGCCACCAATCCTAGTCAATTGTGCCACTTCCACCAGCCTGATTCACAAACCACAAGCCTAGATCTACAATTAGGGCCAACCACAACCTCGCCAAGCGCTGCCGCCACTTGCCCTGTCTAAGCACCATGAGCTTGCGTCGTCACCCACCAACCCCGCCATCAACCCCACCTGCATGCGCCGATGCCAGCGCCACGAGCTTAGCCCTGCCCCCTTCCCCAATACCAACACCATTCATACAAAAAAAAAAACGACCTAAGATTTACAATTACAGTATATATTGAAGGGCAATTTAGACATTTTTATCATTCTGTTATCAGAATCGTCTGTTGCAACACTTTTGCAATTTTGAGTGTCTTTTTTGCAATTTTTATAACTCTATGTATCGTTTTGCAACACGTCCAAACTACAAGGATAATTAATCCTAATTAAAAGGCTTTGTCGATGGATTAAACAAATCGTTCTATTAGATGAGGTTGACCAAAGCAACGTCGTAAAAGATAAGCTCAAATTTCCCCGATATCATGGCTGTCGGTGTCATCATCAATCAATTACTAAAAATTCGGTCATTTTCCTACGCCGTAAAACTCCAGTATATTGCTTCTCTCTCTCTCTCTCTCTCTCTCCTATACTCCATTCCTGCCAAGTCCAAACCTTGTACAGAGAGAGTAGATCTAGAGAGACAGAGGAAATGGCACTGAATCGGGGCGGATCCTGTAACCCGAGGGTTCCCAAAGCGGCACTGGGCCTGTTGGCACTGTGCCTGGCCGGCTACATACTGGGTCCTCCTTTGTACTGGCATTTCGTCGAAGGGTTGGCGGCCGTCAGCCACTCCTCCTCCTCCGCCCCCTCCTGCCCCCCATGCACTTGCGACTGCTCTTCGCAGCCTCTCCTCTCCATTCCACAAGGTAACTAACTTCCTCCAGATCTGCTAAAAACACTACGGTTTTTTCACGCTTTTGTAGTTTGATTGTAAGTGCAAACATTGAACTTGTTCTGATCTGGTAAATTAGGTCATCACATGCCACAATCTGCCTCATATCGTTTTTTTTAATTCCTTGGATAGATATAGTACATGTTAATGCTGACTATGCTCAGTTCTTTTTACCTTGACTTGCCAAACAGTACTTATTTTTAACCGCAACTCAATTTTACTTTTACCAAAATCTGTCCTAGACTTTTGGAAAAAAATTATAGCGGGGAAAAATTAGAAGAGTCGGGAGAGTATGTTATAATTGTTGGATTTGCTTACGCACAGTACATGGATGTTGAAAACCTTTTGTTTCGGGTAATGTGTGGACAACTGTAGCCAATTATCCGAGAATGTACGGAAGCGGTTGGTAATCTGATGCAGTTGGAATAGGCGGAAGCCCAAAAATTGAGATCGAGTTTTGAATTAGATTTTGTGTGCTGAATACTAGAGGTAAATTGAATTATATTTTTGCAACGTAGTTTATTTGAGATTTTGGTGTCAAGAATGTTTTAGAAGATTTTAGTACAGGGGTAATTAAGTATTTTAGCTTTAGGTTTGGGTTTTAGAGTTTTCTATATAAGCTGGTGTAACCAGTCTCTTTATGATGTTTGGTGAGCCCACATTCAAGCCCTTTGGCTCATACAAGTTGGTTTGATCCTCATTTAGGGGTCTGATTCTTTTGCCTCGCCATATTATTATCATCTCAGGTTCTCCTATTCTATGTTTCCAAATAATAGACTAACCTGAACTGATGTAAAGACTGATAAAAAGTTGATTACAACAAAGTTAGGTTGTGATAGGCCTTGGGGTTCCTTCACTAGGTTTTTTGCCATTGCTATGAGGCTCATGCTTGGTAGTTTTGTTGGTTATATCTTCTTGCATAGTGAAGATGGTGATTGTCCAGCCCAGCTGTTCTCTGTTGTGGACTTGTGGTGCTCTTGTGGATTCTCACCTTCTTTCCATCTGTTAGTTTTCAAGTACCTTAGTGGAATTGGTTTGTTCTTGTGCTTCATAATGGGATGTTTGATAATTTTCTGTTGTCCCCAACAAGCTTGTTAGGGATGTTAAACATATTGGTTGCGCACCAATATCACTAGTAAATCCTTCTATAGGCAAGTCCAAGATAGGCCCAGGCCGATACGATGGAATTAAGTTCATGGCAGGACAAGAGAAACACAAAAAAGCTTTTACGTCTGGTAATCAAGCTGAATCCATGGAAAGTATCCACTTTACTATGTCTCGAGAGACTACACAAAAGAAGTAAAAATGCCGTGACAGGTAAACTAAATACCTGAATCTCAAACCCCTTTTAAACCCTATTTGAAACATTAATTAGTTTTCAGCAAATTGAAGTCCAAATTGCAATTGAAAAACTCAATCCAGTTTGTGTGCTTTATACTTGGTCCAATGAACTAGTTGATTAATTCAGGCTGCCGTATCAAGTGTGAAAACCTTTATGTATGCATGAATGAAAACCTGTGTTATGCCCTTGTTATGCCCTTAGGATTATAGATATCTAGTAAGGCAGAATAGAGTTGCAATTTAGCATTGTTTTATGTTTGGCTTATTATTATCTAGCCTAGTATATCATTGCTGTATGTAAGTTCGATAAATATGTTATGTGTTATGTTGGATAATATCGGGTTAAATACACTTTAATGCCTCGAAACACCTGAAATATCAACTGAGGGTCCAAATGTTTATTTATTACACAAAAGGGTCTATAGTTTCAAATTCGCAATAAATAAGGATTTCTATCCAAATTCCTAACGATCTAGCCAAAACCGTCAGGGGCAAATTGTCCAGATAGGTTTAATTTGCTTCTCTTTCTCTTTTTCAAAATTTCAGTTATTCTTCTTCTTACAGACCCACCTGCCCCATCACCCACCCCACCCCTCCCCTCCCCACCCAGCCCGCCCCTTACCCTAGCCCTACCAACGACTGAAATACACGACACCAAATCCGCCGCTGCCATCAACGGACCAGCGCTAGTCTCATCACAGCACCGCCGGAGCCAACATCGCCCCCCAGCGATCGATTGCCGCAGCCAATATCGTCCACCTAAAACCACCACCAGATTGGCCTCACTAGCGCACCACCAGATTGCACAACCCGCCGGTGTTATAGTAGCGCCACCAGCACTTAGATTAGTATCGCTAGCGGCCCAATCAATCACCGAGCGATCGCTAATCACCACCATCATCAACCCATGCCCAAGGCCCGCCCACCACTGCTAACCCCCCTCCTCCAGCATTGACAACCAAACCCAGCCAAAGAACACCACAGATCCGTCTACGGTAACGCCACCAGCCACCCAAGATTTCACTGCTAGTTGGTTTATTTGGCTGGCTGTTTGTTTGGGCAGCGTTTTTCTTCTTGGTCGGGGTGGTAATCAGGTTGGTTTTTCGGCGGGTTTTGGATCGTTGTAGGATTGGTTCGTGTGGTGGTGTTTCGGTTGTCCCTTTGGCCAGGATCTGACCGTCGGTTGGTGTTCTTTGGCCGGGTTTGGTTATGGCAGCTTTTTCGGCCCTCTATTTGCCGCAGTCTGCTGGCTACCTGGCGCCACCGGTAACTGGTGTGGTGCGCCCCCCAACCCTCCACACCAACCCACAGATCAGTTGACGACCCTTTTAAATTGGGATTATCCATAGCAGATTGCATAAAGTTTGTGATTTGTGAAATGAAATTAAACGAGGATTGGAAAAACAAAGATGGCTTGACAAAATTGCCCCTTACGGTTTTGCCTAGAACGTCAGGAAATTAGACGAATGCCCTTACTTATTGCGTAACTGAAAATAAACACCCTTTTGTGTAAAAATTAAACATTTTGATCCTTAGGTGAGATTTTGGGGTACTAAAGTGTATTTAGCCCTATAATATCGACATCTAGTGAGGAAAACGATCATGCGACTTTTAGATTTTATTTAAGCTTGTTTAGAATTTCTTAACTCAGTACTCAGAAGCTTTGAATTCAACCTTTTTAATTCGAAGTTGAATTGTATGAATTAGTTTGGATTAGGGATACTCTTCCAATGGTATGATTGAATTCCTCGCTTGTTGTAGATGTGTCATACTTTTAGTGCCTATTGAGGCCTAGGGTATATGACTAGAGTTTAGTGACATAAGCAGTGAAATTTTGGCTACACATAGGTAAGCCAAAAGATCATAGTAATCGCAAAGTTATTTTTCTGCCCATGCCAATAATACTTGGCAAAGCAATTCAAAGTACACACATGCTTTTCTCTGGACAAAGTAACACAATGTGCATGTGGGAAGTTGGCTACATGAGTTGACCACGGGTTATGACAGAAGTTTCCCCTTCTTGCGCTGTGATTTCTTTCTCTCTTTTTTGTACATGGGTGAGCCCCTTGATTATGGCTTTTTCTGTTCAAACTTCAAAGTTCTTCTAATGAAGTAGATTGGAACGTGATATTGGAATGGAATAAAAATCTGCATTGCAATTTGAAATTTGTGGATACCTACTTGACTACGCATTTAGTTGTCAGCCCGAAGTGCCTAAAGATATTCTTGTGCTCAATCTTACGGTGGAAGATGGTTTAATTGCCATATTGCTTCTTGTAGTGTGGGTTTGATGTATGGAGTTGTATTTTTCAAAATTTTCGGTTAGTCCCTTCTTCTCATCTAATGCTAGGATTTCATCCTAAACCTAAAGTAGCTGCGAGTGTAGGTACACGCCCCAAAAATTGCATAGAATTTGAAGAATTATTTGTTTTCCTCATCTTTATACCCTGAAATGACTATTGTGTCTTGCCTTTATTTTCATCCGTTTCTTTTTCCATGTCCAACAACTTGCCCTAAACCAAACCCAATTTCTCTTAAAAACTTTTCTTGATCTCGGCTGTTCTCTGCCGCCATAGCCGTCCTCCACACTATATGGCCATTAGGCAATGGGTTTTCCTTTTAAAAACTCAATGGTTTAAATGCGTGCTGTTTTGAATTTTACTTGGGCTCGGTTGGGGGTTGGATGTTAGTGGAGTTGGGATGTTGCGTGATGGTAATGGTGCAGAGATGTGGTTGTGGTGATCGATTGATGGGTGGTGATATTGCTGGTTTCGACTCTAGAGAGGAGATGTGAACAGAATACCGAGAGAGAACAGTTGATATTCTAGTCTTCTACGAACTCTGGTACGAATCCTAATAGGTTCAAGTCAGATAAAGACTTGAGGGCTGATTGCAAGACCTAAAACAATTGACCCTAAAAATATGTACGCCAGGAATAGTAAGAAAGGAACTTGACCAGGGATATTAAAGAGAGAGGAAGAACAAGTGCTCTTGATTCATGGTATTAAGCCTCTGTATTTTCTCTGACCTTATTGCAATTAGAAGAATATTCTCTTGACCACTGAAGCAATCATTGTATTAAGTTTGACTTGCTGATGGTTTCCAATCTTCTAAGTCTCTCAAGTGTCTTTTAGTTTATCGGAAGTCGACCTGGTTTTTGAGCCTACCAGCCACTACCCTTATGTCCTTTGATCCATCTCTAGCCATTTATTATGGCACTGGAACAGAAGATATGGTGGTAACTTACACTTCCTTTGGTTATAACCTACTTTGTTTTCATTTTCACACTTTCAAATTAAGGAGAAGATGCCTTTTCTGAAAACATAAAAAGTTTATAAACTTTTTTGCTTACCATTATCAGTTTTACGAGAATAATAGTAGTATTTTATTAAATAAAGTCTAGAGAAATATGAATATGATCTAGACACCTCTCTATTGTTTCAGAAGTAACTTTCAACACGCTTATATGTCAAAAAGAGATGTTGTGTAGTGTTTAGTGTTTGAATTTGGCATTTTTAAAAACAGAATTTGAAAGGAAACAAGAACAACTGAATTTGAAGAAAATGAGAACAGAGAAAATGGTTACCAAGCGGAATGATGACTTGATTGATGAATACGTTGACACGAGCTAAATGGATGTGATTTCTTTTAATAATATCCTTGATAAACGTTCTTGGGTTTTCAATTGACAATGTTTCAGACTTACGCTTCTTCTATTCCTTATGGCATGATTAGTTTCTCCTACATATGGATTGTTGAACTAACATGTGCTTGCTTGATGGTTTCTTTATTTTTTTTTTGCAGGCCTGACCAATGCTTCCTTTGCAGGTTAGTATCATGACATACATTTGTATGCTATTTTGGATTTGGGTTGAATACACTGGTACTTTTGAAAAAACACAAATTTTTACGTCTTTTCCTTGAAATTACAAATGTTTATATATCTTGGGATGAATTGTTACTGCCAATTTTAAAAGATTTGTGAAGTAAAGCGTCGCTAAAACTTGACAAGATTTTGTAAGAACCGTCGCTTAAGGATAAAAAGGGGTCTCTATCTTTAGCAACCCTCTTTATAAGATAATAAAAATGGGCAAAATTTTTATTTGATGAGTCAATGGATAATCAGCTGACAGCTGGGTACCTTTTGTGTGATTTAAAATAAACATTTAGGAGTTTGTACGCAAGAGCTGAGCATTTGGGTACCAAAGTGAGTTATTTTGGTAGGTCTGAAGTACTAAAATGTATATTGCCCTAACGATTTTATGGTTGTCATGCACCAATGCAATGCCAGTGTGGATACATTAAGCTGAAACCTTTGTCCAGAAGGGGTTGGGTTTAAAGGAAGCCACTTCACTATTTGGTCCAGCAATTTTTTGTGGCAATGCTTTCGTTAAATCGGGGAGTAACTAGGATTAAGAAAATATCTTCATTGTGTTTTACTACCAGTCTTATGCTTGTGCCTTTTGTCCTCAAATTGGCACCTAGGTCCTGGTAGTAATGGACATCAGAGGCCTGCCATGTGAAGCAAAGGCTCTTGGATATGCAAACAAAATTTGCTACTCTACTTATACTCGAGTTGAGCTAGTACTTCTTAGAAGTCAAACTCTCATACACACGCACAGACACAACAAAAAGAAAATGGGGCTGAGCGTTAACTTAGTATCCTATCATGTTCCACACAGATTGTGCAAAACATGATCTAGAAGTGAGTGAAGACACCGAAAAGAATTTTTCGGAGCTTCTGTCTGAGGAATTAAAGCTAAGGGAAGCGGAAGCGGTGGAAAGCCAGCAGCGTGCTGACATGGCGCTGCTCGAGGCCAAAAAGATGACATCCCAATATCAAAAGGAGGCAGACAAGTGCAATTCGGGGATGGAAACATGCGAAGAGGCCAGGGAAAAGGCTGAAGCAGCTTTAGTGGCACAGAAAAGACTCACTTCAATGTGGGAGTCGAGGGCTCGTCAAAAAGGATGGAAAGAAGGGGCTGCTAAGTCTCGTGCCCAGTCTCAGGGTAATGTACAGACTTCTTGAAACCCCAGTATCGTCATAAAAACTCTCATTAGGTATTGTTTGTCTGCACGGTACTCATATTGTGGTGGCAGCAGAGCTCTTTCTAGCCAGATCTTAGCTCAAAGCTAGCATCATGATTCTTTGAATTGACCATCTAGTTGAACCACCTAATCCAGTTCTTACCGTTCGAAGTATGGAAGTCCCCATACTTTTGGGGCCACTCCAGGCAAACCATCCGTTCGTAGAGCATATGACGTTTCACCAATTTTTTGACTTGTACTTGATTGTTCCACTTGTGAAAGACATTGAAGTAGGGATTGTAATTAGATGACTACCTTCTCCTCAATGGAGAAGAGTCGTATCTTTTATATTAGATTGCACGAAGTGTGTTGCCAGATATACATGTATTAAGGTTGAGATGATCGATCAAAGTTCTTTGCACGTTCAGTGTATTTATGGGATGGTAGTGTGTTCTACTCTGTTTGGATGCTGCACTGTGCGTGTATAGTTTTAGTTGAGGATTCAGATGGTTTATTATGGAGGCAGGAAAAGCTTTGGTCCACAACTGAATTGTCTAAGCGTAGTTTGAACTTCTGCCCCTCTTCAATTCGTGCAAGATATCTGGCATCAGATTCGAAGTTAAATGACTTTTCTACTGTCATTTCTCATCTCTTCCCGATTACTGTAGCATTTTACGCCCATTCGGCAGGGGACATTGTCTTTCGGATTGATATGGAGAATTGTATAAAATACAAATCAAGGTATAAGAGTGGTCGAGCTATTTTTCTAAAACGCTACAAGAATATCTGGTTTTTTTTAGTTACACGAATAGTTGGGCTATTTTTTTGAGAAGTCTAAGTTATATAAAAACAGATGTTACAGTCATTTCGAAAATTTAGTTAATTCTTAAGAGTTAGGCAGGGACATTTTGAGAGTTTCCAAGTTTGTCCAACCAGTTGGATGGACCATTTAACCGGGAAAAAGGCAGATGTTAACCAGCAATAGTGTCCATTACTCAGATGCAACGGATAGCGCGCATAGCTTCCTCAAAACTATGGGTGCAAATTTGTAATTATTATTTACCTAAATATCGGGAAAACCGGGCTCGTGAAACTTCACGGGCATATAATCTGCGGAAGGTCAATTAATGTAATTTTTGCACCAAAGTCTTCTACCTCACTTTCGCTCTCCCAGTCCTCCTCTCTGAGGACTGGTACATCCACCACCGTTGTTAGCCACCACCACCCTAGCCCCTATCTTTGTCAGCAGCAACCACTCCAGCCCCGGTCCCCTCACCAGTGACCAACACCACGGTCCTCCCTCTCCCTCTCCTTGCTCCTCCATCTCCACTGTCCTCCCTCTCTCCACCTCCTCCAAAACTTGACTACCCGATCGTCGAGTTTACCTTAATACATTATTTCATTGATGCCTTATAAGAACCACCGCAAAAGAGAAATTTTGATCCCATACAAAAATCTCATTGATAAGCCGTTTTGTAGTGGTCTCCTTGGAAGTGGTTGAGCAATTGCATGTGATCCCATGTGCCATTAGTGAAACGTTCTCTCTATTTTTAGATGGATCTTGGCCTCAACGCATGAAATGACAAAACCAATATACCTAATATAATCATGAGTTTATTGGACGCAAACATGAGTACTATGTCTTACTTGGTCACGTTAGAAATAAAGCTTCAATTCGCTACCACGAATTGCAGACGTTGAATCGAATGAACGAACCTATAGTATGCAATGTTTAATCATAAAACAATATCCAGACATATGGTTAAAGAAATAAATTAAGCATGCAAAATAAGCATATCAGCAGCAGATTAAAAAACATATAAACAAACTGTTAAGCAGTTTAATTAGCATGCAATTTTAAGCTATTAATAATAGAAAGGAATGTATGTGCTGGCATGTGAGATTACAGTCGCGACAAAATTGATTTCTTAAAAGTTTTATCGTCTCCCTACACCCGGGTTCCAACGATTAACCTTCCAAGATAAAACCCAAATGCGTCCACAAAAAGACTATCAAACTACTCGAGTCAGGTTATCCAAGAATAAGAATGTTATATAGAGAACATAGAGATTATAGTGAAAATTGAACATATTAGCCTTTTTTTTTCCTTATCTAGTAGGGATCCGCTTTTATTGTAGAACGAGGATGAGGACAAGGAGTTGACACATACTACATAATAACGGTCAAATGTGGCGATGACGTGCAGTGATGCACGTGAGCGTGGCCGTGATTGGTGGTCTCGGGGCATGGGTTTTGGGTGGATAGGTGTCAGGTTAGCTTGGAGTTGTTGAAAGCCTGCCTGGCTATTTAGGAGGTGGTAGGATTATCCGTTGGTTTTTCTGATCCAACTAAGAAAAATAGGGGGGAAAAACCTCGTAGTATTGTTGGTTAAGTTCTGGCTGGCGGTTTTTGTTTAGGGCAAATCGAATATGTGTGCCACCACAGGCGTGATGCCTGTGGCCTCCCCATCTAACAGCTCTCTGCTTCCATTTTCTCTCCCTCTCGCAGCTTTCTTCCATGACAGAGACTCACCTCGCCGGCTTTTCTTGCTGTTGACCATCACTGTAACAAGTCTAACGCAACCAAGAAATGCCATTGCACAAAGTAGACTTCTCAGACTCTCTCTTCCACCTCTCTTCCATCAAAATTTCTTTCACTTCTCATCGGTGCCACCACATCTTTCACCGGCGATTGCTCTCATAGGCATCTTAGTTTTCCTCAATTAATTCAACAAAGGCTATCAATGGCGCACACCAGGCGTTTGACAAAATTTGCGACTCTTCTTTTCATTACGACGTAACTTCGGAAGTGTTGCCTCCTTTCTCTTGATTTGTGCCCTCAAGCACAACTCTTCTCCTTAAGTGTTACAGGAACAAAAGGCTAGTTCCTTTCATCTGTTGCATGTTGATATTTTTATGAAACCTGGTGATGCAATAAGCGAGAGAAGATGGATGGATGGATTGAGAGATGGTGGATGGTGAGGGCCATGGACAAAAATTGAGGGAAAAGATGGAAACAATACGGGAGAAAGCTATAAGATGGGGAGGCCCTAATTTCCAAGCAAAATGGCTTCTTTTTGCTGTGCGCTACAGGCATCACGCCTTTGGTGGCACACAGATTTGATTTGCCGTTTAGTTTGGGCAAATCGAATCTGTGTGCCACCACAGGCGTGATGCCTGTGGCCTCCCCATCTAACAGCTCTCTACTTCCATTTTCTCTCCCTCTTGCTGCTTTCTTCCATGACAGAGACTCACATCACCGTCGTTTCTTGCCCTCGACCGTCAATGTAACAAGCCAAACGGAACCAGGAAATGCCATTGAAGAAAGTAGACTCCTCAGACCCTCTCTTCTACCTCTCTTCCATCAAAATTCTTTCATTTCTCATCGGCGCCACCACGTCTTTCACTAGCGATTACTCTCGTAGGCATCTTAGTTTTCCTCAATTAATTTAGCAAAGGCTATCAATGGCACACACCAGGTGTTCGACAAAATTGCGACTCCTTTTTTTCATTACGGCACAACTTCGGAAGTGATGCTTCCTTTCTCTTGATTTGTGCCCTCAAGCACCACCATAATCTCCTTAAGTGTTGCTGGAGCAAAAGGTTAGTTCCTTTCATCTTTTGCATGTTGACATTTTTATGAAACATGGTGATGTAATAAGCGAGAGAAGATGGATGGATTGAGAGATGGTGGATGGTGAGGGCTATGGACAAAAATTGAAGGAGAAGATGGAAACAGTACGGGAGAAAGCTGTTAGATGGGGAGGCCTTAATTTCCAAGGAAAACGGCTTCGTTTTGCTGTGCGCCTGTGCGCCACATGCATCACGCTTGTGCGCCACTGGCATCACGTCTGTGGTGGAACACAGATTCAATTTGCCGTTTAGTTTGGGAAAATCGAATCTGTGTTCAACAACGGGCATGATGCTTGTGGCCTCCTCATCTAAAAACTCTCTGCTTCCCTTTTCTCTCCCTCTCGCAGCTTTTTTCCATGACAGAGACTCATATACTGGCTTTTCTTGTTGTTGACCATCACTGTAACAAGCCTAGCACCACCATAATCACCTTAAGTGTTGCTGGAACAAAAGGTTAGTTCCTTTCATCTGTTGCATGTTGACATTTTTATGAAACTTGGTGATGCAATAAGAGAGAGAATATGGATAGATTGAGAGATGGTGGATGGTGAGGGCCATGGACAAAAATTGAAGGAGAAGATGGAGACAATACGAGAGAAAGCTGTTAGATGGGGAGGCCCTAATATCCAAGCAAAACGGCTTCGATTTGCTGTGCGCCACAGGCATCACGCCTGTGGTGGCACACAGATTCGATTTGCCATTTAGTTTGGGCAAATCGAATCTGTGTGCCACCATAGGCGTGATGCCTGTGCCCTCCCCATCTAACAGCTCTCTGCTTCCATTTTCTCTCCCTCTCGCGGCTTTCTTCAATGACAGAGACTCACATCACCGGCTTTTCTTGTTGTTGACCATCACTGTGGCAAGCCTAAAGCAAACAAAAAATGCCATTAAACAAAGTAGACTTCTCAGACCCCTCTTCCACCTCTCTTCCATTAGAATTTCTTTCATTTCTCATTGGCGCCACCACGTCTTTCACCGGCGATTGCGCTCATAAGAATCTTGGTTTTCCTCAGTTAATTCAACAAAGGCTATCAAGGGCGCACACCAGGTGTTCAACAAAATTTGCAACTCTTTTTTTCATTACAGCACAACTTCGGAAGTGATGCCTCCTTTCTCTTGATTTGTGCCCTCAAGCACCACCATAATCTGCTTAAGTGTTGCTGGAACAAAAGGTTAGTTCCTTTCATCTGTTACATGTTGACATTTTTATGAAACTCGGTAATGCAATAAGCGAGAGAATATGGATAGATTGAGAGATGGTGGATGGTAAGGGCCATGGATAAAAATTGAAGGAGAAGATGGAAACAATACGAGAAAAAAGCTGTTAGATGGGGAGGCCTTAATATCCAAGCAAAACGGCTTCGATTTGTTGTGCGCCACAGGCATCACTCCTGTGGTGGCACACAGATTCGATTTGCCATTTAGTTTGGGCAAATCGAATTCGTGTGCCACCATGGGCGTGATGCCTGTGGCCTCTCCATCTAACAGCTCTCTGCTTTCATTTTCTCTCCCTCTCGCAGCTTTCTTCCATGACAAATACTCACATCATCGGCTTTTCTTGCTGTTGATCATCACTGTAACAAGCCTAACGGAACAAAGTAGGAAATGCCATTGAATGAAATAGACTTCTCAAACCCTCTCTTCCACCTCTCTTCCATCAAAATTTCTTCCACCTCTCATCGGCACAACCACGTCTTTTATCGGCAATTGCTCTCATAGGCATCTTAGTTTACTTCAATTAATTCAACAAAGGCTATCAATGGCGCAACCTAGGCGTTTGACAAAATTTGCGACTCTTTTTTTCATTACGACATAACTTCGGAAGTGCTGCCTCCTTTCTTTTGATTTGTGCCCTCAAGCACCACCAATTTCCTTGAGTGTTGCTGGAACAAAAGGTTAGTTCCTTTCATCTATTGCATGTTGATATTTTTATGAAACCTGGTGATACAATAAGCGAGAGAAGATGGATGTATTGGGAGATGGTGGATGGTGAGGGCCATGGACAAAAATTGAAGGAGAAGATGGAAACAATACGGGAAAAAACTATTAGATAGGGAGGCCTTAGTTTTCAAGCAAAACGGCTTCGTTTTTTGGTGCGCCACAGGCCTCAAGCCGCTGGTGGCACACAGATTCGATTTGCCATTTAGTTTGGGCAAATCGAATCTGCATGCCACCAAAGGCGTGATGCCTGTGGCCTCCCCATCTAACAGTTCTCTGCTTCCATTTTCTCTCCCTCTCGCAAATTTCTTCCACGACAGAGACTTACATCACCGGCTTTTCTTACGGTTGACCATCATTGTAACAAGCCTAACGCAACCAGGAAATGCCATTGAACAAAGTATACTTCCCAGACCCTCTCTTCCATCCAAATTTCTTTCACTTCTCATCGGCGCCACCACGTCTTTCACCGGCGATTGCTCTCATAGGCATCTTAGTTTTCCTCAATTAATTCAACAAAAGCTATCAATGGCGCACACCAGGCGTTCGACAAAATTTGCTAGTTTTTTCATTACGACGTAACTTCGGAAGTGATGCCCCCTTTCTCTTGATTTGTGCCCTCAAGCACCACTAATCTCCTTAAGTGTTGCTTGAACAGAAGGTTAGTTCCTTCTATCTGTTGCATGTTGATATTTAATGAAACATGGTGATGCAATTAGCGAGAAAAGAAGGATGGATTGAGAGATGGAGGATAGTGATGGCCATGGACAAAAATTGAAAAAGAAGATCGAAACAATACGGGAGAAAGCTATTAGATGGGGACGCCTTAATTTCCGAGCAAAACGACTTCGTTTTGTTGTGCTCCACCGGCATCACGTCGCGGTGGTGGCACATAGATTCAATTTGCCGTTTAGTTTGGGCAAGTAGAATCTGTGTGCCACCACAAGCGTGATGCCTGTGGCCTCCCCATCTAACATCTCTCTGCTTCCATTTTCTCTTCTTCTTGCCGCTTTCTTCCATGACAGAGACTCACATCACCGTCTTTTCTTGCTGTTGACCGTCAATGTAACAAGCCTAACGTAACCAGGAAATTTCATTGAAGAAAGTAGACTTCTCAGACCCTCTCTTCCACCTCTCTTCCATCAAGATTTCTTTCATTTCTCATCGGCGCCACCACGTCTTTCACTAGCGATTACTCTCGCAGCATCTTAGTTTTCCTCAATTAATTCAGTAAAGGCTATCAATGGCATACACAAGGTGTTCGACAAAATTTGCGACTCCTTTTTTCATTACGGCACAACTTCGGAAGTGATGCTTCCTTTCTCTTGATTTGTGCCCTCAAGCACCACCATAATCTCCTTAAGTGTTACTGGAGCAAAAGGTTAGTTTCTTTCATCTATTGCATGTTGACATTTTTATGAAACCTGGTGATGATGATGCAATGAGGGAGAGAAGATGGATGGATTGAGAGATGGTGGATGGTGAGGGAAATTGACAAAAATTGAAGGAGAAGATGGAAACAGTACGGGAGAAAGCTGTTAGATGGGGATGCCTTACTTTCCAAGGAAAATGGCTTCGTTTTCCATTGTGCCAAAGGCATCACGCCTTTGGCAGCGCACAGATTCGATTTGCCATTAGTTTGGGCAAATCGAATCTGTTTGTCACCACAGGGGTGATGCATGTGGCCTCCCCATCTAACGGCTATTTGCTTCCATTTTCTGTCACTCTCGCAGCTTTCTTCCGTGACAGAGACTCACATCACCGGTTTTCTTGCTATTGACCATCTCTGTAACAAGCCTAACACATCTTGAAAATGCCATTGAACAAAGTAGACTTCTCGGACCCTCTCTTCCAACAAAATTTGTTTCACTTCTCATCGGAGCCACCACGTCTTTCACCGGCGATTGCACTCACAAGTATCCTAGTTTTCCTCAATTAACTCAACAAGGGCTATCAATGGTGCACACCAGGTCTTCGAACAAAATTTGTGACTCTTTTTTCATTATGGCACAGATTCGGAAGTAATGCCTCCTTTCCCTTTATGTGTGCCCTCAAGCACCACCATAATCTCATTAAGTGTTGCTGGAACAAAAGGTTAATTTATTTCATCTGTTGCATGTTGAAATTTTTATGAAACCTGGTGATGCAATAAGCGAGAGAAGATTGATGGATTGAGAGATTTTGGATGGTGAGGGCCATGGACAAAAATTAAAGGAGAAGATAGAAACAATACGGCAGAAAGATGTTAGATGGCGAGGCCTTAATTTTGAAGCAAAAAGGCTTCGTGTTGCTGTGTGCCACAGGCGTGATGCCTGTGTCTCCCCATCTAACAGCTCTCTACTTCCATTTTCTCTTCCTCTCGCAGCTTTCTTCCATACCAGAGACTCACACCACCGACTTTTCTTACTATTGACCATCACTGTAACAAGCCTAACGCAACCAGGAAATGCCATTGAACAAAGTAGGAAATGTCATTAAACAAAGTAGACTTCTCAGATCCTCTCTTCCACCTCTCTTCCATTAGAATTTCTTTCACTTTTCATCGGCGCCACCACGTCTTTCACCGGCAATCTCTCATAGGAATCTTAGTTTTCCTCAATTAATTCAACAAAGGCTATCAATGGCGCATACCTTGTTCGACAAAATTTGCAACTCTTTTTTTCATTACGGCAGAACTTTCGGAAGTGATGCCTCCTTTCTCTTGATTTGTGCCCTCAAGCACCACCATTATCTGCTTAAGTGTTGCTAGAACAAAAGTTTAGTTCCTTTCATCTGTTGCATGTTGACATTTTTATGAAACCTGGTGATGCAATAAGTGAGAGAAGATGGATAGATTGAGAGATGGTAGATTGTGAGGGCCATGGAAAAAAATTGAAGGAGAAGATGGAAACAATACGAGAGAAAGCTATTAGATAGGGAGGAATTAATTTCCAAGAAAAATGGCTTCGATTTGCTGTGCGCCACTGGCATCACGCCTGTGGTGGCACACAGATTCGATTTGCCATTTAGTTTGGGCAAATCGAGTCTGTGTGCCACCAAAGGCATGATGCATGTGGCATGCCCATCTAACAGCTCTCTGCTTCCATTTTCCCTCCC
Source organism: Escallonia herrerae (assembly GCA_033070095.1). Classification (NCBI taxonomy): domain Eukaryota; kingdom Viridiplantae; phylum Streptophyta; class Magnoliopsida; order Escalloniales; family Escalloniaceae; genus Escallonia; species Escallonia herrerae. The sequence continues at coordinate 168,351 of JAVXUP010001772.1, read as the reverse complement.
TCTCGCAGCTTTCTTCCATGAAAGAGACTCACATCACCGGCTTTTCTTATTGTTGATCATCACTGTAACAAGCCTAATGCAACCATGCAACCAGGAAATGGATTGAGCAAAGGAGGAAATGCCATTGAACAACGTAGATTTCTCAAACCCTGTCTTCCACCTCTCTTCCATCAAAATTTCTCACTTCTTATCGGCGCCACAACGTCTTTTATCGGCAATTGCTCTAATAAACATCTTAGTTTACCTTAATTAATTCAACAAAGGCTATCAATGACGCACACCATTCAGAAGTGTTGTCTCCTTTATCTTCATTTGTGCCCTCAAGCACCACTAATTTCCTAAAGTGTTGCTAGAACAAAAGGTTTGTTTCTTTCATCTGTTGCATGTTGATATTTTTATAAAACCTGGTGATGCAATAAGCGAGAGAAGATGGATGGATGGATGGTGAGGGCCATGGACAAAAATTGAGGGAGAAGATGGAAACAATACTGGAGAAAGCTATTAGATGGGGAGGCCCTAATTTCCAAGCAAAATGGCTTCGTTTTGCTGTGCGCTACAGGCATCACGCCTTTGGTGCCACACAGATTCGATGCGTCGTTTAGTTTGGGCAAATCGAATGTGTGTGCCACCACAAGTGTGATGCCTGTGGCCTCCCCATCTAACAGCTCTCTACTTCCATTTTCTCTCCCTCTTGCTGCTTTCTTCCATGACAGAGACTCACATCACCGTCGTTTCTTGCCCTTGACCGTCAAGGTAACAAGCCAAACGCAACCAGGAAATGCCATTGAAGAAAGTAGACTCCTTAGACCCTCTCTTCTACCTCTCTTCCATCAAAATTTCTTTCATTTCTCATCGGTGCCACCACTTCTTTCACTAGCGATTACTCTCGTAGGCATCTTAGTTTTCCTCAATTAATTCAGCAAAGGCTATCAATGGCACACACCAGGTGTTCGACAAAATTTGCGACTCCTTTTTTCATTACGGCACAACTTTGGAAGTGATGCTTACTTTCTCTTGATTTGTGCCCTCAAGCACCACCATAATCTCCTTAAGTGTTGCTGGAGCAAAAGGTTAGTTCCTTTCATCTTTTGAATGTTGACATTTTTATGAAACCTGGTGATGCAATAAGCGAGAGAAGATGGATGGATTGAGAGATGGTGGATGGTGAGGGCCATGGACAAAAATTGAAGGAGAAGATGGAAACAATACGGGAGAAAGCTATTAGACGGGGAGGTCTTAATTTTCAAGGAAAACAGCCTCCTTTTGCTGTGCGCTATAGGCATCACGCCTGTGGTGGCACACATATTTGATTTGCTGTTTAGTTTGGGCAAATAAAATATGTGCGCCACCACAGGTGTGATGCCTGTGGCATCCCCATCTAACAGCTCTCTGCTTCTATTTTCTCTCCCTCTCGCAACTTTCTTCCATGACCGAGACGCACATCACCGCTTTTCTTGCTGTTGACCATCTCTGTAACAAGCCTAACGCATCCAGGAATTGCCATTGAACAAAATAGACTTCTCAGATTCTCTCTTCCACCTCTCTTCCATCAAAATTTCTTACACCTCTTACCGGCGCTACCACATCTTTCACCGGCGATTGCCCTCCTAGGCATCTTAGTTTTACTAAATTAAATCAACAAAGGCTATAATGGCGCACACCAGGTGTTCGAAAAAATTTGTGACTCTTTTTCATTATGGCACAGCTCGGGAAGTGATGCCTCCTTTCTCTTGATTTGTTCCCTGAAGCACCACCATAATCTCCTTAAGTGTTGCTGGAACAAAAGTTTAGTTCCTTTCATCTTTTACTTGTTGAAATTTTTATGAAACCTGGTGATGCAGTAAGCGAGAGAAGATGGATGGATTGAGAGATGGTGCATGGTGAGGGCCATGGACAAAAATTAAAGGAGAAGATGAAAACAATTTGGGAGGAACTTGTTAGATGGGGAGGCCTTAGTTTTCAAGCAAAACGGTTTCGTTTTTTTGTGCGCCACAGGCATCACGCCGGTGGTGGCACACAGATTCGATTTGCTGTTTAGTTTGGACAAATCGAATCTGCGTGCCACCACAGGCGTGATGCCTGTGGTGATCACGCCTGTGGCCTCCCCATCTAACCGCTCTTTGCTTCCATTTTCTCTCCCTCTCCCAGCTTTCTTCCACGATAGAGACTCACATCACAAGCTTTTCTTGCTATTGACCATTACTGTAACAAGCCTAACGCAACCAAGAAATGTCGTTGAACAAAGTAGGAAATGCCATTGAACAAAGTAGGCTTCTCAGATCCTCTCTTCCATCAAAATTTCTTTCGCTTCTCATTGGCGCCACCACATCTTTCACTGGCGATTGCTCTCATAGACATCTTAGTTTTCCTCAATTAATTCAACAAAGGCTATCAATGGCGCACACCAAGTGTTTGACAAAATTTGCGACTCTTTTTCATTATGGCACAGCTTCGTAAGTGATGCCTCATTTCTCTTAATTTGTGCCCTAAAGCACCATCATAATCTCCTTAAGTGTTGCTGGAACAAAAGGTTAGTTCCTTTCATCTGTTGCATGTTGACATTTTTATGAAACCTGGTGATGCAATAAGCGAGAGAAGATGGATGGATTGAGAGATGTTGGATGGTGAGGGCCATGGACAAAAATTAAAGGAGAGAACTGTTAGATGGGGAGGCCTTAATTTCCAAGCAAAATGGCTTCGTTTTGCTGTGAGCCACAGGCATCGGCTGTGGCGGCACACAGATTCGATTTTCCCAAACTAAATGACAAATCGAATCTGTGTACCGCCACTAGTTTGATGCCTGTGGCCTCCCCGTCTAACAGCTCTCGACTTCCACTTTCTCTCCCCCTCGCAGCTTTCTTCCATGACAGAGACTCACGTCACCAGTTTTTCTTGTTGTTGACCTGATCACTGTAACAAGCCTAACGCAACCAAGAAATGTCATTGAACAAAGTAGACTTCTCAGACCGACCCTCTCTTCCACCTCTTTTCCATAAATATTTCTTTCATTTCTCATCGGCGCTACCACATCTTTCTCGGGCGATTACTCTCATAGACATCTTAGCTTTCCTCAATTAATTCAGCAAAGGCTATCAGTGGCACACACTAGGTGTTCGACAAAATTTGGGACTCTTTTTTTCATTACGGCACAACTTCGGAAGTGATGCCTCCTTTCTCTTGATTTGTGCCCTCAAGCACCACCGTAATCTCCTTAAGTGTTGCTGGAACAAAAGGGTAGTTAGTTTCATCTTTTGCATGTTGACATTTTTATGAAATCTGGTGATGCAATAAGCGAGAGAAGATGGATGGATTGAGAGATGATGGATGGTGAGGGCCATGAACAAAAATTGAAGGAGAAGATGGAAATAATACAGGAGAAAGATGTTGATTGGGAGGCCATAATTTCCAAGCAAAACGGCTTTGTTTTGTTGTGCGCCTCAGGCATCACGCCTGTAGTGGCACATAAATTCGATTTTCCGTTTAGTTTGGGCAAATCGAATCTGTGTGCCACCACATGAGAGAAAAAAAGAATTGATGGAGAGTTAAATGCGAAGAGAGAAATATAGTAAAAAAAAGTGTAAATGTGGAGAGAGAAATAGAATTAAAAAAAGTGTAAAGAAGATTAATATGAAAAAATATTTACAGAATTTTTCTGAATTTGAAAAGTGAACAATTTATATGTGACGGTCCAAAAAAGAAATATTCATATAAGACGGAAGAAATATTCACCAAGCAAGGATTATGATCAAATCCAACAGAGGGTTCATCATCCAGCAATATGTTGGCTTGGTCACCTTGGTTTCCTATGTGGCTTGTACTCTTCGACCCCATTGTATATGTAATTTCAAGCTATACACTGGTCTTTCACGTACGTGATATGGTCTCTTCTTTTTTATTCACTCGACAATCTTTCTCACAATTTTGATTTGAAATGTTCTTCGGTGGTTTTCTTGAGGGAATCAATTGGCTTGAAAGTTGTTAGGGTGGAATAAAAATCGTTGTTACCATGATTGTTCCTCCTCTAATTGTTTCCAATATTACTCCACCTAGGCCTAAGTTTGTGTGGCCTGTTTGGAGTTCTATTATTTTTTTATCAATTTAACTTGGTTCGTTTTTGCTTCCTTTCGCTTGATATTTTTCCTATACTTTTATTTTATCCATAAGGAATCGAAGGCTTGGGTCAAAGTCAGGGTCCTTGCTTATGCCTATAACCTTTTGCAAAGTCGGACTAAGGGAGAAGAAATTTATTTATAAGACAAGGCACTCCATAATCCTCATTAAACTTACAGCTGTTTTTTGAAAGGCCCTTAGATGGTCGTGAAACTCACGAATTTATTTATCGATTATTTTTTCTTCAACCATAATAGACTTGTTAAACGTAGATGTATTAAAACCGTCTAAGCTATGTCATATTTGACTTATAAGAGATTCTAACGTTTCTTCACACTGTTTGTAACATGATAGACATCATAAAGACGATTGGTCACCCAAATCCTAAAATGGCAAGTCAATATTTCATTAATTCATCTTTGTCATCTTTTAAAATTTTGTCCATTGATGAATTTTTCGATTGCTATCCTAAGGACTTTATCATCTCAATACGAACGGGTTCCAATGAGATAAACCTTCCAAAATAAAGCCTTCTCTATCTCGGAAGATTATCGAACTTGATCAATCAAGTTAACCAAAAGAAAAAAAAAGAATGCTTTATAGGGAATATGGAGAGAATAATGAGTAATAAGCATATAGGCTTTATTTTTATTTTCTGGGAATGGTCTCTTTTATTATAGAAGGAGAACAAACGAGTTACACACGTCTCCCATAATAGCTAGCGGTCGAAAACCTTAAAACAAGATTAGGACATTGTCACATACGAGAAATGCCATAATTTCAAAACAAATGACAAGATCACATAAATGAAAGGATTTGCAAGTGAAATATCAATTCATTTTCTAACATCAACCGCCGTGATTTTGCCAGAAGAGCATGTGATATGGTCGTACCTGCGAAAAATATCAGCAAGAAAGAGACTTGCAGTGAGAGTAACAATGTCCTTGGCCGCACACTGCTTGTTCCACTCAGTGGGTGACCCCGTCTGTGGCCCGTTCGACCAGTACAAATAGTTCAGCAACTCCCCACCCTTCTCCTTCGTGAACCGATCCGATACCAACGTCTCCGGGTCATCGAACACCTTGGGGTCTCTCATCACCAACGGTTGGTAGCCGCAGAGAAGCTCATCTTTTTTGATCTCGTACGCCGAGTCATGCGAACTCAGCGTAAAGTCTTTCCTGGCTCGGGCGAATTGCAGTGGAACGGGGGGGTTGAGTCGTAGCGTTTCGTACACAAATGACTGCACGAGTTCCATTTCTTTCACCGAGCTGAAACTCAGAGGTGACGTCCCGATTTTTTCTCTTACTTCTTCTCTCAGTTTATCTTGTAACCCGGTTTTATCGTCTCCAAGCGTGCTCAACAAAGTTGGGAAGTAGACTGAGAAGCCGCCGAAGGCATTGAAGCCGAGTATGAATAAAAGGTTGTGAATTGTCTCTTGTTTGCTCAGTTTGAACTCAGTTTCAGCTCGTTGTATCTGCAGATAAAGGAGTGCATATCATGACATTATTGCTGGAAAATAAAATAGTTTCATTGCATGTGGGAAGTGATAGCTTGTACTCCATTCAAGAATTGCTTTAAGATTCCTATTAGGACACAAGATAATGACTTGTGAAGTGTGAACTGGATGTAGTGAATGTAACTTGTCTTGAATGCATAGTAATTGGCTCATTTGTGCCTAATGCATATTATTTTACGTTTGGTCAATGGAACGCAAAGCATAATTATCGAACAGATATCTATTCTCAAGACCCGAAAAAGATAAAAGTCAATCATATCGAATGCAAGGAAATGAAGTCTCACCACTTCCTTCCCTTCTTTTTCGACAAAGTCGACAAGCTTGTTGTAGTCGCCCTTGACTAGGGCAAAAGGATAGGCAAAGGAGTGGAAGAAGATCTCTTCAAGGGGCTGAAGAAAGCCGATTTTGACCGTTGGGAGGAGTTGCAAAGCAAGCCACTTGTCGAGCATGGTGTAGCCGGACTTGCCGATCTCGGGTGAGTTCGAAGGGTCGGCTCCAACAATGCAGCGAGTGAGGAAGCCGAAAAGGAACTGTTGCAAGGGAATGACGTAGCTGGCTGAGCCGGAGGTGGAGATCTCGGACTCGATGGTGCTCCACATGGTGTCGAGGCTGGAGACCAGGGTAGGCACCCATATGCTGGAGCTACGTTTCAGTATGTCCATCGCAAAGTTCTTGATCTGTCAGCATAAACCATGATAGGTTGGTTATGTGATTGCATGTATAGGTTGGAGCATGTAGAGTAAATGCTTGTGGCTTTGAAATATTAAGTTATGGAGTGGAACTTACTCTACTACTATGCTATAACAAGTGAACAATTGAAAGAATGATCTTTCAGCACCACGATCTATAACAACTATGAAGGAAGTCCCGCGTAAAAGAAAAATATGGAAGTAAATTTTTTTCACTTTTTTCCAAGTAGAAAAACCCTATATGGAAAGAAAAAAGACTGAAAACAACTTGGTTAAACTAATGACGGCGTCTCGTATTAACACGAAATTTGGACGGTCATCAATTTTTTCATCTCTTGACTACAAGGCACATGATTTTGCCCTACGATTAATTATTGCATTCTCAAACTCGGCAGCCATGTTGCCAAATAAGCCAAGTTTGCTCTTCGGGAGTGATTTTTACTTTAAACAAAAAGAAAAATACATGTCACTATATTTTGCCCAAGTAATTTTGGATTAAATCATCTCTGAACGGTAAAACTTCATAGCTACACGATCCTTTACAATGCAACTACGCAAAGAGTCAGGCTCAAATATCAAGCATCACACCAGCTACCATAATCAAGCAGGCATTCACGTATATCTAGAAACGGGTATACGGGCTGAAAAACTAAGTCCATTTGGGTGTCCGCATGTGGCATTCATTGGTCACCGTGGTCACACGCACACCACGAACCAAAAGGCTTCTATGAAACTTCCAAACTATGAAGACCTGCAAAAGCCTTACTGAATGGAAGACGACGACGCTATCACTAAAGATGGGTGTCCCGGGCTTTGGACAGTCTCATAAGCCCACCTATAGTTCTTGTGGTCCATGAAGGACGAACCCATCAGCCTACGGCTCAATAATTATCTATTTTTGGCTGGCTGTCTAGTAAAAAAATGTGAAGGGAAATTTTTTTTGCTGCTACTCCAGTTGGAGAATCTTCATCTTACCTCCTATATAGCGACAATTAATCGTTTCTAAATGTTTTTAGTGACTTTTATTTAATAACATGAAAAAAAGTACTGTTAATAATTATCGCTGAAAGTGTCAGAAGAAAACTAACTAGAAACATTTAATTATTATTAATCGTCACCATTCACGGAATCGGAGAAAGACTCCTACAACACGGATACGACCCAAAGTTTGTTCAAACGTAAAAACCAGAAAGGGAAGACAAGTCAAGCACATGGATTCTACCTCATTAATCTGACGGATCAGACAGATAGTTCCTGCCATAATCTATTTCTCAAAAGGATTAGTTGCCACCTTCTAAATCTAGTAAACAACGTTGCGAAACTGCGCCATTTTTCCTACTTCTGCGGCTAGAGGTTTGCAGTTTAAAGCAGAGGTTGGTCGCAATGGTACTGCAAGGACTAAGGAGAGCAATTAATAGACTGATAAGAAGAAAGATTGAGTAGAGTATAACCATAACTTTATGTTTGGAGTTCTTTAATGAATGAATATCATAGGATTCCGATCTTCTTCGGCATTTACTCCATGGCAGAATTGACCAAGTAGGTCCTCTAAAAAAGTGAAGAAAAGGTATCTTCCCACGGGCTATTCATTTGGTACCACATTGCGGTCATTCGGTACCACGTTGCGGTCTAAGTAGAAAATAAATGAGAAACCAATTATATACGTTGAACTAACACATTGATGGCCAATAGTTATCATAAGCCAAAAGTTATCACAAACAAGGAAAATTTACTCGAACTTTCGATACAGTGCGGCACGATTTTGAAGGCAAATAAGTTTTTGCTGAATTACCAAAGCATTCACCATCGTACTCTTCTTTGAGAAATATTTTTAAGCCACGCGCGGACACGGTCATTTTAAGAAAGTAACATCATCCTCACCTAGTAAAAGCCGTTTTAAACTAATGAGATGGCCTTATTGCTCTCACTTCTCACCCTGCATCAGTGCCCAAAAGCAAGAGATTATTAAATCATGAGTTTTTCTAAATTTAACATCTTTCGGTTCTCAATTTTTCGTTTTTGGCTTTCACGTCTATTCCACGGTTCTCTTACTTGTCCCGGCTCTAGCTTTCGCTTGAGAAAGTGGGAATCTAACAACTGATCACTAATATTATTAATATCTATCGTTAATTAAGCATGATAATTATTACTGCAAAATATTATATTTTATTATTTAACTGTTTAAGCTTTTACAATCGAGGATGAAACTTACCTTTGAATGTTGAGCCTCGACGGTGTCAAGGTACGCACAAACACGCAAGTCGCCGGTGTAACTCGTACTCGGCATGAAGTCACCGACCAGCACGTCCTTCTTCTCCACAATCTCCATATCAAAAAGATGCGCGAAGGACTTGCAGTCCAGCACCGCCACGACGTTCGGATTCACGCCGGCGAAGAACGGGAACGTCGGCGGCACGTTCGTACGGAACACCGTGCTCCCGTGCTTCTCTATCCTCTTCCTGAAGAAGGTCTCCGGCCCCTGGAACCAGAAGTAGTCCAGCCGATCCGATATCGGCCCCAGCAGCGGCCACCCGTAGCTGCCCGGGATCTTGCGGACCGGCAGGGATGCCGGCGGCGTTAGCGACGGCGGCGAAGTTTTTGGGGCGGTGCTCATCATAGTGGTCATCGTTGCGGACATCGCTATTAGTCCTGATCTCTGCGTTTCTCTCCCTAGTCTAGATAGATATATCTAGACTAGGGAGAGAAACGCAGATATCAGGAATAAACTGAAGCATGTGGAACGTGCCTCCGTTTAACTGTTCTATTTTGTGGTGGAAATGAGTTTGGTAGATGTTTTAAAAAAGAAAAATTAGGAAAAAGACTTTAGTGGAAAGTGGGATTGTTTTGAAAAGTTATAAAAAAGTGGGATGACTTTTCAAAATTTTTGAACAAGGGGTAGACTTAGAAAAAAAATGAATTTTTTTTAAATCCTTTACTTTGATCTTCCCGAATTACCCCTGACCCCAAAATTGTTGATCCCTGGTACATGTCATTTTCTACGAGATTGCAAGTATGGTTATGCAAAGATGTTTGTCATTTAAGCTATGTCTGGAAATCTTGGTATCTGCCTTTACTCTACCCTTTCCTTGTCCCAATACTGAATGCTTGACAACTACCTTGGACTGTACCTTTTGTGGTACCTCCACGTGATCTACGAGCCCACTTCATTGGCATCATTTTAGCGACTTAGCTGGGTAGGTAAGCATCGTACTACAGTCCAGCCATATCTGACATACTCGACTCGTCATGCCTTAGCTAAGAAAACTGCTAGGACCACCGATCAAAGCCTAAATCCCGCCATTCAAAAGAAGTATCAGCCCGACGACCAAGATGAGATGGGTGATGTCTGACTCCAGTCCCCATTAAGACCGGTACACATGTTGTTTTTGACGCAGTTGTTCAATAGCTTACCACCGACCATTCTTGGCCTACAGGACTCTTAGTCTTCCCTCATGCCTGCTATTCAAGAAATGCAGAAGTTCATCCAAGCCCTCGCCTCGCAGTTGCCTACCACCGTTTAGATACAACCCCTACTTTAAGGCATAGGCATGTTCTACACACTGCCTTAGTCCCAATGTAGCGACAACCATTGCCTCGATCCTCTAGACCCTTGGTAGTAGGACTCGCGATATCCTTGCCCGTATGATTGATATGCCCGCCTCTAGACCAACAGACCTCAGGTCGGTTGTTATACCATCTCGTTCTACCCTAAATCGAACGACTTCAGAAACCCCTGACTCAATAGAGATGGAGCCTAACCCTAACTTGGGTAACCAGCATCAGGCCACTGGTCACGTCGTGGACATGCCTTAATTGGCCACACTCGCTTATGTTCAGGTGCCACTTCTAGGCCCTGTTCCCTATTAACAACCTTTATCTGCCCTTCTGCTTGCCTCATTTGGTGGCTCGGTACTAGGGTTGCCCTTACTGGCTATAACATCTCTATATGCATTGAGGATTTTTTACCTCGCAATGAACAAAATGAGACGTTTACACTGGCCTCGTGCTCCTTCTTTCAAGTTATCCAGCTTTCTTTAATATTAGTCTGACCTTGAAAAACTTGCCTCTCTATGTCACCAAGTCTGACCACTAAGATTTTATACACGCCTCAATAAATGCCTTAGGCCCCTACCCTTCAACCAAGCTTTTAGTCCATGCCCGCTAGTGATGTCATCGCCACCTCCTACCCTCACACGTATGAGCAGCCAGCCTCCATGCTCTTCATTGGTCGTGAGAGTAACGCTCGTGAGTACCTTATTCGATTTGCAGGCTCCTTGGAGCAGTATGGACCTGAGGACACTTTACAACTTAGGGAATTCCACAGATCCCTAACAGGCCTCATTTACTCCTGGCAACACCACATCGTGGAGGGGATTGTTTACTCTTGGAATGACATCGTACAACTCTTCGTTGACAAGTTTCACTATGAGGCCGAAAAAGTTACCATCGTGGCCATTGCTGGCATTTGGCAAAACGTTGGGGAGGACTTGAACGCCTACTTGTGCCACTTTATCTTAAGTGCCTTGATTTCACAGACTTTAGTAAAGATGAGACCGTGTTGCCTATTTGTATAAAGAACATAAGAAATGTTTATCAACCATCAGTTAAGATCTTGGGTGCACCTCAAGGATACCACTCGTCTCACCTACAAGTCGGCAGTCCTGTGAAGCCATGTAAGTCTTGCCCTCAGAACATCCTCACCGCCACTATAGACACCTCTAAGGCACGACCCAAACCGCAAAAATAATAATAACAGCAACAACAATCGTAAGTGCCAGCCCTATGAAGTGTACCGGCACCATGAGAAAAGAAGGCAGGGTGGCCTGGATTTTCCCTGTGACCTCAATATTGTCAAATAATTGCTGAAGTAATGGATCCAGCACAATGATAACTTCCATCTACCACCACCAAAAATCCCCTTCCAGAAGCAGATGAGGTCATGCCTAACTATTGCCCTTATCACCAGACTTTGGGCATTATCTGAAGGACTGTAACAGACTGAAGAACATGTTCGTCAGGAAAGTTGCCTTTATGCGCAAGCTGAGAAAGAACAATGATGTACTTGGACACCCTTATCCTCCTCATGGAGACGACGGCAAAGAGCACCAGGTATTTATGGCTGTCGCTGAGGTGATCAAACCCACCATTGCAGAAGCCTTAAATCAAGCCACCCTCCAAGCGGCACCTCAAGTGCCTCATCCTATCTAACCAACCCTTTACATTTGGATAGATGACAAAGATAAAAAAAATTCAATGACATGAGATACTCCCCAAAGTAAGGACCTACTTATCCAGCTGCTTGATCGAGTTACTACCGGCCTCAGCCCCCAAGTGCTTTTATGCCCAGGCTAAGCTCCGCTACTTCCCTTCCAATGCCTTGGTCTTTTCTGACGAAGACTCCCAGGAGTTGAACATCGCAACTGACCCATGTACCTGGAGTGCAGTATTAACAGCACTGGCTTCCATCACGCCTTGGTCAACTGTCTGTCCAACTCGGCCTGATGCCTTTCCAACTTGTCTTCTACGTCTCAATCTTGTCACTCCGCCTCTGCATCGCTGCCTTCCTAAAATCTATCAACCCCGCCATAACGTCACTAACCCGGCTTCTCGACCTCACATAATCTGTTAGTCACCCCACTCAAAAATTGATACGGTCAAGTGGTGCAAGCTCAGCCCGGTGGTGCAAGCTCAGCCCTGTACATCGATACAACATCAGTAGTTTAGCCAGAAGTCAGGACACCTACAACACTGGATAGCTCAATGAGCCCAGGGTGAATCATCCTCACTCAAAAGCTGCTCTTCAGGGCCGAGGTCATCGCAAACGTCTCTAAAAATATAAACATTGATCATCTCCAAGCATCGCAATACCTTCATTTGTAGAGCAAGCCCCTCCCAAAGTGGTCCACCACTCTGGTCAACCATAGATGGTCCACTTGGGACATCAACTGCTGATGTAACTTCATCATTTGCTAGGGGAGGAGGTGGGAGCACACCTGCAACCCTCTCGCCAATCATGCTCAAATGCATTGCCATTAGCATAGCACTGGTAGTAAACCTCGAAATAGCCCTAGACAACCTCATTCGATGCAAGCCAGTGGAAAAACAATAACCTCTAACAAATGTTTGGAATCCCTTTACTGCCCTCTGTGTAGGCAAAGGTATGATAACCTTCATGCATGCCTCCTTTGTCATGGGCACCTCCTCAGCACGATCACCTCCTCGATTGAGTCGTCCTAGTTTACCTATAGGGCCTTATCCTCTGCCTCATCCATTTGACAGTCGGTGTCTGGTCATCATGCTCAGACACCCCTGTCCCCTTCTCGAGAACATGATCGTCTTAGGAGTAGCCCCGTTCCGGACTCAATCAACTATCCTTGTCATAATTAAGGTCCCCTGTATGTCCCGGTACTCCTGCCTCATCGGACGCCTTTGTCCTCTCTGCTTTTAAAGCACTTGGCTCAACATGCTTATCTATATCACCGTCATCAGACTCTGATCAAGAGAACAAGAAAGGACATAAAGATTGTACCAACTATACAAATACAAGACTTTAAAAGAGCTATGAGTTAAAGCTTACTTCGACATTAGGCCCAGTAGTCACCTCTTCGCGCTCTCTTTTGCCCCCGTGCTTGCAAGATGGAAGTACCCTCACCAACTTGCCGACCTTCTAACAGCAACCCCGCCCTCAACGAATCAATCGGACCCTTGCCAATACCTAGCCTTAGCTACTGATCAGGGACCTACAGAAGTATTATTTGCCCCTCTGCAGCGACACTGTCATAGGCATTATCCAGCAACATTGTCATAGGACATTGAAATTGTTTGCATAATGCTATTATTTCAACATCCCATTTTTTTTATTTTTTTTGTTTTTCAAGACACTACTATTTGGTTCTTTTCTCCATCGCTCTCTTCTTTTGTTTTTTCAAAAACAACTGCTTTTTTAAAAGGACTTCTTACGCGCATTTATTCAGTTTCGGCTTCTGTTAACCTCAAATTGGGTTACTGTATGTAACCCAATCCCTTAATTTTCTCAAAGTTGATTTTAGAATATATTGTCAAGGCTCGCAGAGGTTCGTCAAATCAAGTTTTGATGACACTTGAATGTTGATTAGAGGCTCCTTAATTGGCCCCGTTCAAGTGGCTCAGCTTCCATTTATTCTAGTAGAAGAAGTACATCAGCTTTAAAAACCAAGAATATTGAACCTTTCTTAAGATCAAGAATTTGTTTATAATGGCATCAATTAAGTTTTGGATGGGATTAAATTGTGTGAAGAATATCTCTTACGAGTCAACAAAGTAATCTTTACCAATTCATGATATATATCGGAGCGGACTTCCAACCATTACGAAGAAAACGTGTCTTTGAACATAGAAAGATTGGGTTAAAATGAAACCGTGTTGGTTAAATTTACTTTCTTTTGTAACTAACTAGCGACAAAAATGGGTGGTATGTTAGCCTTCGGAAAATAGTCCCAAAAGAGGGTAAGACGCGACTCCGTATAAGCACATGTTTTCGATGGTCAAGAAAAGGCCTAACTAACCGGATCTTGTGCTTGGGTAGACCAGAACCTAGTTGATCTTCTTACAATGTTGTTGGTATGTGTTTGAAAGTCGAAACACCATTACAGCCCACATCTTTAAATAAGGAAAATCCAAAGCGACCCCATGTAGCCTAAAGCCGCTCTTCCAATTGGTTGAAGTTTATTCAGCCAAGAAATAGCATCTCTCTTTTAACGTTTTTCATAAGTTCTGGGTAAGGAGTTCTCGTATTCGTTTTCTGTTTTTATTTTCTGTATTTATTTTTATAATTTTTGTATTTAGTTTGAAAATATGTTCCTGTACTTTTATCATTTTTACTAAAAAAAATTAACTTTTTTTTTTCTTACATTGAGTTAAGTTTGGAAGAAAAAAACTCGGAGATGGTTTTAATTTTTTGTCACTATTTGAATAATTTTATCAAAAACAAAAATAGAAAATGGTAAAAGTACACACACAAAAATCTTTTTTATTGATTCCTTATATTTTTGGTTTATTTTTTTGGTTTGTACAATAAGCCCGTATGAAGAGACAGTTGGGGTTTGATGAGATATGGATTGGATGGGTAATGGCGTGTGTTACAACTGTAACTTATGCAGTGAGTATCAATGGGGATAGTAAGGGGTATGTGCAGCCAACGAGGGGCTTACGGCAAGGTGATCCTTTGTCACCAACGTTATTCTTAATTATTGCAGAAGGTCTCTCGACTTTAATATCCAAAACGGTTGGAAGAGGTTTACTTCAAGGTATTAAGATCTGCCACCAATCATCGGAGGTCAGTTACTTATTATTTGCCGATGATACTTTAGTCTGTTGCAAAGCATTTAAGGAAAATTGCGATCATCTCATCCATTTGTTGGCCTCATATGGGAATGATTCGGGACAATTGATCAATCCTGATAAGTCCTCCATATTTTTCAGCAAAAATACACCACTTTTGATACGCCAAAATCTATGTCGAAAAATGGGTATCCCGGTGGAGGCACATGAACGGAAGTAACTAGGCTTACCGTCAGAAATCGGGAGAAACAAGATTGAGTTGTTTTGTTAGGTGAATGATAGTGTCAAGCAGAAAACCGAGAGTTGGAGGGAGAAATTACTGTCACCAGCAGGTAAAGATGTTCTAATTAGATCTGTAGCTTCTGCCATGCCAACTTTTGCTATGTCCTGTTTTCGATTACCGTCGAATATATGCCAAGAAATCAATCAAGCTATGGCCAGATTCTGGTGGGGGGATGGAACGACGAATAAAAAAATTCATTGGGCTTCTTGGGATAAACTAACTGGAAAAAAAAAAGAGCAATGGTGGACTGAGTTTTAAGAATTTAGAGCTATTCAACCTCGCTTTACTGGGTAAACAAGAATGGCGCTTGTTGGTGGGCGGAAATTCTTTGTTGAAATAGGTTCTTAAAGCGAAGTACTTCCCAAAAAACACCTTTTTCTAATCCCTCATGGGGCTGGAAGAGTTTGTTAGAGGGAATGGAGATATTGCAAGCATGATGTAGATGGAGAGTTAGTAATGGACAGATCATCTCCGTTTGGAACGATCCATGGATTCCTAGACCGAGCACCTTCAAGCCAATAATCCAAGTAAGTCATGATGGTATAAACAAAGTGGCAGACTTGATTGACAAACCAAACGGAAGTTGGAATGAGCAAAGAGTGTATGCTGCCTTTCATGAGATGGACGCGAGCGAAATTCTTAAAATTCCTATTTCTGTGGGGAATATCAAAGATCGTATAGTATGGAATTTTACAAACAACGGTGCATACTCAGTGCGCTCAGGCTACGAGTCAGCGTGTGCTCTTCTTCGAGAAGGAAAGCTGACAAGAAAGGATTTGAGTCTAGGTGAATCATCCAAGAGGATGGAAGGAAGTACCTACCAGAAAGAATTATGGAAAATATCTGTACCTGAAAAATTGAAGATGTTTTTGTGGAGATGTTCTCACAACATATTAGCGACGAAAGATATTTTACAGAAAAGGAAGCTAAAAGTGAATGGTTTATGTCCTTTGTGCAATTGTGTTCAGGAAACTACCATTCATTTGTTTCAGGATTGTCATTTCAGTCGTGCTTGTTGGTTTATCTCCCCAATGGATGGACTCATGCGAGGAATTTCAGGTACATGTTTCTATGACTGGTGGAACAATTTGATGAACCATTTACAAGCAACAGAGCAGGCGACTCAATTGAAAGAATTTGCCACTTGGGTGTTGTGGCGCATTTGGAAACATTGAAATGCAAAAGTGTTTAAGGGATAGATTATTGACCCCCTGACACTAATAAGTTTGGCACAGATGCAATTGCAAGAATATAGTAGCTGTTTGGATAGAGGCATTTTTATGAAATCAGAAAACTCACTGATTCAACGGCAAGGGCTGTCTCGACACTGATTTTTTGAAAATCAATTTTGATGGATCTTAGGTGGCAAATACAGGTAAAGGAGGACTTGGCGTGGTTATTCAGGATAACTTTGGAATGTTTGTTGCAGATCAAAATAGACCATTGGTAAATTGCACGAGCGCTCTCGTAACTGAAGCAATAGCAGCAAAAGAAAGGTTAAAGTTGGGACAAGAATTGCGACTTAGATCAGTCATTTTAGAAGGAGACAACAAATGCATTATTAACCTGTTACAAGGGCAATCCGATCCAAGACCTAAGATCGAAGTGATCATATATGACTATCATTCTATAGCTAGATCTTTTAGTCAATGTCGCTTTTTGCACAACGGACGTAGGGGGAACGAGGTAGCTCACATGTTAGCTGAGCATGCTCATAAGGAGTCACATAGAAATACCTGGTTGAATATACCACCAGAGTGGTTGGTCAGCTCTCTCAGGAGAGATGTTGGTTTTTGTTAATTTTCAAGTGTAATAAAGCTTTTCATATCGGTTGGGGAAAAAAAATCTATCTTAAGAGTGCACCTCCCACGTCCGGCTAATGCATTAGGTTAATTAAACCCGGGTTCTTGAAGTTATACTAAAATTATTCTTGTATCCATTAGTTAAGATAAATAACAATAATGTCCGTCCGACAAAATAAAATTTCAAATACCAAACGTTTTAAATAAAATGTCGATGACTTTAGAAAGCTAATTCTTCAAATGACATCCGTATTTATCTCTCCCGTTCTTCTTCAAGAACCGCCATTGCAGCACCACCTGCACGACGTCATCCTCCTTCTCCCTCTTCCTATTTTCAATACCCATCACGACACAGACACTCCAACTTTTACCAACACCAGTACACCACCATGGCTGCTGCTACCTTTAGATTCCTTCGAGCTATCCCTCTTCCATACATAACATGCTAATTCCCTAAATTCTGTATTCGCGGGACTCCAAATTAGCTCGCAGCCTCTACAGTTCCAAAGGACTAGGAGTTCTATTTTCTCCTCGTTTTGGTTGTTCCTTTCAAAAAACACCGACTTTTTTTTTTGGGAACCAATATGCTCTCCACACGACTCTTTAAAAAGTGAAGTGTGTTCACCTTGCGGAAGAGGAGCAACTGTTAGTTTCACACCCTGAACCACAGACTAGCAAGGTGTCTAATGATACCATTAGACACCTTGCTGTGGTCTCTACGCATAGGTAAAGTGCCCAGTCTTTTATACCGCGTTCCTCACCCTTAAGGCTTCGTTTGACAAAAAAAAAATTTTGGTTTTCAGTTTTTAAAGAGCAGTTTAAATTTTTTTTTTTATAAAAACAAGTGGGTGTTTGATAACCCCTTTTTTTTTGGTGTTTGGTAACCCTTTTTATTTTGACTTTTTTTTTTTGGTGGTTTGCGGTGGCGGTGGTGGGGCGTAGCGGTGGTCGACGGTGGTGGTGGTGGTGGCCGACGGCCGGAGGTGGCTGCCGGCAGTCACCGGCGGTGGTGGCCGGCGGCCGGAGGTGGCTGCCGGCAGTCTCCGGCGGTGGTGGCCGGCGGCCGGAGGTGGCTGCCGGCAGTCTCCGGCGGTGGTCGCCGGCGGCCGGAGGTGGCTGCCGGCAGTCACCGGCGGTGGTGGCCGGCGGCCGGAGGTGGCTGCCGGCCGTCTCCGGCGGCCGGAGTGGCTGCCGGCAGTCTCCGGCGGTGGTCGCCGGCGGCCGGAGATGGCTGCCGACAGTCTCCGGCGATGGCTGCCGGCGGCCGGAGGTGGCTGCCGGTGGTCGCCGGCGGTCGCCGACGGCCGGAGGTGGTTGTCGGCAGTCTCCGGCGGTGGTCGCCTGAGGTGGCTGCCGGCGGTGGGAGGGTGGTCGAAAAAAAAAACCAGTTTTTGGAGTTTTTTTTTTTACTCTGCAGTTTAAAAACTGATTTTTTAAATTGAAAAAAAAATGGTTACCAAACGCTCTTTTTTTTCAGTTTTTAAAACTGAAAAAAAAAGAGGGAAAAAAATTTTGTCAAACGGGGCCTAAAGAAGTTCATAGTCCACTAAATTTATACAAACTAGTCAGTAAAGGTAATATAAAACTGCAATGTTTAAAAAAAAAATGGAAACAATTGAAGCTTTAAGTGGAAGAGAAGTACGAGTCTAATAAAAAATCAGTACATAAATGTTATATATACACAATTGACTAGCAGGAATATGAATACGTGAGTTAGTCCCTTGTACAGAAACTGATACAGAACTTGACTAATAGCCGAAGCAGGCAGCCAGCAAAAGCACAAGAAAGCATGAGGGCAGTGAAAATTTAAATAACTGCACTTCCTTGAAGAATAACATTATTGTGAGGTGGAAAGTGTATTTTGAGATCATCCAAATTCGCACACCCACGGATGCTCAACCCATGCTCATTAGCTAGATGCAATAAGCAAATGAAACACAGATGCGGAGAGATATCATCAAGTGACGCAGCTGCTCTGCAGTCGTTCGGAAAGGTGGCCAAGACATGCCTTAACGAGATTGTTTCCTCCTGCCCCTTTTCACAAGTAAAGTTCCTTTATTGTTAGAACATGAATTTTCACCACAGAAGAAAGACAAGGATGTATGGGTGGGATGGGGAGGCAGATGGGGAGAAGCACCAAAAATGCAACAAAAGGCCGATATTTAGCATAGATAACAAAAGCAGTAGCAGAATAAAGCTCGTATCTCTATTTTAAATCAAATGATGCAGAGTAACTCTTTCCTTCTATACGAATCAAGGATGTCTGATCTTCTTTATCTATCTTTTGACAAATCAAGGGTACAAAAGTAGAGGAGAGAATCTTTCTTTAACAACGGTAGTTGCTTTTAGATGCATAACATTTCAGGTTTTCAATCCTTAAACTGCTCCATCACGACTTTGGAGGTAATTTGTTCAAGATGCAGAAACGGCATCTATTCAACAATTAGAGTAAGGCTGCATACACGATCCCGCAGTGATGACAGCCTTGTGACTAGTCCTAAAGCCACGGGGGACAGGAGACGCTATGTGGCGTGTCAGATATGACCCCAGGGATAGGCATTCTAATCAGGGTCCAACTCCAAATCTCTTCTCATAATCTGTTAGCCTTTCGGTGACTAATTGCTGACATCTCATCTCGTTACTCTAGCTCATATTCTAGAGTACCACTTTATCGAACAGGCTGTTGCCCCAGTGCATACTTATTCGCCATCTCCGGTTCTTTTCCCTTGTGTGTGTTTTTATGTGTTGTGTGCGTGGGTAGTTTTGGGGGGGGGGGGGGGTTCTTTAGAATTTTTAAAGAGAAAAGCAGAAAAGTAATTACTATCCTCCGCTCATAAAATAATGGAAATGGCATCCTATGATGGGTAATCACATAACAAATGGTCACTCTGGTTACCAGCAAAACTGCAGATGAAGCTTAACGTTACTTGAAGAGTAGCCATACTGAACCATAAATCCAGACTGCTGACAAATTTAAGGATTCCAAACAGGAGTAATAGATTAGGACAGGAAAGAAAGCAACTGTCTGCTCCGACTCTATTTTCCTCAATTTGCATGCTAAAACATAAAAGGGTGCTAGAACTTTAGACCTTTTCCAAACTAAAATTATGGTCTTTAATTTAATTTTTTTATAGGCAAGTCAAAAAAAAATTCCATTTTGAGATTAGTCTGAATAGCACAGCGCTAAGCGATACTTCAAAGATCTGAAAAATTATGTTACCATGAAGAAAATCCACTATTCTATTTACTTGAGTAAACAGCAGAATATGTACCTCAGCAGGCATTTGTTGCGATTCTTGCATACAGTTCCAAAGAACTTCTTTCAGCACATGAACATCAACTTGTTTAGATGTCTTGTCATATTGGACATCTATCTTATTTACCTGCATAATTTGTGTAAGAAAGCAAAGTGTAAACGAAACTATCATGCGATCCAAAGAAAAAACTAGAGCTATTTGCCATTAGTATTATCTTCCTAGAAGCAAAAGTTGAAAAAGTATGAGTGAAGAGTTCCAATTTCTACAGTTTCTTCTATTTTGTTGCTCAGCAACTAAAAGAATCTTAGACGGATAAAGTCTAGAAAATCCTAATCAACTGTTGAATCTAATGAGTAATCAGCAAGATGCACAATAACAACAAACCAACCTGACGAGGCTGAGACACAAGTGTACTTGAGTCCTCCACGTCGCTATAAGCATATCCATCATCAAATGCGTCACCAACCCCACTTGCATCATCCCAAGATGGCAATGGTCCATAGTCATCTGCCTTTTGACTCAGCTCATCTGACACGGAAGCCAGACTCCACTTAATAGGCATGTTTCATCAATTATATACACATTTATTCTTCTTAACGACATCAATAAAGGCATGATGTGACAATGCAGTGAACCTAACTAAAGACACAACGGAAAATGTCACAACAGAAAATGCAATTATCAAATTTTACGAGGCATGCGGGCAAAGGCCAAATAGCTGGTTCATAAACTGAATTGCTGCTTTGCATCAGACATACAAAAGCAACACTGAGATGAGAGAAAATCTCACGAACAATGCAACGAGCAGCTGCAACCAGAACAGGTGGTTATTTTTGTTAGGCTAAAGAACTCAACATTTCCCTCCAATGAAAAATTATGCCCTATTTGAATTTGGGTGCAAGAATTTCAGTATCCAATTGCCTGTATGATGCTGCTAAGTGCTAACTACCCAGTTTCAATACACGTAAGTTAGGCACAGAGACATCTCAGTTAAGAAATGAATGCTTCATGGATGGAATCACGATCTACTACTTATTTACTTTACCTGAAGCCTGGTCTTTATAAGCCGGGGGATTTCTTTCCTATGCTTCCTGGCTAAACAGAGTTGCCTTCCACACGTGCACTGAAACCAGAGTCTACAACTTAGGCAAAACCCTGAGTCTCTTGCTTGAACCTCATTCTCCTTTCAACAGTAAGGCCTAAACGTGCAAGGCAACAAATATAGCAGTTGGGGCAAAGGAAGCTTATGCTTTGGGGGCTTTAAAAAGGTTTTGGTGCCCCGAATGCTGTATAGGGATAGGTAGGACTAGTAGTCTAAGATCGATCATTCTTCAAACACCAGTCAGCGATGAGATAGGTATGCGCAAAGTAGTGCTTGATTGAGGGATGACCCCGAATCCATACTTTCCATTACTATACCTACTCCCTTCTCCTCTTTCAAGTGGGTTGAACTCTTTCTATGCAAAAGGTGAGAGCAGACAGATCTCCTATTTAACTTAACATAAAGCTGGGAGTGTCAAGTCCCATCACTTCTCTTTCTTGCATTACGTCATTAACGGCTAGCTCACCCAATCATGCCATGCTTGTGAGAGCCTCAGGATCATCCCAAGGATGGATCATATCATCAAAAGTACCCAGAGTTACCTTCTTGGCTAGTTCAATACACTTAACCAAGGAACGAAAGGTCAATCTGAACCGCCCGACCGTCTTTCTTCTATATCATTGTTCTATGGAAAGAAGATCCGAGGATAGACGGACCTAGTGCGGGAGACGGAGACCGGTCCAGGCAAGAAGTCCGGGGCTTTCTTATCGCCTCCATACACCATCATTAGACAAGATGCATACTGCTTCAGATAGAGAGC
This sequence comes from Escallonia herrerae, assembly GCA_033070095.1. NCBI lineage: Eukaryota > Viridiplantae > Streptophyta > Magnoliopsida > Escalloniales > Escalloniaceae > Escallonia > Escallonia herrerae. The sequence continues at coordinate 146,513 of JAVXUP010001772.1, read as the reverse complement.
AAGACCACCCCGCTACTAAATGCATGTTGCCGAAATTTCTTACTTTTTGGGGTAGACTGCCAGACAAGTCTTATTCAAGAATTCATACTAAAAAACGAGAATCCTCTCCAATTCTCTACACCTGATAGGTGAGACCAGCTTATTCGGACTTCTTCTGCCAAATGAGCCTAGAAAAATGTCCGAATGAGCGATCTTGAGAGGCAAAGACAGGATTTCAAGTCTTCACCGGCAACCTCAATCCCAAAGTTATGCGCCTTGCTAGCATACCGAGACAGCCACCCAAGAAGAAGCCTTTCACTTTTAGAATGAGCATAGACCCAGGGAGAATAGCAATCCCAAATGAGAGCTCCTAGAATGGAAGCCAGAAGAAAAGAAGGGACTAAGGTGGATTACTGGAGATGGGGATAGCCACGCTTCGCCCTTCCATGAACTGTGTGACAGGAGCTCAACTTACTCTTCTCTGGACCGGAGACAGAGTTAGCCTTCTTAACCCAGCACACACTTACTGCCATTTCTTTTTAGATATGTGAATCTTATCCTTACCCAAACCGCTTTTACTAAGCAAGATGCTTCTATCATTGCAATTTCCTTCAATTCAATGAATAAAGAAACAACAAATCCTTAATAGATACAGTCAGCTAAAGTAAGGTGCTGAGGTCTACGAAGACTGTGACTATGAAGCTGCTTGGTTATACGACTAAGGGGCCGTGAGTAGGCATCATAACCAAAAAAGAAGATGGACTAAGGCGATCTGGTGAACCTAGCTCCGGGGTATGAGATTAGGCATTTCTGTTTAACGAAGTAAGTCGGAGACTATCTTTATCTCCATTTATGATAATATCCATGCGCCTTGCAGAGTGACGAAAGTAACTCAACATCATAATATAAACCCAAACTGGATATAAAATGAGCTGCAAAATTGGTTTGGAATGCTATTTAAATTCTGGTATGAAAGGCTTGTTTTCCTACTTAAGAATTCATGACAATTAGCCAACTGTGCATTCGGAGGTCTAAGCATTACATATTTGGGGCTATTAGGTATCATCTCCTTATGTGCATATTACTTTGATTTGTTTTAAGGTGCAACCGATTCTATCAATCAGTATCCATCTCCTATGCTCGAACTAGAAACTTCAGTGGATATTAGTCTCAGGCTTGAAATCCCATACACATCGAAAAAAGTGGTCTCACCTGAAGGCCTTCTTCCTCTTCTCCCAAGGCACTACAACCCCAAAATCGTAGCAGTGAGTACGTCAAAAAATAATACGATGGAATACAAAAAATACACAACTGAAAGCTATGTTGTTTACCATAACATTTGGTAAAAGAAATAACTTGACAAGATCCTCCGGTTGATAGTGGCAATCTTCTGGAAGTGTAGTATTAGAAAGCTCTCTTTTTGCAGGGAGCAATAAGGACTTTGGGTTCTTAGGAGGAGCAAAAATATCTGATGAATCATTGTCCAAAGCTTTAGTAAAATCAATCTCAACTTCTGCTTTCTTATTCTTTGCTTTCTTGATTGTTAATGGTGATCCATTTTCCTTGGTAGAATCCACTGAACCTACAAAAACAGATTACTTACCACATAAGAAAAAATATGATTCTTGCCAAAGAAGTGAACTAGCCACCGGCTTATAGAGCTTACCTTTAGCCTTCCGATACTTCCAATGATCAGGGCCTGCCCAGGAATTTTGTTTTGATGTAAAACCCAAAGTTAAAAACAGAAAGCCATCGACTTCTGCTGAACTGTTGTCCCCGTCATCATCATCATCAAAAGTAAATGGTTCACTTTCCTGTAAAATAAACCTCAGTGTCGGCGCCCCTCATTCTACTCGCCACGTCAAGATAAGAAAATATCAAATTATGTGTATGACATCCAAAAACACTGGTGAATAATTATTCAAAGCACCTCATGATGACTTGGTAAATTTGGATCTCCACCATGAATTCCCTCATCAACCACACTTGTTGGGTCATCATGGTCAAAGTCCCAGGCACCACAGTTCTCAAATGCATCATTATCCAACTCAGCATTATTATTTGCAGGCTCATAAACTTCTTCTGCTTGTTGTCTAGTAGAGAATGTAGCTGATGATCTCTGATTCTCTTCATCAAATTGATGAACTATATACCTAAGACTTGGTGAAATTTCATCCTTCTTTGGTACGCTAACCACCATTTCTTCAATGCATTCTTTGCAACCAGAATAAATACAAAAAACCAAAAATTACATAAAGGTTATGATTCCTTCCAGCAAAACAAACTTGCCAACAGAAACCGTAATAACCACGTAACCATGTATTACCCAAAGGAACAGACCTCTAGCAAATGAAATGTCAATTGTCTCTGCTTTATCCTTCTGACTTGCACATGACATACACTTTCCTGGTACTTCCAGTGAATCAAAAAGCACTCGGCAGCCACCATAAACTCCAAGATTATTCAACAAGAGACCCTTGGCCCCACCTTCGTCAAATTGTGCAGATGTCTGATGATAGAGAGGATCCACAGCAAATGCAACTGAAAAAAGAAAAAGAAAATGCATCACACCCTTGGAATCATCAGTAGAAACTTTAAAAAAAAAAGGGCATGCATACCATCGAACTTCTTCACATTAAGAGACTCGAATGATGATTCCAGTGTCGCTAAAGGTGACAACTGCATTTATCGAATTAAATTAGTTCAAATCCAACAAATGACCTGCTATACTAATCCAACATAAAATCAACCTTTTTCCCTTGCTCTTTCTTGGAACAGCCTTCCTCTTGCTCACTGTTGATATTAGCATCCTCCACCATGCTATCTGCATAATTCCATATGTCAAAAGACTAAAAGTAGAAACACAAACAAACCATTAGAAGCTAACATACTGTGAGAACTAAGAACTATAACGACCACCTGTTTCCATCTTGATGTACAGCATATGCTGCTCCTGTCAACATAATTGACGATTCCACAGACAACCACAACCATCATCAAAAAGCCGTAAAAAAAAGCAGAAAACATGCTAACGTAAAAACTAGCACAACCATTTGAAATTTCAACTCTGATCAGAGCTTCTGTAAAGCTTTAAGGATAAGCCTGAGTGTTACTCACCAAGGAAAAATCACTACAGATAAGCCACTGTGTTAAATGCATTCTGAATCTACCAGGGAAAATTGTGTGTACTTGACAAAGAAGAGGGCGTTATCAAATGCTAGGAACACTTCCAATTTTTCTTGTCCTTGGTGCTTTTCTAACAAAAGGGACAAATGGTACAGAAAACTTTTACCAGCTTGCTTGCTGATCAAGAAGGAAGTAATCCAAATATTGAAGCTGGAAAAATATTTTGTTTCTACAGCTAGGAGGTCAAGTATATTCAATTTCTGGTCTCCTGGTACTATCTCTAGCCTCCAAAAGGTAAACATACCAGAAGTGGCCTAGCCTCTTGTATTTTGTTACAGCTAACGAAATTCAGATTAGACATACAATCTCAAATTCATTTTCCAGTATATGTGTTCTGTCACTGCTATAGGAGAAGTCACAGACTCTGACCCGCTCATCAAAAGACAAATAATGATCTTGGGGTTTAACCAGTAAATAATTAGCACCAATACTGGCCATTGAGATAATAAAACTTACAATATGCAAAGAAGATAGCACGGCAAATAGTTGCTTGAAGAATCAAGTTTTAGTGGGTTGTAAGGAAGCTAACCTTGTTCGTTTTCTTGTCCCACACGATTAATCCCTCCCAGGACCTTATATGCCTCTGAATGCACTGAATCAACCCTCATTGAGTATATCTTAACCCCAGCCTCAAGCGTACAACTTGCCTGCAGTATAAAAAGTAAAAATGACACACATGCAAACAAACTCAGAGACATAGTATACGTGTATGTATGTGTAGGCCATTGGTGTGTGAAGATAAATGTGCGTCTGCAGGCGGCAGATGTGTGAGCTGGACAAGTTATGCTACCAGGCAGAGGTGATAGCAATCATATAACATTTTGGATCGTGCTTATAGGTCTCAAAGAGAAGCAACGAATACATATCTCAATAGATGTGTGCCAAAGTTAAATAGACATAGATACGTGTATGTATGTGTAGGTCATTGGTGTGTGAAGATAAATGTGCGTCTGCAGGCGGCAGATGTGTGAGCTGGACAAGTTATGCTACCAGGCAGAGGTGTTAGCAATCATATAACATTTTGGATCGTGCTTATAGGTCTCAAAGAGAAGCAACTAATACATATCTCAGTAGATGTGTGCCAAAGTCAGCAAAAATGTCATGTTCTTGCGCATGTTTGAGTAGATAATCAAATATAAGGTCTATTGGCACAACAGGGTTCTAAGTTGTAGCAGAAATGCAGTGGTCGTGTAGCCCATATTAAAGCTGCAAACAGTACTATAATGAACAGTATGCATGAAGCACCATATTACAATCATCTTCCTCCACCTCCGCAAATCATGATGGTCAAAATAGAAATGCTCTGCCATGGATAAGACCTCTGAAACTTTGCCACAACGTGAAGTGAGAAGATTGAACTGAAAAATAGTACCTTCACCACCCACCAAAGAGCATTGGACTCCTAAGTGCAGAATCCTAGCTCTCTTAGCAGCTAGCGCTATGAGGAACCTACGTACTGATTCACTTCACAATCTTAAAAGACCCTTCTAAATCCAGATTTCTTCCTAGCCTGTCACCTATAAGGACTAACATAATCGCCCCTATAGTCATCTTATTAGCAGCCAACTTATACAGCTCTGGAACCACCTATGAAGTGGTTCGTCTACCTTGAAGGATATGTGCTTAAGAAAAATCAATCCGACCTGGTCAAGTGGCTACAACCCACTCATCAGTCCAAAACCTCAACCCCAGGCAGTATTTGATAGCCATTTTTTCAGAAGCACCTATTCCTTCAGACCCATGCCCCTTCCTTAATTTGCAAGCCCATTTCTTACCAGTTAATAAACCAAGTACACTTTGGACTCATTTTTGTAAAATTTCCAGAAAAAATCCTCCACATTTATCAAGCCTGCACGGGTCGTATGGGAAAGAGTACAGTAAAATAAGGGGAAACTCGACACAATGAACCCCCCCCCCCCCCCCAAGAACCACAGACACACACTCCCACACCAAGCCAAACTTAGTGCATGTCAGCCTTCTTCAAGAAAATCATTATGTACTCAAAATCTGATGAGGCATACAATGGTTAACAGCTCTTAGGCACATGACCTCTTAAGGCTTGATAGATTATAACCAAATGCATCCAAACTAACAGCCAGAAGCGAGGCATTGCAACAAGAAATTATTTTGAGTAAGTTCAGCTATTGTACATCCGGCCAGAAGCAGCAAATGAGTACAAGAACTTGTTAAAAGCAAAATGTAAAACAGTACGAAAGTCCTACAGGCGAAAGAAATCTGTTCATACTCATAATTTAAATGGGTCCACAAATCACGAGTGGTGATGCAAGCAGTATTACATGGTGCAAGGTCAAACACTCAGGGTTCACCGCAAGACGTGGCGCCAATATGGCACTGACGTGGCATTGCATGCCACTCGATTAGTTGGCACCCATTTTGGCACTCATCTGACCATCAATCTGGCGGCGGCGGACTGCCCAATCGAGACTAGTTCAAGTGGGACCCACAAGCCCATAGCTTCCTCAACAAACGGCTCACTATCTGAGAAGCACCAGCCAGCCATTATTAGGTGATCTGAAATGATATTTGCCTTCTAAAAGGCCTAGGGTTCTTTGGACATCATGATAAGCTTACTTAAGGCGTGGTATTCTCACTAAGATAAGCCATACTCCCAAGGTTTGGTCTGAACTAAGAGCAATAATTTTCAGGGTTAATTTAAGCAAATATGATTGGACTCCCTGAGCACATCGATATCATCGGGAAAGGGTTTAGGGACGATGGCATGGAGGATGAACCTAGTGGCTAAATAGGGAAAGATATAGAGATGGAACCAGTTAATGGTATTTTGACTCTCTTATGCTCTTTCACTTTTCAGCATAAGTAGTAAAAAAGGTGATATAATAGCATATAAGGGGTGAAAATAACCTTTTCATATATTTTTTGTCAAGATAGCGAGAAGACCATTGCACAAATATAAACCTAAAACCAATGGTACAATACACAAAACACACGGTACAATACCATTTAGAATTTTTGTGGGGGACCGTGACCCACCTTTCTCACAAGGTGGCTCCGTTTCTGGCATAATACCTTTCTTGCTCCAATCAACTTGACTAATTAGTGCAGTGTAAACCCCAAAGCTGAGAAAGCTACACGATTCTTACCTGCTCCAAAGCCGCTTGACATAAAAACTTGCGTCTGCAGGTGTAACCTCAGTGGTGCACGCAAGAGTAGAGACGTGTCATGGCAGTAAGAGCTACTTAACCGAGTGATTTTGCTTGAAGAATTCCTAGGAAGTTTAGAATCTCTTCAATTTAAAATGCCTGCATTTTGAAATTTCAGAATTCGCAAAGTTCAATGTTTGGCAGTTTTTGCAGATGGGTATTGTATCACAGTGATTGGTTACGAAACAAATGATTTATAGATGAATTGTTGAAACAGAGGATGAAAAAATAGATGTCTAGGATTACAAAAGATGGGGGGAGAGAGTGATGAACGGTCGGAAAAGTAGAAAGACGTGGCACAAAAAAAAGCTTGAAATGCGGAAGGTAGTTCTCTCGTGGATTTGACAAAAAACTAGTATAGAGAGGTTATTCCAACTGGGGATCTTGACCCCCCAAATCTTCTTTCAAATCCCTTCTATAATTTCACAAATTCTCTTTTGTAGTTGCTTAACAGTAGATTTCATTCAAGGTAATTTCAAATCTTTAGCCAAATTGAAATCCCTAGTTGAAATACCTCATCCAAATACACTCTAAGCTTCTGCCCCCCAAAGCAATTATGACCTATTGATCTATTCCCAAAGGAACAATGCTATACGCGATTTTAATTCATCAAAGCTAGAGGATCTTGGTCAGAAGCTAGTACTCCGAGAGCAACTCAAACATCCTACCATTTACATTCCAAACCAAGCTTCTCAAGACACCTCTCTCGAGTTTGCCCTGGGTTCCATCATTGTCCTCCTTGGACTCTCAGTCGCTTGAAAACTAAAGGTCTTTACCATGACAAGTTACTGTTTTACAAGCGAGTTTCCAGCTCGACGCGGTATGAGCCTCGCATAACGGATTATTCCAACATTTCAAATAATTCAAATTCATCAAGTGCTCATGTTCTCTATGTGAACAAAATCATAAAACATGGATAAGGGGAGGTGTAAGTCGTCATGCTAAGGTAAAAAAAAAACAGTTTCATACTGCGAAGTTGCATCGTAATTCAAAATTGATCTTTTCGAACTTGCATAAGGCCCATATGCAACGACAAGCACTGCCCCGTTCTCAATCAACTCTTATACTGCAACAATCAAGTGAAAAGGACTTCCGCTATTCAAAGTTATGGTAAAGCAAGAACGTACAAGAACAAAGTCAAAAGTTATTTCTCAGTCATTACATGATAGCGGCTAAATTTTTCTAAAATTTCTAGAAATCATGAGAAAATGGGTAATACCAAATTATTACTATCATTTATTCTTAACTTTTCACCCTTAGCAGTAAAAATTTGTTAATTTCTAGAATGAAAATTGAGGAAAGATGACCAAAATAACTAGAATCAATTATTTTGAGCACGAGATTTGATTACCCAATATGACTTCACAAAATTACAAAAGTATACATTACCAGACAAGCCTTTTGCACAAAATGCAGAGGAAACAGAGGAGGAGGAGCAGAAGGCAGTCTGAACAAATTGTTGCATCTCATCTGTATGCACCAAGGACGCTGTTCTATCGCATCTAATCTGTAAGATGCGAGTGAGGAAAAGGATGCAGGCAAAAGTGATTGTTCCTCCGTAGTAGTCTAATGTGCCTTAAGCAAACACCTTTTGGGCTGGTTTGTTCAAGGACACAAGTGACCTTCAGAAACAATATGATTCAACTTCTTGTAATCGACACAGAAATTATATCCCTTACACTTGTGGCGTTGCCTTTTTTAAAAAGCCTTTTCCTCGAAGTCTTTTGGTTAATAACCACTCTCTCTGATTGAGTTACCTCTATGTTTCTCGGCAACAACAACAGTTGCAAAATCCTTCTTATCCTCTAAAGTTCTTTTAGTGAAGAGACGAGTTTCTTTACGCATAAGCTCTCCAGGAACAATATCCATGTCAGGTTAAAAACCGCAATTTAGCAAGTTGGCGCGTGCTACTTCATATTAGGCCTAAAGTTTCAGTAGGAACTACATAACTTTCCCTTCATCAATTAACTTCTTGATAGTCTGAAGATAACATTGGGCTGTCACATCACCAAGATGTGCCTGTTTATATTCGGTCCATAATGTCAAAGATCCAGCATACAAATACTGGATTTTCTTCTTGTCTTCGAGGTAATCGAATACATCACATGACCAATCTAAATTTTTTGGGTAAGTTTGATTGCTGATGTAACCTCAACTGATACTCCCACATCTGATTTGCAGTTTGAAATCCACCCATATAGACTCCAAACTAGCATCTACACGTCAGAATCCCCAAGACCAGCTTGTCATTGTTAGTAATCCATTGTCGAACGCCTTTGGCATCTTCAGCCAGCAGTTTAACATTCTGATACAGATACATCAATTCCCTTTAACAAAGAATGAAGTGAAAGAACCAAATAGCATAGTTCGATCCATCAAACTTCACAGAAATCATATCACCTTGACAAAAGCCATGAATTTTCAGAACCGAGGTTGCAGAAGAAGAGGTCCAAACAGAGCAGGAAAAGAAAATTCGAACAAAACATAATCTGATCGGTATTGATTTTCCTGTCACAATCGACCGTTCACACGGACTCAATTCAAGGAGTTGGAGTAGGATGAGAATGATCAAAGAGAGGAAAAGAAAACTCAACCTCGGTATTATATTGGAACAATGATAAAGGAACGGATGAAATCAAACAATTGACAAGATGGCGAGATGATCAGAAACCAGCTCTGATACCATGTCAATATCAAGACTTGAACGACAGAAATGTGAGGCAAGCATATTTTGTATGTCACTGTTCCTTCCAATACATGGTGAGCTATACAAGCTAGAAAAGTATCATAGTGTCATAGTCAGCTTTTTAATGACATTATCATAGTCAGATAGAAACAACAAATGAGATCCTAGACTTTAGGGAACTATGCAAAGAAACATATCGTAGCGTTCTGGCAGATTACAGATTGGTTCTAGGCAATCCCTTCACATTTGATGCATCGTTGCACTCAGATTGACACTCATTTACGAACTAAAGTCTAAAGCATATTCCAGCAAAATTAACGGGAAATCTCAACGCAAACCTACTTTAACGGCAGAAATGTCAGTGTATGCTGCAAATCAGGGTACAGAAACAACCATTTCAAAATAACAAAATATAAGTTACCTTCTGAAAATTTGTCTCCACGTCTTCTTCTTCAACCTTGATAATCTCGCAAAGATGATCAATCAAACTCAGCTCCCACGTGTTCTTCTGATTAATTTTCTGCACACTCCACATTACTCAAAATCAACAATTCGTATTCACACGCACAAATGTACACACGTACACAAAGGGGTAAGTGATACGAACATTTTCACTGGCGAGTTTGATGCAGTTTTGGAACAATTCGAGGATCTGATGCTTGCCGAGGCAAGGGTCGGACGGAGGAGGATCGGCGGCGGCGGAGGCAGGGACGGCTTTGCGGCGGATGGCGGCGGCACGGGCGGCGCGTGCCTGAGCGCGCTCAAGTTTGTCATCGTTGGAGCCGAGGAAGAACGGGCTGGTCGGGGACATGATTTGTGGCCTCTGCTTCTGAGCCGAAGATGGAGTAGGGCTTAGGGGCTCCGCCATTGTTTGGAAAAGTCGGTGCAGTTAGATTTGGGCCTTCTAGGGTTTCAAAAGCTCCACCCTTTACAAAATCTGGGAATGCGCGCGGGTGAGAACGTGTGTCTTCCGGTGTGTGTCTGTGGGAAATCGGAGTGTCGGAGATGGGTGTGGGTTGTTGGTGAGGTTATGGAAAAGACTGGTTAGTTTCCCTCCTTGAAATTTGAATTTGGGACTGAAGTACGCTGCAGGAGGCGAATTAAAGAACGAATATTTTCAAGTTTCTCATATCTATATACTACTAAAAGTATGAATCTTATAAATTATTTTATTTTATTTTTACCATTCGTTAATTATTCAAATAACAATCCTACATTTTCATAAGGGATAATTCTATTTTAGTCCATTGTATTTTACCTGTCTTTTTATTTTGATCCCTATATTTTTAAATCCTTGAAAAGTGTCAATGTACTATGCATCGTTTTTAATTTAGTCTCACCGTTAACATTTTTGTTAAAATTTGGGGGTATATTAGTCAAGCCGTAGCCTTATAGCCCTAAACTTCTCCTCTTCCCTTTCTCTCTCTTTTCCCTTCCCCGTTTTCCCTTCCTCCCTCTCTTCTCCATCCTAGCAGCCACCACCAAAGTCTTGAACTCCAAATTTCATCTATAAAACTAAACCCATCAATCTTCCACTACAATTACATATGGCTCACCAAACATGGAACATCCCCTACCTGATTTAACATACCCTTCATCTTCCCAACACTAATACCCCAATTACAGCAAAGGAAACCTAGGAAGCCCACCCAATTCCTTCCATTCTCAAATCTGCAATGAAAAATGACAAGAATATGCAAAGGAAACCCAGGAAGGTCGCCCGTCTCTATGGAGGGCTTATGCATTCCTCCAATTGCTAGAGAAAGGGCAGAAGCGGGCCAGCTAGATGAATCTGCAAAGGAAACCTAGGAAGGTCGCCCTTATGATCGCCACGTTGGACGCTGTCTTCTTCCTCCGCGGTGCCGCCGGTGACACCATCACCCTCATCTACCCAGAGTCTCAATTGGCTCACCACCTCCACAAGGCAAAGCTCCCCAAAATTGACTACAATTCCATCATGCCCATCACTGACGAATCGACGCCATTCATAAACTTTTTTGCATTATGGAAAAGGAAGGCAGAAAGGGAAGAGATATGGAACATTTTTTCATTATTTGACTAAAATACCCCCAAGTTTTAATATAAATGTTAACGGGGGGACTAAATTAATGACGGCACACAGTACATGGACTGATTTAAAGAATTTTAAAGTACAGGGACTACAATAAAAAAGTAGGGAAAGTACAGGGGACTAAAACGGAATTATCACTTTCCATTAATACTATTATTATCATATCATTTTATAAATACTACTATTAATTACTAATTTTGTAATCATTTCTGATTTATTAGTTATTCCAATGATAACCTTATCATTCCCTAATTAGTTTTTTTGTAATGTGTTTAATGAACACTAGGTTATAAATTTAATCTAAACCTACATTTACACATTTAAAAATAAAATGTGTGGTTGCAAAAAATATATTTATATGTATGTGTGTGTGTGTGTGTGTGTGTGTGTAAAAGTATGAATGTTGTAAATCATTTTTGGACGATTATGTCCTCCGTTAATTACGTCAATTATATTCTTACCCTTCTTTTATTACCCCCTTTCAAAATTTGATAAAATTAAAAGAACATTGGATAAAGAATCAATTCTATACATTGAAAAATAAAAAGTGTGATGAGAAAGAAAAACAGCACAAAGAAATTCATTTATTATTCTCTTTTAATTTGGTTAAAATGAAATAAACATTAGATATTGAACTGATTAATAAGAACTGTGATTTTTTTCCTTACATTTTTTGGTTAGCAAACACTTAGCCAATTGAAAAACTTAAAAACAAAAATAAAATAAAGAAACTGAAATACATGAAAAATCAATTAAGAAACAAAAAATTGTTGGAAAAAAGATAGAAAAAAAAAAACCGAAGAAGGGTTAAATATGTATAAGAAAATAAGGCTTAAATATAGTGTCAATTTGAACTAAAAATATGTTCAGCTATTGCAGTTGAAGACTGGGTGTTTTGTATTTCTTATTGATGAAATGCAAAGCACATGATCTTGAAAATTGCAAATCTTAACCATAAACCAATTTAATAGATTACAAAAATAAAGACGTAGATTCATTCTTTTAATTTCTCCATTTATTTTTATTTTCAGCAGTACCATCAAACATTTCTTTAATCCAGAAATTTAGAAAGAATATTTTCAAGCATTGAACTGATTACAATTGCGAACATCAAATTTACGTTTCTTCTAAAACAAGGCACAAAAGAAATAAGAATATAATTAAATTACATTATTTTGATCCCACAAAAGATAATAATATCACGTCAAATATTACTCTCGATTATATTCACGTACAACGTACGTGCTCTATACTAGTGTTGTTAAAGGTTAATAGTTTTAGGATAAATTACACAAAACTCCCCCAAGGTTTGCCATAATTACACTCCGTCCCTTACACTTAGCTCAAAAAGTAACTTTTTCTCTTACGGTGTTAACGGTGCAATACAAAAAGGACATGAATGCCCCTCAGACTGTTTTCTTGGAATTTTGGAGGGAAAACTTGTTCTTGAGAATTGGAGGAAAAACTTCTTCTTGGGAAGGAGGAAAAAGGTTAGTAGAGAGGTAGGTAGGTAGGGGGTCACTGTGCGATCAAGAGAAGGGAGATTATGCACAAGAGTGAAGCCTAGAAAAAAATCAGAGCGAAGCATTTCACAGCCCTAATCTCATCTCAAAGGCGACGCACCCACTTTTGGTGTCACTGTGCTACAGGACGAATGAACGGTGGCTTTCTGCTTGAAGGTATGTTTTCCTAACTCTTTCATGTCTTTCACATTTTACTCATTACTTCTTAATTCTGGTCTTTCTTCTTTTGCATGATTTCCCTAGTTGAGCTCCAAAATTTGAAAGCCCAAATTGCAAGCCCTAATGTAACACGTAATTGAACCCCTTAAATTGAATGCCCTAATGGAACCCTAATTTAACGGCCTAATTCACTTAGACACGTGATTGAACCCTAAATTGAATGCCCTAATCGAATCGAACCCTAAATTGAATTTCCTAATCTAACCAAACCCTAAATTAAACTAATTGAACCCCCTAATTGAACCCTAAATTGAATGCCCTAATTCACTTAAAGTAATTGAACCCTAACCGAACCCTAAATTGAAGTAATTAAATCCTAAATTGAATGCTCTAATCCAACCGAACCCTAAATTGAGCTAATTGAACCCTAAATTGAATGCCCTAATCTAATCGAACCCTAAATTGAACTAATTGAACCCCCTAATTCACTTAGAACTCTAAATTGACTGTCCTAATTCACTTAGACCCATAATTGAATCCTAAATTGAATGCCCTAATTGTAGCCCTAATTTAACCCCCTAATTTTTTATCCTATTACTACATAATGGCCATTGAAAGGAGATATGAACTGATGGTCCACTACTGTAGCATTGTTGATAGCATAGTTGATGTGGATCTTGACAAATATAGCCATATTGACCTGCTTACTGATGTAAATGATCTAATGTTGATAGACATCCCCCCTGGGTTAGGTACAACTATTTCCCTATACTATACTTTGTTTGGAACCAATGTCAGGGCTGAAATAACATCCAATAAGTCTTTACTTGACATGTTTGCACTGTGTGAGAATTCAAGGGAGATTCATGTGTTCTTAGAAACTGTTGGGGCAAAACCTACAATAGTTAGTTATCCAAAACCAAATGTTGGGGCAGCTCAAAATGACACTAGACCTGGGAGTAGTAGGCATCTGAAAGTGAGAGTGATAGTGAGGATGATAGTGAGGAGGAGATGCACCACACTAGTGGTGATTCTGATTCTGAGGACAATGATTGGGAAGTAAGGGAAGAATTAAGTGAGACTAATGAAGAGGCAAGTGATGAAGAGCCTGTGACAGATGATGATCAATTAAGTGAAGATGAGTTGTCCAACTGTGCTGATAAAGATGAAAACCCTCTGTGCAACAATGATGATAACTTGGATGCTGAAGCAGTAAATGTAGACAAATACATGAGGGGAGAGCTATTTGAACATAGGCCATGTGAAAATGTGAAACCATTGAACCGTACAAGTGTTTGTTGTTTGAAGATGTCCATCATTTTAGGGCAACTTTGAGGGACTATTGTATTCAGACTGGGTTTAAGCTGGTCAGAGATAGGAATGAAAAGAACAGGGTTGCTGCCCACTGTGGTAATCTTGGATTTAGTCGGAGGATATATATGCACCTCCTATTCCTGATGGGAAAACTTTAGGTCTTGAACATTCTTGTGTAATGGGCAATACTAACAAGGAGACCAATTCCACTTAGATTGCACAGAAACTGATTGGGCACATTAGGGGAAATCCTGATATTACCTTAGATGGGTTGCAAGAGCTATTGCTAGAAAACTATGGTGTAGAGGCCCATAGAATGCAGTTGTATAGGGCAAAAAAGAAGGCACTAGAAAAGATTGAGGGGTCTCATGCTGAGTCATATAAGAAAATGTGGATATATGGGCATGAGGTGATGAAGACCAACCCTGAGAGCTTGTTCAAGCTTGAAACTCAAAGAGTTCCACCTAACTTGGATTTGCCTCACTTCCATAGGTTGTTCTTTTCATCTATAGCTTGCAAAATGGCTTCAAGGATGGTTGTAGGCGATTTCTTGCAGTTGATGGATGTCATCTTAAAGGCCTTATGGAAGTGTATTACTGTCTGCTGTGGGCCTAGATGGGAATAATCGGTTGTTCCCTATAAGATTTGCTGTTGTTGAGAGTGAGAACACAAAGAGTTGGATGTTTATTCTGCATCACATTTATAGCATCATAGGTGATGGTCCTGAGCCAAAGCCATGGGTGATCATGTCTGATGGACAAAAGGGTACTGAGATTGCCCTAACAGACATTGTACTACATGCAACTCATAGAAGGTGTTGTAGGCATCTTTTCTGTAACTTTAGGTCTAGATACCCTAGCATGAAGCTTAAAAGCTATTTTTGGTCTGCTGCTAAGGCATACAATGTGGATGACTTTAACCTAGCTATGAGACAGATGGAAGACTTGTCACCAGAAGTAACTAAGTGGTTAAAAGGTCATAAGGTAGAGAGCTGGGCTAGGTATACATTTAACCCTGCTGTTAAGAATGAGCAGGTAACCAGTAATGTGGTGGAGTCCTTTAACAACTGACTAGGAAAATTAAGGGAAAAACATGTGCTATCCATGATTGATAACATTAGAACTAGGCTGATGGTAAAGGTACATGAAAGGTTTGCAAAGGCTGCTTCTTGGGAGGATGTAGTAGCTTCAAAGATAATGAAGAAATGCAAACTGGCAGTTGCTAAATCTAGGTGCTGTAAAATAGTCATGGGTGCTGAGGGTACAGAGTTTGAGGTAGCTGACCTTGGGAATGTGCATGTTGTGAATTTAGTGAGGAAAAGTTGTTGTTGTTGTAGGGTGTGGGATCTTACAGGCATACCTTGCAAGCATGCATCAGCATGCATCAACACCAGGAGAATGAATGTGGTTGATTTTATGGATAAGTGCTACATCAGGAATACTTATTTGAAGGCTTATGGTCATGTTATGCACCCACTGTATGATAAGATCCACTAGCAACCAGCTCCAGGGGATCCTTTGCAACCTCCCCCTTTTTGGAGGTTGCCTGGCAGGCCAAGAAAGGAAAAGAAGAGGGCAGCTGATGAACCTGCTAGATAAGGAAAAAGGTCATGTACTCTGAAATGTGGAATTTGTAAGCAAGTTGGCATAACAAAAGGACCTGCCAAAGGGCACCAATGGGAAGCAATAGAAATGCCAATGCTGCAAGACCAGGGAGGGGGGAGACAAGGTAGGGGCAGTCAAGGTAGAGGCAGTCAAGGCAGAGGCAGTGAAACTGGGTGCAGTCAGGTTGGGTGCAGCCAAGTTAGCATGAATGAGCATGTAACCAGTGATTTCTTTTAATTGTTTTTCAGACTCTAATTTATTACTCCCTCCGTCCCTAAGAAACTGATCATATTTTCTTTTTGGGTCGTCCCACAAAAACTAATCACTTCTAAATTAGGAAATATTATGTATGTATTTTTACATATTTACCTTTTCTATATTTTTTTATTCTATTTCTCTCATCACATTTAATTCTCTACCAACTCATTTTCTCTCTCCTGGTCCACCACTTTACACTTTTTTATTCTATTTCTCTCCACATTTAACACTCTACCAACCAATTTTCTCTCTCATGGCCCACTCTCTTCCCCCTTTCTCTAAAGGGTAAAATGGAAAAGACATACAATATATAACTTAAATCCTTAATATACGTGCAAGGTCAAATGGATCACTCTTTTAGGGACGGAGGGAGTATGTTTTTCTCAAGTTTTCTCAATCTATTTTATTATTTTTTTAACAAGGAGGACCTGAGGTGGTGGCTCAAACCCAGGAGTTACAGCCTTGAAGCTGTTGTGAACTGTGCAGATTATTTTGTAAATATGAAATGACTTTTGTGAAGCTAGTTGAAGATAGATTGAAGATTATTTTGTGAAGCTTATTGAAGAAACTATGAATGAAGATTATTTTGTGAAGCTAATTAAAGATATTGTGAGGATTATTTTGTGAAGCTAAGTGAAGAAACTGTGAAGACCTTGTGACTGAATATAAGTTTTTGAAGTTGAAGTCCAAGGAATATGTTAGCTTTAGGTCCCAAATATGTTTACAGACAATGTGTACACTTTGTAAAGTTTAGGTTGCAATCAACACACATGCACAAGTTTGGATTATGTAAGCTTAGAGCTTGGGGATGATGCAAACTGTCTATTTTTTTAATAATGTAACCATGGTTGTATTAAATCTCAGTACTTTTGTGTAATTTACCCTTTGTGTGTCTTTTCATGAATATGCACAAGTTTATGTGCACATTGCAGTTTGGTGCAGTGTGTTTGTGCATTTGTTCCGTTGCACTTGGTTCTCTGCACTTAGTCTATTGTAGTGAGTTTATGCAGTTTGTTGCAGTACAACAGTGTGTTGCAGTGTGTTGGTGCATACTACTATGGTGGTGCAGTTTGTTTGTGGAGTTGGTTGCAATATGTTGGTGTACCCTGGAATGATTTGGTGCAGTTTGTTTGTGTGCACACACACTGCACCCCAGTGCAATGTGTTAGATGTGTTTGAACAGTTGTTTTGTTTGAGCAGGGAGTTTGATCAAGGGTTTTGCAAGTGTAATGTGATTGTGCACTTGATTTGTTGCATTGAATAGTGACTCCAATCCAACCATTCATCCAGTTTGTCTGATGGTCCAGTTTGTTTGATAAGTTGTTTTGAGCAGGGTGTTTGATCAGGTCCTGAACATTGTGCAAGTTTTTCAGCAATGTGTCACTCCAATCCAACCATTCATCCATCATATTCATTCACAACATGTCATGAGCACAAACAGTGACTTTTAAAATTACACAAAACTCCCCTGAGGTTTGGAGCAATTACACTGAGATCCTACTAACTTTAACATCATATAAGGCCAAATAGAGAGAACTCTAGAAAATCACATTCATTCACCTTCTTCATTCAGAGTCATTACAAAAGATTACAAAAGAGCCCTGGAAAGGAAAATGAAGCCCACATTACTTGCAGTACATAAACACACACTTACATCCCTCATTTGCGGATAACAAAAATCATCACCATAATACACATCCATGAGGAAATTAGAAAAGAAATAACCAATAATTTCATCATTGCCTGATTAGCTTTAATCAACTGTAATTTTGCCTGGTTACAACTCCATTTCCATCAAAAAATTGCATCTTTGCTTCTTCATTGATCTCAGGCCTTTGAATCTCTTCAGAAAACTCAGATAAGCATTTCATTGACCTTCCACTTGGCTTCATTTTTTCTCTATCAGATGTGCACCAGCTGAACATTTTACATCCACCACTTGCACAAGAGAAGAAATAGCTTACTCTTACCTGGCTTCTCATCAGATTCAACAATCCTCAAGTTTGTCCTCTTTCTACACCAACAATCCATGTACCTAAACCTCAGATCCAACCATTCTTCACTATTTTCTGACTAAGACATTGTTACCTCCTCAAGCAGGTAGGTCCGATTTTACTTTATGGATAAAAGGGCACGAGCAGAAGGTGGAGGAAGGGAAAAAGGGTCTGTGGAGTTGGCTGAAATTTTGTAAAACCCAACATTACAAGAAGACCACATAGGTGTATAAAGAATAGAAGGGGTATTTTGTGTATGAAAATTACATAGAGTAGTGTGTCAGGGAATCTTTTTAGGGAATTGGGCCTGTCATTAAATGTGTGTAGTTGTGTGTAATGCAGGTACAAACCTCAGGGGAACGGAGTGTAATTTTTAAAGATAGGGGGTGGAGTATAATCATGACAAACCTTAGGGGAGTTTTGTGTAATTTACCCATAGTTTTACGACCAATAAATTTTTATGACTAACACAAGTGTGTGAGATAGTCTAATTCTGGATAACATTTCCCTATGTTTTCATATTTGGTAATTTTTTTCATTTCTCATAGTTCAAAGTCCAAGAGTTTGTACTGCAAAAATGCAAAGATGAGTTTCATTAAGTATGATGTGATACCTTCTATAATTTAGGTAAGGTAATCTTAAATAAGTCATCATACATATCTGAATTTGAATAACTAATAGTTACATTGCATAGTCTAACCACTTCAATCCCGCTTATTAAATTTCAAGTCGATCGAAAGTCAAGATATTATCGATAGTAAAAAATAGGCATAATTTGAATGTTATTTGATCAATGCACCTCTTGACGATCTTACACTGACTTGAAATCTATTATGTATGTCATATATGAGCTCATATGATCTATAGTTGAATTTTGAAAATATTTTGTTTAAAATAAATTACTAAAGGTATAACTAAACTCTTGACCATCGGAACAGCGGCAAATGTACTCCCTGAAAAGTTGTGATATCCCATACCGGAAGTGGGATGATTTGTAATTGGGCTTATAAGACCCTGCTCATGAACTCATAATTACGAACTTGGCTAGCCCTTCTGAGGAAGGCATTACCCTGTGGTGCGGCCAGTGTTATAAAAGGCCCGCCTAGGCGCACAAAGCGCGCCTCGCCTAGGCCTAGGCGCAGCGCCTTCAATAAGGCGCGCGCCTTGTGCGCTCAGGCGCTCAGGTGCTAGGCGCATAGCGGGGCGGGAGGCGCAAAGCTAGGCGCACGATGTGTAATCGTTCGATTTGGCTTCTTGTCTTCACGTGGACCGTTGATTTCTCTTTTAGTATTTTACCCTTTTTGTCTTTACCAAGTCAAAACACTTTTTTTAAGACTAAAATATAAAACTTAACTAATTTGTTAGCGATAAAACACTTTTTATTGAGAATTGCTCACCAACTATATTAACCTTTCTGTGAAAGCTGTTGAAGACAGAGCACACATGGCTAAATTAGGAGACCTAACTGATTTGTTAGCTTCACTTTATATTGTTCATAAGGCCAAAGCTCAGTCTTGAGAAAATATTTGAATTTTTAGTCCCTATATTATGCTCATTCCCTTTAAGATCGATCTTATTTTTAAAAGCAAAATTTATTTTTATTGTTGGAAGCTTGTTAAATTAGAATGTTGGTATTTGAAACTTTCTCTAATGTTTAGAAGTTTGTTAATTGTAATGTTCTAAATTCTTTTTACTTAATTTTTTTTATTTAATGCACTTTTATTTATTTATTTTATATATTTTAATATTGCGCCTTGCTTCGAAAAGGCGGACGCCTGCGCCTTGCGCCTAGGCTCCAGGAACCTTTTGCGCCTTAGGTGCGGCTGCGCCTTTAATAACTATGGGTGCAACCGATGGTCATTACAGATGGTATTAAAGTCGACTCTCAAAAGTTTAGGCTGGGCTATCCAGTCGAATTGCCAATAGTTGGGGAAAATGAAGGCAAGCCCGGGTATATCTTGCATCAAGAGGATGATTGGGTCAACAGAGGGTGAGCCGGGTATATCCCACATCGGTTAGAGAGGAAGATTCTGAATTATGTGTGATCGAGCCTTAGCAAGGACACTAAGGCATAAGGTGGGGAGATCATGATATCCCACATCGGATGTGAGATAATTTGTGATTGGCCTTAGAAGATCACTGTCGATGAACTCATAAGTACCTACTTGGCTAACCCTTTTGAGGAAGACATTGTTCTACGGTGGAGCCGTGGACCCGGTCGTTATAAAACCCACATTTTTCTCTCTTAAATCATAAAAAAAGGTACTTGGCTTCATAAATCTGGATATCGAAGGGGCAGAGATAGTAGTTGGCAACAAGACCTCGATCGTGTAAGAAGCAAGAGATTAATCGCAATCTTTTTTCAACTTTTTGTGGATAGGAAAAAAGTATCCACTCATTTATTAACCATGTTTATTTATTTGGTACAGATTTCATGCATACCAGAAGTCACTAAATGATCACAATATTATCGACACGAAACCACGCAAGTAGGTATTAAGCATGGCCATAAGGGTATTTATCTAGACCATGCTCCAGAAGTCCAAACATTAGTCCCAAATCGAGCAAGTATAAAAAGTAAGCTGGGTACATATACATAGATAAAGCAAGTCATGTTGGCTTCGACCCTGTTTGTGATTGATTCTAAAAAACAGATTTTAACTTAAATCTTAATCGATTTTTAAAATAAAATTTGATATACTTTAAGCAGAATCAATTTACAGTTTGACAAAAGTAGCTGTAAACTAACTTAAAACTATAAAAAAAATGTTTGGTCAAAAAGTGCTTAAATTAGTTCCACTATAAGAAAAAGGGAAAATTGCAAAAAACACCCTCGGGGTTTGAGCCATTTGCAAAAAGACCCCTGTAGTTACAAAAGTTGCAAAGAAACACATGTGGTTGCAAAAGTGTTGCAACCAACGGTTTTCGTAACGAAATGAAAATATTGTCCAAAATACCCCTACCAACAAAAGTCTCTAGCAGAGACCACCCCAGCCACACCGTCGCCACTCCAGCCTGCCATTCATGGACACAAGCCTAAGCTCTCTCTCTATCTCTCTCTCTCTCTCTCTCTCTCTCTCTCTCATAGCCACGCCGCCCCTACCACCATCACCCAGCTATGTTTGTCGTGTCCACAAGCCGAAGCAGTTCTCTCTCATCACCACCACAACTCCGCCTTATCGAAACCCATCGCCAGCACTGCCTTCATCACCCCACCCCTAATCGTACATACTTAGATATAGGGTTTCAATCGCAAGGTGCGATTGAAACCCTAGATCTAGGTGGTAGGGGCTTACATCGACGGGATGGTGGCGGCGGGATTGTGAAGGGCTTACATCGACGGCGCACGGTGACGGGGCTGCTGCAGCATAGACGCACAAGGTTGGGTGGTGGCAGAAATGAGGGGTGGTGGTGGATGGGGCTTGGTGAGAATGGTTAGGGTTTTGGCTTGAAGGGCTGATGGCAGCAGGAGGTGGCGGCGGTTAGGGTTTAGGTGATTAGAGTAGGAAAGAAAATTAGGGTTTGGGAAGAGAAGAAGAAAAAGAGGGCAACTTTGTCATTTCGTTGAATTAATCTCTACCAAATGCACTGTTGCTGTTAGTTTGAACTATTGTTTTGACGGATGCAACACATTTTAAATCTCAGGTGTCTTCTTGCAACTTTTGAAACTGCAGCGGGTCTTTTTGCAACTGACCCAAACCACGAGGGTGATTTCTGCAATTTTCCCCTAAAGAAAATGACCATAAAGGACACCTAATTGATAAATTTCTAATATCCATCTAGTGAAGTAACATTAATGTAACTTATAATGTCCAAATATCGTGGGGAGGGCACTCGATTAGATTTTTTTTGTTGTTGGTGCAATCTCGATGAGATAGTTATGCTCCATTTATTTGTCTATGTGTTAGCTGTAGAAGCAAAAATAACTTCAGAAGCTATCCATAAGTCATACCTAATAAGTTAAAGAGTATGTGATATTTTTTTGAGAGAAATATGAAAATAATAAATTAAAAGATCAAACTTGATTATAACAAAAGTGAGTCATCACTTTCAAAGATTATGAATTTCGTTAACTTTTTGTTTTTTAAGACAGATTAAATCTTTGATTTTTTTTTTTGAAACACCTACGTATCTGCTTTAATTCATATTAAATTTATATTAAATCGAGTTTAACTATCCCAAAATAAATCTCTAACTTACCCTTTTAAGCTCTTAGGCCGAGTTGAGCTTATCTGGCATGTATGTTAGGTCATCTTGGTGGATTCTGTCCCCAAAATCCTATCTTTGGACTATGATATGTAAGATAGACCCGACATAAAAAAAAAAAAAAAAAGCATGGCATTGTATACACTGAGCCGCACCCATTCATTCTATGATCTGTTCTGGCACTTCGGTTTGAACCGACGAACAATACATTAGCAGAAGATGATACTTTATTAAATCCAAAATAACAAAGAAACCTAGGCCCTCACCCTTGATGTTAGATACAAATGCCAGCAAAATAACACATGAAATATGCACTTGGAAACAAAATCTTGAAACTACAAACATACGTTCTACCCATATAATAGAAAAAGCCGAGTTGCTATACAATTCATTGAGGGGTATCAAAAGAAAATCTCTCTCTCTCTCTCTCTCACACACACAAGGTCTTCCGTGTTAGTGAATCATGTCATCCAATCTACAATCCCACCAGATCATCTTAATACTGCTTCTAGCTGCAATATATGCAGCATATGTGCAAAAGAAAAGGATTTAAAGCAAGAGATTCACGTTGATGCAGTCATTGCATTTCGATCATAAGGACCAACCACCCCATCGGTCAAAAGACGCAGTGCCGCCCCACGTGAGAACTTTCTTGCAAACAAGAAACAAGGAGACGCTATAGAATTAACACGGCACAACTCAGTTCGGTTCTCAGACTCGTAGTTAACATGGTTGATATCCTGTCAGATTGCAAAACCAAGTCAAAAATCACCCAGGGGTTTAAAAATCATATTAGACTTCGATAATCACGGAAGTTTGTTCAGCTATTACCAAACAAACAAACAAACAGCCCTTAGAAAGGAGTGTGTTTTCAAACTCCACACTCGACCCTGCTTTTGTTTTTGTTTTCTTAGTTCGTCTCAGAAGTTTAGATGAAAAAATCTTGAGCTCTATTGTGTTTATCTGGCCCATAGGTTATGGAAATTCGAACCAGGGGAGCAGGTTAGAGGTGGAGATGAAATGCTGTGTTATTATAAGATGCAATGTTCACTATATATGTTGAGAATGCTGCATGCCAAGTCTCATGGTGTGACACAAAAGGAACCATCTATGAACATAATTTGTGTTGTTTCTCCAAGCAAGCCATTAAACTTGCATATCGTCATTATGAGATTATTTGAAGCATCTTGAATATTGTTCTACCAAATTCTTTAAAAGTCAGGGTCGAATCAATTCCAAGCTTACACAACTGTATATAATGACAGATATGACACTTCGAAGACATGCAACTAGTTCACAGGAAACTTTACATGTAGGAGCCGATACAGGTTTAGGGGCAAAGCAAGGGAAAAATTACAAGTAGCGGATAGATTAGAAAGGGGGAATCAAAATACAACTCTTACGACGATACTATGGTTTTGTTTCGTGAGCTTACAGAACTGGACAGTCATATCAGTAGCATAAACTGATTCTATTAGTGACTCCACATAGATTTGAACTTTCGTCAAACAATAATTTGACACATTCTAGTATCAAATATCCTAGGTATACAAGGCAACGATTTTGATAAACAAGGAAACGAAGGAGGACAGGGATTACTAGCAATCGACATGTTGGCAAGACTTATGACACATTTTCTTCCGGTCAATAGTGCTTTTCGATGACAGATTGGTAATTCTGAAATTCACGCTAAAATGTTCTTTATTTCTTAAACAGCAGCTATTGTCAATGAGACTATCAATTTAAGCAGCGCATTAATTTATTATGTGACAAATTTATAGACATGAGTATATGATTTGCAATAGAACCAACTTGCATACTATCCCGTGCATTTGCACGGGTATATTAGCTAGTACACATAATCTTCAAGCAAAACAAAAAGCCAAGAAGAAACATACATAAGTAGAACTAAGTATGGAAATAGAACGAGGGAGACAATCATGATAAGCGGCATACAGGTTGAGATAACGGGTGTCGTCAAGAACATATACACCACTCATATTGAACAATTACTCTGAAGCAACTAGCGGAAGTATAGTAAACCAACGCACCTTAATTACTTTAATATGTTGCGGACTGGACTTCGCATAATTAAATGTAGCAGGGTGCCAAGCTTTCGGATTTGTCTTATCAGCAGACTGACTCCACAGGGAGTAGGTCAATGTTCTCCGTTCAAGTTCATTCTGAAGCCCCTTCATCTTGAAAAGGAAAAAGAAAAAGTAAAGGACAGATATTTTCTTGATCAAGCCAAAACCTAATATAATTGGAGAAAAGAATATAAAGGAACTGCTAACACACTAATAACATCATTGACATGAAAACAAAAATATAGGAGAATAGTTATTTAAGTTAACAAACAGAAAATTAAGTCAAAAGATAGATAACACAAGTAGAATTTTGCGTACCACAAGTAAGGTCGGAACATAGTGTTCATCTGGGATACAATTGGGCTCAAGCTGAGGTTCCTGCATTAGAACATACATCAATTAAAAACTTTACTCAGTTAAATGAGGAAAGAAAAAAAAGGTGCAAATCCAAGGGAAAAGAAAAGATATCAAGATGTCTTTCACTCAAAAGTTACATTCACAAAAGATGCCTTTCACATAGTTAATGATCAAGTCTAGTTCACTTACGATGGACCCCTTTCCCTTACTCAAGTCTGTAACGTGTCGCCACTGAAAGACAATGAATATTTGCGTATTAGCAGACAATCTCAACACAGCAAGAAGAAAGTCAAGTTGATATCTTTGATGAAACCGAAACTATATCTAAATCAGATTTCTTTCAAACGGGGGAGAGTTGCAACCTAAGTACAATTCTCGATTAGTCATCTTCTCGTGTACCTTGCAAAGTTTCTTGAAGACAGGAAAAACAATATCATCATCTACAATCACCTCTGCATGTTTCCTGACCAAAGTGATCCACTGAAAGAGCATCACGAAACATCGTGGATGAGATATGAATTGAGAGTTACAGAGATCTAGTTGCTGGAAATAAAGAGAATTTGAGAGTAAAACACATGTTTTTGCAGAAAAACCCTTCCATCCTAGATTGTGAAGATCTTCACGCAGGCCATCACCGGATACCATTGACGGCATGAGGGAGGTGCAATATTGGGTCATAGCATTGAATCACGAGAATAATTTCTGCTCCAAGATTTTCATGACTTGTTTGAAGGTAATATTATCTTGTCTCATTTACTTCATTACCATCGAATCTGAAAGCAGTGAGGGTAGAGGAAAAAGAAAACACAAACAACCATACCTGTGATCCTTTTCGCCATTTGTCCTCTGGTATGACAGGTGAGATCTTTGGATTGTAACGGACTTCTTCTACATCAAGAAAGCTGCAATATAGCTACTACAAACAAGTCAGCCTTTGTGCATCATCCAATAAAATTGCAGGACTAGGATAAAAGTAAACAAAGAATTCATATATTCGAAAGCTATAAAGTACCTGTCGACAAAGCTTCTAGGAGAAGACATCAGATAGTGGTAGATGTAACTGAAGTTGTACAAAGGTACACAACTGCAAAAGAAGCAACTCAGAAACAACAACTTACCAGCAGACCAGTGGATTCACTACATTGAAAGGCAAGAGGGTGGAAGGATAAGATAGCACTAGTATGACGAGGCAAAGAAACAGCTTTAGAAAAACTTACTGACACACCCGGCCTTACATCACACTGTCATAGACCATATAGGTTGAAAGAAACAATCACAATGTGAAATCTTATTATTGTAATTTGATAAATTTCACCGTATAAAATTTGTATATTTCTCATCACGTTCTTTCAGTATGTAGTATTATAATTTCAACATAAACTATGAGCCTCAACTGGGTTTATACAGCATGTCAAGCAAATATAAATAGATAGAAGGTCACAATGCAACAGAAAATTGGAGAATTTTTTAATGACATTTACACAACCATAGCTCAGAAGACAAAGCTTCTATGTTACAACGCTTTCTTCTCGTTTCTCTCTATTTTTGGGTGGTTGGGGTCTAAAGTTGGCATCAAAGTGTTTTTGATTGAGGTAGTATTACATAGTATTCTCTCTAGATCTCAGGATGTATTTCACATAGGCTGGCAGTTTCTGGGTGCTGTTTTGATGGTTAATGAGTGTGTAAATTCAAGGCGGAGGAGTTATCGGCAGTCTTGCAAATTGGACATCAAAAGGCTTATACTTTTGCCATCACATCCTTGTCCTACAATGTAGAAGAAATGCCACAACCTTCCAATCTCCATCAAGACTTTCCTAAGAGATCGTAAAGAATGCAAAACAACCTCTGAAGAGGCTCTCCCTCGCTAGAGTCACGTACGTCTCTGCCCATATCACACCTGTTCCAACCGCAGCGAACACAATCTCCAAACACAGCAGTACACAATACCAATTTGTATACATTATCTATCCATAGCCATGAGCCCACACAAATCTATCAATATGATTCTTGAGAAACCAATTAGCAATTAATAGTGGCACACATTTTGAAGTGCTATGTATTATCTACTGGATGTGAGATTATATTCCAACACACCCCTCATATGTGGCAGACTTCCTTTGAATGAGCCAAACAAATAGACAAATTAAAGTGGACTACGATAACTTTGTTCAATTAAATTGTCTATTGGGCCTAATTCGATCCGCTCTGATATCACGTGAAGGCATCTCACTCAAATTTAATTAACAGTGAGTGGAGAGCCCCACAAGGCACACATATACAGCAAAGTAGAATGACCAATTATATTTCCTAGAATCCATACTTTCTAAAATCCATCACAGGATCCTCAGTTAGTTGAGAACGATCAGCAATAATATGCACGTCGGAATTAGATAAATCGAAATCTCAAGAAACTTACAGAAGCCAGTTCTTTTTTTATTTTCCTTTTTCTTTTCTCGTATGAAAAGTTTCAGTAGAGAGTTCAATGGACAGTGAAGTAAACCTGTCAGACACAAGAACAAATCTCTGATTGGCTGGATCATCAAGACTAGCTCTAAGTAATCGCCTCTCTGCTTCTATCATACTTGCTTCTCCCCACGCTACCTGCAACAATGTGGTCCAATTCAACAACATCATCAGCTGCAAATATAAGATTAGCTTTAAAAAAAAGGATTAAAACATTTGAGGCCCTCCAGAACATATACAACAGATTTAGCTAGGACTTCATACCTCAACACTGTTCTTCAGCTGTCGATCTTGAAAGAAAGCAGACCTCGTGGTTGACCCATTGAGAACAAAACCAGGCCTTGAATGTACATAGATCGAAAATTCCGAAACAGGTGCATTCTGTAAACTCATCAACATCAAAGAAAATTATGTCACCCATTTCGTTAAACCTGCCCAATTCAGTAATATCGATAGATTTAAGAAAATATACATGTCACATAATAACACAGGATTAGTCGTGTACATATCAATTGCAAGCCACATTCCACCGGAATTATTTCCTTGCAGTTGATGACAAAACAAGCAGAAGTGCTTTTTGTCGCTAAAAGGGTTTCTACGGCCTACACTAGCAATTTATGAAGGTCGTCAATGCCACGTCAGCAACTCATTTTAGAGGCACAGCGGATGCAAATTTTGATAGAAATCATTCATTGATATAAATGTCGTAATAGAATGGACGGACAAGATTTTTTTCATGAAAATTGTAATAAACAATAGTCGAAAGATTGAAGCCAAGCTAACGGACGAGATCATCAGGGAATGATAAATGATTGCCATATAAGTTGTTTTGAATGTTTTTTTTCAACTCGTTCAATCTCATCAAACATATTTCGCTGCATTTTTTCTCTCCTAAAATTTTTATATCATTCAAATTTCGTTCATCAGTTGTACCACGTCATATCCGTCACTTCTGTAAGTTAGCAACACATATTTCCTAATAAAATTGGAGGCAAGTTTGGTCCTTTAGACTGATTGGCTCATATTGTTGGACGCGTTGTATACCTTGAAGAAGCAGTGCCAGATGAAACCGAGGGGAATGTTCTTTCGAACGAGGAACAGAAAAGCAATTTTCGGGGGTCCTTCGAAGTGACCGTCAAACAAACGGTGGTCGACGGCGATGGTGGTGGATTGAGGAGGCTTAGAGCGAGAGTGGAGCACGAGGAGTACGAGGGAGGTGAGGAGGAGCGTGATGAATGTCACGAGCTTGGAGTCGAACCAGAAACGGGGTCGTGAGGGAGTGGAGTTCTTCTTCGACATGGGCTTGCTTTCGTCGCCCCGCAGCGAGGGACAGAAAAGGAGAGATGGGATTGGGAGTTGAGAATGGCAGAGGGGTCTTTTTGGAGGACTAGCGTTAGCGAGAGAGAGAGAGAGAGAGAAGGGTACATTAAATTGGCGTGAAACAGTGGGAAGAAGAGTGCTGCAACTGAAAGCACGAATCGTAACCGCAATTCTCTAGGCTAATAAGTGTTACATTCCCTGTTGTTGTTCTCTTTACGGCAATTTTCAGCTTTCATATGAGAGAAGTTACGCGGCTATACGTGAGTGACATGTCAGGTGTAACGATCTAGATCATCTTTTTTTGGTCACATAGGAAACGAAAAATTAAGCGCGGGAATAGCGGATCCGAGCAGCGTTCCTAACCCTTTAGGAGGTTGATTGAGGTAAAAAAAAAGAGGAAGTCTCGCCTTAGTTTGAAGCATAGTGACAAATTCAGTATTCGGAAATTATTCGGCATGAATAATAGTGCGGAATTCGAGAATTATGCGAAAAATTTCATTATTAAATCTGAAATAATTCGGTGTAATAATAGAATTCGTAATGTAAATCGGGACTAATTCGATAATTAATGTTTATGTTACAATGGTTTTAAGTATATGAAATTTGTAAACTCTGTAATTAATACGACAAAACTATAAGAATTCTTTTACTCTTTTCAATGATTTAAATGAGGGGTAAACAGGTTGAGAGAGAATATATTGACAATATAATATAGCTACGTGTGACTTTTGCCGAATTGAAACAAGTCACTTAGTGGTGTGATGACACAATGCTATGGTAACAATCAATTTTGCCTAGTTCGAATCCCACCGAATGAAAGCCATGCTATTGTTATTTTTCTAAAAAAAGGGAGAACTTTAATCGTAATATAATCGAAAAAAAAGCGATCAATTTGTTAATTTCGCGATTTCCTGATTTATTCGCATTTCTTTTAATTAATCGCGATAAATTCGCGATTAGGACTTTTTAGTAATTTATCGTGACAAATTCGCGAATGTCGTCAATATAGTGCGAAAGTATCCACACATTTATTGTCTTTTTCTCAGTAGTGTGAAATGCTGGAAGTTGTTGCAATGAGAAAAAAAAAAAAAAGGCTATGGTCCATAATCAAATCCTAATTTACTTGATTAAAAAAAGATTGTTTAGCAAGTGGATATTGTGTCCTTGTTTGTCTGGTAGAATCTGTTCGACTGTGAGCGAGTCAGGGCCCACGGTGGCATCATGAAGATTAATCTAGAAAGTCTTAGAGGAGGTTTTGGATCCCCTGTTGTGATTAGAGAGAGAGAGAGAGAGAGAGAGAGAGAGAGAGAGATGTAAACTATGGGTTAAAATGCAATAACGTGACAAAAAATGGTACGTTGGATTGGACGGCTAAAGTTAATCACAACAACCTTACTGTAATCATGGGTTACATGAATTACAGCAGGGATCCCTTGTAGTTTAGCTTTTAGGATATCACAACTAGGTTGGCCGATAAAGAAGCCCTATATATGCTCTCCCTTGTCATCGCGTATGAGACTGCCAACCCCGCATTTGCTTCCATAGTGTTAACTCTGATCTGACTTGCCAAACGGAAACACCATTTAATGAGTACGGGCAATCTCAGGAGAAGGGGATCCTGGACTTAATAATTTGTGAGGGATCTTTGGGAAAGACCAAAGTTCTCTTCCAAACATCAAAGGGTTCAATCATTTGTGCTTCGTTTATGCATATGTAATGTTATAGAGTTGTGTATGATTCATATGGAAAGTTATAATTAACGGGTTATCAATCTCACGCACACCTTAGGATTACACTTGTAGTTAAAAGAGAAAAAAATGGAAAGAAAGGAGAAACTATATACTAGAAAGGAATTTTTTGAAGTTTAACTTGTGATAATAATTGCAGAAAAAAAACTATATATGCTTTTATTTAAGCGCCTTGAAGTTCCAATTGGTCCTAAAAACGAATAAATTGGTGTTTCGGGCGCCGAACTAGAAGTTTGAAATGTTGGTTGTCAAAATCAAAACATCAGGGTGCTCTGCGCACATGAACCCAAAGTACTAGGTTATATATGCAATTAATTGTGCTCAAGCCAATTTGAATAGAGTCCAAAGTGAGTTCAATTTTTTTAAAAACTTTTTAAAGACAACAACCCGGGTGGTCCCTCAACTATAAGCGTTTTGTCATATTGGTCCTTAAACACTACGCCGTTTGTCATCGTGGTCCTTTTCTCCATTTTCATCCAAAAAAAAATGTTAGTGGTCCCCACAACAGGGGCATTAGAGTTTATCACAATCCTCAAGAACTAGAAGCTCCCTTATAGTCCTTGAACTATTAATGTGACACTAAATTAGTCCTTAAATTAATTATTGCACTCTTGGTCCTTTAACATTGCATAATTAGCCAAATTTATCCTTTTGATCACTTCAATTACGATTTCATACAGTCAATGAAAAAAGTCATTGTATACCCCATCAAAATAAGTAGCCACCATGACTATGGAGCTTTCTACAAGGTGGTTTTGTCTTTGCTATGCACCATTAACACCCTCTCCTCTACCACTAGCACAACAAAAACCGCGATATCTCGTCCCTGGCACCACTTTGCAGCTACCTCAATTGTCAGCGTGCCATTACCTACTACCATCAGTAGATGATTATAGCCAGGCTGTCGCCAGCCCCCAGCCTCCAACTGCCACCACCCTAGCGTCAACTAGCGATCCACTGTAGCCAGCCTCCTGCCTCTGGCAGTGGATCGTTGGTTGACAATAAGGTAATGGTGACTAGAGGTTGGGGGCTGGCGACAGCCGGGGACGATGGTTGCCATCGATGGTCGGAAGTTGTAACCGCCAAAAGTCTCAAATGACGACTGACTACATACGGTGTAGAGCTAGGGGCTGCCTGCAACCGGTAGCGGTGGTGGTGGCTGGGTGATAACGGTGGCAGGTGTTGACCACTATGAATGGATTATGATGCCAAACACAACATAACCTACTATAATATTGAGTCAACCCATCCATTCCATTTAATTAAGTGAACTGGACTGAGGTAAGAGTCAACATTTTCTTGTATTGAATTGGTTAAACCCATAAAAACACAATCCAACTTACACCCCTCCCTGGATAGAGGGTGTTGGTAGTTCATAGTAAGAAAAAAGCCACTTTGTTAAAAGATTTGTCGATACGGTACTAAAAGACCATGGTCATGAGGGCGGCTTATTGACTTTTTTTTATAGACGCACGAATCGTTATTGAAGTAATTAAAAGGACGAAATTGGCTAATGATGCAATGTCAAAAAACCAAGAGTTCAAGAATTAGTTCAGGGACTAATTTAGCAATAAGTTAATAGTTCAGTGATAATAAAAGAGCTTCTGGCTCTTGAGGATTGTGAAATGACTCTAGTGTCCCTGCTGTGGGGGCCACTAACAATTTTTTTGGACGGAAATGGAAAAAATGACCAGAATAGCAAACGGCGTAATGTTTAAAGACTAATATGGCAAAACACTTATAGTGGAGGGACCACCCGGGTTGTTGTCTCAACTTTTTATTCGCTCATTGAGCCTAGCTAAGTACTCAAGCTCTGTACTTTTTATTCTCATGACCTGATCTTTTGAGAAAGCTTCAGTTTTACCATCCTGCATATGTTAGACGAAGAGCAGACCTTACCTATGCTCAGTCTAAGAAGATTTGTTGGCGGCCCAAAAATTTCAATGTATAGTAGAAACGCCTTTCATACATTGTATCAACCATAATTTGACTTTGATAATACTTTGATTGACCTGCCCTAGAATATTTATATGGTTTTGGATCATTGATCTTGACCGTTCAAGACCATTGGGTCAGGAGAGGCTAAGTGATAGAAGCAAGACCTAAAAGAAAGACGTGATTATTCCCAAATATCTAATGGTCTTTATGGTCTTAACCGGTCGTTCAAGACCGCTCAATATTTTCAACTACCCTAGTCGATCAAAAATGGTCAACTACAAGTAGGGATGGCAATTTAAACCCAACCCGGAGGAGGATATCCGCCCCGCCCCGCCCCGTTAGGAGCGGGTTATTTTGACTTTGACTGGGTTGTGAGGCAGGTATGGTAAATTTTTTAAAAATTCGTAGCGGGTTAGGGTCGGGTATGGTATTCTGCCCAACCCGCCCAGGTATCCGCCCCGGTATGCTAACCTAAGCATTAATAAATCCCCATTCATCCAGGCATATATATAACTTTCATCCAAAACCCTAAACTGTTATGTTTTCTCTCAGTGTTGCCGACCTACCAATGACTGCCTCCCTTCTTCTGATCTTCTCTCCCTCTCCCCTGAAAACATCACGGCCACCTAACCGATGACCGTAACCATCACCGTCAAGTAGTGAGATTGAAGGGAAGTACCAGAAAAAGGGGTTCGCGTTAGACCACATGAGGTCCATTAAATCTTGAGCCACGTCGAGCCTCTCGTCTAAGCTGACGATGCCGAAAGCCGATCATTCGCCGTCGTCGACGGTTACTCGTCGTTCTTCTCTCTGATCTAGAACAAGAAGGAAGAACTGAAGACCTTCTTTAGGCCCGTCTTCTCCGGCCTTTCTTGATTCAAGTGGGAGAGAGAGCCTCTGTCGCCGTCCGACCATTGTCCGTCGGCCATAAAGAGATGCGAGAGTGAGACCGAGAGTCGCACACCAGACCATTGGGGCCCATTTGACTGGCTTTGTGAACCATTTGAATGGAAAATCAGACAACATACTTAAGGAAAATATGATTTGGTATAACATTTTTTTTTTGTATTTCATAACTGCCTGTATAAAACAGTAACAAATGACTTTTTAAAATCTTTTCAAAAAGTGGCATAAAAAAAATTCTTAAATGCTAAAAAACAACATAAGAGGTCATGTTTGATTTTCAAATTTTGAAAATCATTCCAAAAATATAATCAAAATACATCCAAAATATGTAGTCAGGATACATAAAAAAATAATGGTTGATATTATGAGAATCACAATATCAAGCATGATATGAGAATAATATAATTTAACTTTGTTTTTGCACTCATTTTATCAAGTGTGACAATGAAATACTTATGCGTAATGTTTACTTTTTTTTTTTACAAAATTTAGAATGGTAACTTTAGTTTTGTGACGGCAAACACTTATACGTAATGTCTACTGTTTTCACAAAATTTATATCAATAACTTTAATTTTGCACTCGTGATGTTGACTAGTTTAATGTAAACAAAGACTCAAGCCTATAACTGCCAAAATTAAGCCTATAACTGCCAAAATTAAACACTTAGGTACACTTCATTAAACAGTTGGTGAGATTTTGAGATAGTTTTGAGGTATTAAAGTACACTTAAACTTGGCTTTTTCTTGAAAATGTGAAACCTACATAGACTTTACCAAAATTTACACCTGGAGGAGTAAACCACTCCATGGGCGATCGTTTCCTTTACCCCAACTTGCAACAAATTGCACTTACTTTAGCACTCCCGACATAGATGCAGGGGCCAGGATCTTTAGCACTGACTTTAGTTTTTCTATTTCTTACCCCGTAACAGAGGTTTCCGGAACCCATGGGCACTTTTCGTTAACTCGCATGCATCTCGTAATTGACCATGAAGGGGCCATCAGGTTGGTATACTCTCACCTATGGTGACGAATTTAGACTCCATCGGTTCAAAATTCTCTTTACTTTTCCACCATCTCTTCATATTTTTGCACTTACTTTGCTCTAATTAGTCATATGAGAAGCTTTAAAATATGGAGTGACACACATTATTTATACAGTACGATTAAGGCATATGTTTAACTGCTCATTATCACTGTACTACCTAACATCATGTTAACTTGTAAATCCAGGGTAAAAATCATTATAATCAACAAGTGATTAAGAGACCAAGGTGGTAGCCTAGGTAAAGTCCACTGCATTACCTATGCAAGGCCACATATTCGAGTCTCGTGATAACCAATGGTTGCGAGATGATGATACGTTTCGCAACGTCCCATATCTAGTAGGACATCAGATAATGGAAACGACTAATATTCAGTGCTGCAAATAAAGAAGATTCTACGTAGAACAGAAGAGGAGAGGAGTTGCCCATTGAATGTGTAACTTGTCATATAGTCAACTTATCAGGAACTGAAAACTCTTATACAACATGAACCAAGTGTTGACATTGGTACAATTCATCCGAGTATCCCTCAAACTACTTAAGGGATCAAAACTTGCAAACATGATTCATGTATATTCTTACTTTGCCAAAAAAATCGGTGTCATTGATGCTATACGCTAATTGGAGGTTTTCATCATATATGCCACTATGCATCCCAACAACGCACCAGCAACCACCTGTTGTCGAATCACCAACAACAATTAATAAGTTTCTTGTGGAAGGTCAAGAATGAAAATGTGGCATATTAACCTTTCATATTGTTATCATGGCATGGGGCGATATATCCTGGTGCATGCATCTGTTCCTATACCATTATTCAGTATCGAGCATCCTAGACAACACGATGAGCAAAAACCAGTAACAGGCTATATGTTGCAAGTTTTTTACCGAGTAACAGGCTATATGCGATTTGTTTGATTCCCCGAGCAACAAAAGCATTAACTTTTATGTATCTACCAGCTGGTTAAGTTGGGCATGGAAGAAGTGGCGATTTTTTTCCTGGGCATTGAGGAAAGCTTTTTCAGTTGAGAAAAAAAGGCCTAATCGGATTATCAAGAAAGAAATATTAAATCCAAACTAAGCTTAAAGTCCTTTCTTCCTGTATGAGATGTTTAAAATTATAGGGTCCATACCTGACACTAAAGCCATAAAATGGCATACTACTCCCATTTATACTACATTACGGGCGTGAACTACTGCAACCAAACACTTTTAAGCCAGTCATGCTGAAGTATTAACAGTTAAGAGGGTCTGAGTGCCAATTTGTACAGATAGGCATAGAGAGGCTAGTGTGTCAGAATACTCTATGTCTAGCAGCATGTTTGGAATGCTCGACTCGGGTGAGATTTTTACAGCTAAGATCTTGAATATGTGCACAACGTCTTGGATGCATTGGCTGGTACAATTTTTCCCTCCAAGTAAAATGACATGCTCTTGCAGAGACCTAATATAAATCAGATCTTCTCAAGGCTCATTCTTTTAACTAGACTTTGATTGGTTCTTCCCAGAGGAATGACCTCGGATGTCATGCTTGCCAAAAGGAGGCATTTTTTTGTGGACACCGGCACAGAATGCCATTTTCAAGCATTGACTTGTTTTGAAGGCAAAGTCATAAGAAGGATGTTGGATGTGCAGCTCACTTGTTTGTTCACCATGACCTAGTAAGGATCATTTAGAGCTTGCTTTTGCCATGTTTGGTGTCTGTGGGTACTGCCGAGTCCAGTCAGGATCTTTTCAGAGGCATAAAGGATGGTAGGAAATGGAGGGTGACATTTTTATGCATATATGCTTCTATGAGGAAACCAAAGGGCATGTCTTTGATATTGCTGAGCTTCCTCTTCACCATTTGCACACTTCGTTCTTGTGCCTCCTTTCTTCTGGCTTAAAGAGGATTTTCCAGGACTGCAGGCGCTTTTGCAGAGAGTAGATTGTAGATGAGTTTTGCTTAAACTAAGGTTCAAAGCTATTTTGTTTCTTTACTGTTCTGTATCTTGGGTGGTGACCTGTTACTTCTGTGCAGCGAGGCTTTTCTTGCTTGATCAGGACATCCTTTGTGGTGCCTTGCATTATGTTCATTCCATCCAATATCACGTGTACATGGTCCTACCATCCTCCTTCCTCCGTGTTTAACATGTTAAATAGCCCTTTTGATTCTAATTGATGACTTTAAAAGTGTAATCTCGAATTGAACATGTTCTCTTCTTTCCGCATTCCCCAAAGCTTTTAATTTTTTCCCATTTTATTCACCTGATTGAATAAAAATATTGCATCAACCGAAAGGAAGTTGAAAGTGGCAGCAGATGAGGCATAGGTAAAAAGCTATGAAGTATTTGTATTAGTACATGATGATGAAAAGAGCAACAGACCTGGAGTGGAGTATGCCCAAGTGAATCACGCAGAGGTCTGGCGTTGGATAAAGGATGCTCCGGAGGAAATTCACACACAATTTGATTTAACATCTGCAAGTAGTATCACGTATGCATAAAATACGCATCAATAGTGTTTTGCAGAGAAAGAAGAGACACATACACAGAACGCACATAAACGGTAGTTGTATACTCATATTAGACTACTTTCTAGTCAATCAACCCTAAAGAGAAACTAAGTTGAAGTGAAAGGGTTTTCAAGAACTTCAGAAAACACTAATTTTGCAAGCAGAAGTTATGGAAGCATTAATGACCAGTCCTTAACTGATGCCTGGTAAGGGAATCCTATCTTTTGTTTTCTTAATGCAACTCTGGTTCACTTCACTTTCTGAATGTACTGTCAATCTTTATAACGTGTAATTTCTCTGTGTTCATTTTTTGGGGAAAAGGGCCAAAGAGCTGTTGGTATCTTTATCCAATCACTGTCAGACTTGTAGCAGGTACATAACTTTGACTTGGGAGACACATCACTATTTGACCAAGCAAAATCCAAAAAACAAGAAAGTTTGATGCCTATAGCCTTCAGTAAATGATCAACTGATCACCGTCAATTGGTTGTTCCGATTACCAACATGGTTCTTCAGTCTTACAACTTTGCCTTCAATTTTATTTGCAAGTTGTAGCAATGACAATTGACTAACGGCATCAAGTAAGACCATGACGGGAGATCAAACAGGAGTAACAATGATGACTTGCATGGGTGAGGGGAAAGGATAATCTGCAGATTTACAACAAAAGTGTGAACATTGGGGATATTAACAGTAATGGTGTTTATCAAATAAACACATCACGAGTCACGTCGAAAAAGAATGTCTGTAAGCAGTAAAACTATCGACATGAAGTTAAGAATTTACTGATACTAGTTGTTTTACTTTCCAAATTCATGAAAGTGGAGGGGCCCATACATGTAATCACATAATAAAAGTAACTAAAGTATTAAGGGGAAGAAACAGAGACAGGGCCATTTGAAAAATGCATTTGTAGAATATGCAAAACATAAAAGGTGATAAAAACAAACTGCACGTATGATCGTTGCAACATTTGTTTTAAGGGGATCTAGAGCATTTTAACCATCTTATTATTCTTTCACAATTCCACAGAGGTGGTATTTGGCAAAGTAGCTTATAAACAGAAAGAGAAAAAAGCAACTCTCTTTAGAAACTCAATTTACATATACTTGATGCTAAAGAACTGCAACAGAAGTTACAAGAATATGTATTATAGTTGATATCAATGCATAGATATATCTCAATATGTATGTGTATGTGTGCGCGCGCACGTATACTCTGTACACTGATAAATGGATTGAACACAACCCTGCAGGCTAACAAAAGTAGTGAATGAATAAATCAAACTAATGAAAACCAAAGTGATGTGAAAGGCAAACTTACTTCAGCTTGCCGACCGGCATGAAGTCGGATCCCGGACGCATCATACATTACCTGCATACATGTCGAACTTATGATCATCTAACCTTTCAAGTAAATAAACAAAGCTCCAATCACAAGTTAGTAATTCCAAAGTTAATGCAAAAAAGCATGACCCTTGTGCATTCGATGGTAATTCCAAGTGGTTATTGGATCCATTTGATGCAAAGCTTTGCCATTCTCGAAGTTCTGTTCAGCAACGGATGGCCTTCTCGGAGTTACACGTTGATGTGTTGTGGGGGTCCGGTGGTGGTTCCTGTACTTAGTTTATGCAAAGTACTAACTAGTATACTTCTAGTCTGCAGGGGCTGCACCCTTCTAGTCGTACTATACTAATCACTAAACCAAAATGTAGTATGCTGACATCAACTATGACTAGATTCCTTTCTAGATCTGTTATTTACTAGGGGAAATTTCACAAAGCCATAATCAGATAATCGGCTAGGGCTTCACATTTATGCTGGCAGTATTTTTCTTTCTTATGGTCGGCATGGGGTTTTCACTCATAACGAATATCAAATGATGAACTTTATGGGCTCGGTGCTTTATTGGTCGAATTAATATAACTGATTGGAAAATAGTCATCTTTATTCTGAAATAGTCATCTTAAAGCATGGATCAGAAACGTATTAAGTAGAATGGAACAGAGGTGACGAACCTCATTCGAAGGAACCATTACACAAGAAAAAAAAATCGGCCACCTTTGCAATTAATGCAAATCCCTATCCAGCTACAAGGGACATAGGCAAAAGTGACTAAAAGGAGAAAAAAAAACAGAACGTAGTTAGAACTTAGATAGTACGTACAACACAAGCCAAGACAACAGCAATGGCAAAAGTTGGTCCTCCTGTCCCGTCTTGTAGGCCAATAGATACTACCAGCGCCATGACAGTTGCAGAATGAGATGAAGGCATTCCTCCAGAGTCCATCATTCTTTTAGAATCCCATCTCTTTTCCTTATACCTGAGCATCTAGGAAAAAACATCGACGAGAATCAGCTAGAATACTATTAAGAACATTAGAATATGTTCAGTTGGCAACAACCAAAATTCTGTTCAAAAAGAAAACTGTTGCAACAAAAGGGTCAAATGCACAGATGAACCTTTTGTGAGTTAGCAAAATGCACAACGCAACAAACTAAGCTAGTTTCTAGTTCTAATGCATCAGAAACTGTTGCTTAAACCTAGTGTGTATGATTGGCATCCATTCCTAAATATTAAACTTTGTGTCTGCACAATCTTCTCCATCCCTTGTTTTTCTAACCAAAATTAACATCGAATTCAACCCCCGGTGGCTTATTCTTTATGGAAAATAAAACCCTGGGGTTTCAAATAAAGCTACTAACCCCCTGACGTTTTCTAACTGCAGCAGCTAGATCCAAATTCAGCTCACCGTTAGAATTTTGTGGAGGGACGTCTGTATGTGCCATCCACGTGACAACCTCAGAGGGGCAAAGTTTTTCCAAGCATTATATATGAGTTGTAGTGTTTCTTTTCTCTCTCCTGCTCTTCTACTTGCTGCTCGCTACAGATGACTCGCCCCTACACACTGTGATGTTATTGCAACCTTCAATAACATCGATCACCAAAAGATCAGCCATGGAGACCTCGAACACCAGACAAACATCACCGGAGTGGTTTTCCAGATGTAAAGTCCTAGAAGATCGGAGGAAATGCGACAAGGAGCCGTTGCTGCAGCGACAACGCTACCAACAGCAGCATAGTTTACCCACCATCAATTCTAGCATCATCAACACACACCACTAAATCACTTCCATAGCCATCATATAATCATCATTTTCACCCAAATCTGACTAAAAGAAGAAGGAAAAAACCTTTCAAACTCAATCCAGAATTGATTGACTGGAATCAAAATCTTTTGGCATCCAATGTAGCAGCCAACAATTTTAAGACTTACTAGCATATTTTCTTAGACGATTTCGCAGTTTTCATTTTGCAATTTTAGGGATCCCATGATTGGTGGGAAAGACGGAGGAGACACGGTGGCGATTAATTAAAAATGGTGGAATTTTGGTGAAGAAGGGAGAGCGCGCAGAGGAGATCTGATGTTGAAGATGGAAAGTTTTTGAGAGACAACTGAGAATGATCAGAGAGGGGGTTGGGCAGAGTTAAGAACTACCAGCGTTTTACCGGTGGTTGTTTGAGATGGTGGTGGTGATGGGCTTCAGTTATGTTGACAAGGGGGTTATATTGGTGGAGTTGGTGAATGGATAATGGGGTTAGGGAATGTAGTTGGTCTAACTTGGTGATGGTGACGACTATCGGAAGCAGGGTGGTCTTGGTCATGGACATTCAAGGCGACGTGAACAGTATAATTTTTTTGCCCTAAAAATTCATTGAAATTGAAATGTTTATTTTATTTGGAAGGAAACCAATAAAGGTTTCAAACGTGATTGATCATTTTGATTTTTATCACATATTAGATTGATTCACCTGAATACCCTTTAAATCGTTGCATCTGAACTGTAAATGCTAATCTCTGTCTGGTTTTTGTAAGGACCTTTCCTTTTTGGATCTCGTTATAATCATTTATTAAACTCAGGGGGTTAGTTGCACATTTTGAACCCCAGGGTTTTATTTGCCAAACGTGCAAACCATACGAAGTTAGATGCCATTTAGCCTTTACAATAACCTCTACTTACGTGCGATAAATCTTGCCCTACGCACTTGGACCCACCATTTACATGATTATCAATGTGGAATGCATTTTTGAAGAGAAACCAACACTAGAAAATAACCAAGGGCTTCTGTGGAACCTATGGTCAATAGTGCCAGAATTTTTTGGTTAATCAACTCTGAAAAGTGGTTCATGTTTCAAAAGAATTCCCGAAGATGGTCGTATTACACTGCCGTCATATAACAGATTTTACATCTCGTTGTTCAGTTTGTATTAAGTAAAGTGACGGCAGTTTATACAAACTGATTGATGAGTTAGTCAAGAGTAGTTGAATGTGCTAATTCAGGATATTCATCAACACCAGTTGGCTATTAGCTTCATAAGAGGGCTGTAGCAGCTTGCAACAAACATGTCATCTTCAGGGCAGTCATTTAACGATAGGAGGAGAATCCTACCAACTAAACTCTTGTCGAATGAACCAGCAGTAGTCTCCTCCCTACGACTTTTTTCCGCCATATCAGCCCAGGTTCCAAGCTACTTCCTTAAATCTCTGCACGAAATTCAGCTTTGCCTTTCTTCAAAAGACCATTAAGCTTTCATTAATACTTCAATAGTACTTTGATGATGTCTTTAACTTTTCTCTTCTTTTTTGATAAGAAACTGTACGCCATCTTTGGCTATGCTACTACTAGTAGTAAAGTAGGGGGAGAAGGCGAGATACTCTGCCATCAATGTTTAAGCCTAAGATCTCTAAATGAAACGCAAGGAAAACTGAAACAGATGCTACTAAGGCAAAACCTTAGTAATGCTCAAGCAGGTCTATCAAACTGTTATCATCTCGACTAGGTAGCACGGACACGGTGTCGGTGTCAGACACCGACACCAACACCGGACACCGCAATTTTCAAAAAATCAGATTTTGGACACCGTTGGACACCGCTATTTTTTAATATATTTTTTATTATATATATATATATATATATTCAATAAATATCAAATATTTTCAACAATTTAAAATAACAAACAATAATAAAAAAACTATCAAAACAAGGAATTTAAATACAAGTCATAATTTATTTGGTCAATATTTATTTAGTCCAATGTACTGGAATTGCAACGACAAAGGGAGAAAAGAAAAAAAAAAGAAAAGAAAGAAACGAGAGGACAAAGGGTGAAAAGAAAAAAGAATAGGAAAGATATGAGAGGACAAAAGGGGGAAAAGAAAAAGGAACAGGAAAGAAACGAGAGCCTCAAGCGGATGAGGATAAGAGAAGAAAGATACTTGTGGCTCAGCGATGGTGGTGGAGGACCTCCGGCGACGACGGTGAGACTCTGACGACTACGGCGAGACCTCTGGCGACGGCGACGGCGACGGCAACAACAGCTGGCTTCTCTTCCTTCGGAGACTGTAGCCGTCAGATCCGTTGACTTCGGCTTCAGATCTTCGTCGACTGAGCTCCGGCAACAGCCTTGATGTGGTCGGCAAACGACAGCCATGAGGTGAGAGAGAAGAAGACGGCCGTAAGGTGAGAGAGAAGAAGACGATAATAGTTCCAAAAATTGCCAAAGTAGCCCCAAACGGTCCGATACTGCACGTTCCCGTGTCCGACACTCCTCGACGAAGTGTCCGACACGGTGTCGGAAAATTTTAAAAAAAATTCCGACACCGATTGGCGGTGTCCGACACGTGTCAGGCGGTGTCCGGAGGGTGTCGGGGTGTCCGTCCATTTAGGACACCATACCTCCACCTAGGAGAGGTGTCCGTGCTTCCTAGCATCTCGACCATGTGTCAGAATTTAGAGAATAGGAAGAGAGAGACACATAACCCTAAATTACACACTGTTCTAGCTGAGCAGAACTACTGCATCATTCCTTAACCATACCATGGATTTAAACGGGCGTACCCTAACGGCTGTCATGCCCAGACTACGACCACCATGGCAAAGATCCACGCAGCAGAAACCCTATGCTGCGCTAGTACTCGCCACTTTCCAACCACAAGAAAAGTCATCCCTAAGTTTTGAACAGAATCCAGAGGGTGCTTGCCAAAACATGGCAGACACTTTCTAATAGGCATCTCAGCTGGGAACCTTAAGTGCATTTTCATACCACCCTAGCAGATTAATCATTGCATAAGGAATTACACCAAGGTTTATCAATCCTAAAAAATAACTCCATTGACTAACTTGGTTCTTTGCAGCACCACACCTCATACATTACTAACCCAACTAAAACAATATCCTTGTTTGCAATCTGACCGTGAACATGAATTCAAGAACAGGAAAGCAAACGAGAATGATAATCTACAAAAAGTGGGAAGGATAAACGAAAAGGAGACCGAAAAATTGAGGAAGTAGAAGCCAAGTGTCCAAGAAACCAAGTGGTCCAACTAAGTCAACTGATGTTATCAGCCCTACGTAATTCATAGAATGAAGGGGTAGTAACAGGGGAGAGTCTAGACGATGAACAACTATGACATAAGGACTTTAGGATGACTTGTATGAAGGCTTATTCCCAAAGTATGGCGTGAAAAAACCAAGAAGATGGAATGGATTTGCACAGAAATGCTAGGTCTCACCTAAGGTCCTTCGACGTCCAAACATAGGCTAGGCTATCGCTTATGCGAGGGGTGGGCTACTGTTAAGCTATGTCCATGTTTTGAACTTTGTGTCCTCCAAGTCAAAATGGAGCAACCT
The DNA here is from genome assembly GCA_033070095.1 of Escallonia herrerae. Classification (NCBI taxonomy): domain Eukaryota; kingdom Viridiplantae; phylum Streptophyta; class Magnoliopsida; order Escalloniales; family Escalloniaceae; genus Escallonia; species Escallonia herrerae. The sequence goes on along the minus strand of JAVXUP010001772.1, from coordinate 103,299 downwards.
TATCACTGCACAATGGCTAAACAAAAAAAGGTAACGGCATTTTCTTCCTGCTATTAAATGAGCTACAAAAGTGGGTTATGGCTAATCTTGCAACCTCCCCGTATGTATATCATGACTTAACTTAGCCAAATCAGGGTTGAAGCCAATCCATTGCACATTTTTTCAGCTACAAAAGTGGATTATCGCTAATGTTGTAACCTCACCATATATACATATCATGACTTAACCTAGCCATATCAGGGTCAAAGCCAATCCATTATGAATGTGCAAGAAGCTACATATAAAGCACAACATTGCGTAACTTAAACAAACATGCCAGGATACAGCCATATTGGCATAGAACACATTGTCATTGCGGATAACTCACTAGTCCTGGGCACTACGTAGAGTTGGCAGATCCCCCAACTATCATTCCACCTTTTTACATTATGTCATTATTTACGTCCGTCATGCCATATCTTGTTAAGACGTAGATGTACCTAACCATTATGCAGTCCGCAATATAAGTGAGAGCTACAACAAGTTTTGAACCCTTAAATCACTCCAAAATACAAATTGAAACTAGAAGTTACTCAAATAACAAATGAGTAGTTCGGTTTAAGACATGTAGAAATCACCCAAAAAAAAAAGGACGCGATATGATGTTACAATCTTATTAGAGGCAAAAGAATGACAAATTCAAACATGAAAAACGCGCACAACTGCACAAGCACAAGCGCACACACAAAAACACACATTTAAGAGGGAGATCGTGCGGACCAGGTGGTGAAGAGCTTGAGAAATTGGGCGATGGCGCAGGCGAGGAACGCAGAGAGAAGAGAGATGTTCGCCGGCAGGAGGTAAGCCGGCGACGGAGACGATGACGACGCCGTCGTTTGGTTCCTAGACAACGCATCGGCTGCTGTCATCACCTCATCCATCGACTGATTTAACCTTGCTGGATGGGCGGGATCGGATAACCAACGATTTGTTCTGCGATTTGGTTAGAGAAATTCAAACAATCAATCACTACAATCTCCCTCTCCCTCTCTCTATCTCCCAGCTTCTTCTTTGACTCCCTTTTTCTTCTGCCAAACTATAATTGGTTGTAATGAACGCGGGGGAAGGGCCCACAAACAGTTTGCAAAGGGGGAGGAATATGATTCTTTCTCGGCTAATTATACATCTGTCCCTCAAGTTTGAGAGTAATTACAGGTAAGGACAATAATTTGAATAAATTATACTTGTCTCCATTGACCAAACAGAATTCTAAAAATCATAACGGTTTTGATAAAAAGACTGTATTACCCCTAAGTTGGAACTTTTTTTTTAATGTCATTACTTCATAAAAAAAGACTTTACTTCATCTTTATTTTACTCTTAACCCCCCCAACCCCCACCCACCCCATCTGCATCCCCCGTCACCCACCTACCCCGTCTTCCTCCCCTTCCCCGGCGCCGCACCCTGCCTGCCTCCCCCTTCCCCGTCACCACCCACCCCAGATCAGCAACTGAGCCCTTTTATCGCCACGGCACCCCTTTTCTGCAGGCTAAAACTTCACTGCGACTGAAATTTGCCGGCTGAAACTTCATCGCAATTGAAATCCGCCAACTGAAACTCCGGCTGAAACCATTCCACTTGTATGGGAGATTTGCAGCGAAGGTGGAGATCTGTCATGGCGGCGACAAGGTGGGGCTGAGGGAAGGGCAGTGACGACGTGGGTTTGGGGGGGGGGGAGGGGGCTTGGGTTACCGGCGACATGGGTCGAGGGAGGGAGCTGGGGATGCGGCGGCAAGATTCCATATATGGATAAGAGAAACCCTAATTTCAAAATTAGGGTTCTGAAACCCTAATTTTAAGGTTTCAAAACCCTAACTTTTAAATTATGGTTGATTTTAAAACCCTAATTAAATCAGGGTTTGAAACCCCATCTGCAACCCTAATTAATTTCAAACCCTAATTTTAAAGAATTAAGATTTGATATCCCAATTTAAAAATTATAAAAATTATTCAGGATATACTGTACAAGGGGGTAGTATTGTCATTTTTAAAATACAAAATGACGAAAATTACACTTTTTGGATGGAACCCTGACGGTTGGATACGGATAATACATTTGAAACACTTTTGGTGAGGGAATGTTACATTTTGAAACTTTGTGTTCTTGACTATCATATTTTTTTTTACCGTCCCATCACTTTTTAAATAAACATATTTTTATATTTGTTTTTTATTTTTTTATTTCTTTCTTCACATTTAATATTTCTCGAACTTAGTTTCTCTCTCTTGACCTACTTTTTTTCTTCCCTCCTCTCTCTTGGGACAGAATGAAAAACCCATAAGATATGACTCACATCCTAGATAAGCTTACAAGTTAAACTTATCAAATAATTTAGGATTTCGGACGGAGGGAGTAGTTTTTATCTTAGTTAATATCACTTTAACCTCTTGAACTATTCTCACGTTTTTAAAGTAGTCCATGTATTCTTATTTTCATTAGAATAATTCATGTAACTTGTTCATGATTAAATTGGTCCCTCTGTGACATTTTTCTGTTAAAGTGTTACGGGTAATTTTGTGAATAAAATAATAAAGGCCTTGCGCCCCCCCATCCAAATATATCATGACGTGAAAAACATCCACACCTTCGCCGCCACCATAATACAGACCCCCTGTCGCCATCGCCACCACACTCACCAACACCGCAACCACCATCGGAATATCATAACTCCCCGGCCCTTTATAATAATTGTGCCATCCACTACCTGGAGCCATCACCACCTTCAAGCCACCACCATCACCACTTTACCCCATAACTTGCAGATCTGCAACCTATACATCAAACCCCTATCGTCACTACCACCATACTTACCAACACTACATCTATACTCACCAATACTACAAGCATCATCAAACCACCATAGCTCCGCGTTGCCGCCAATCACCCCATCCACCATCATTACCCGCAACCATCACCACCATCAAGCCATCGCCACCTCACCCCATAATTTTCATATCTGTTATCCATATCTCTACGCCGTCACCAACTTTATTACCAGTCACCCCGAATTTGCCACATCGTCCTCGGATTATCTGTAAAAACAAAAAGAAGCACAAAAAGAAAGTTTTTTTTTTTGGGGGGAGGGGGAAATCTATGATGAATGAGGAGGAAGGGACGAGGACGACGGGGTGAAGCAAAAGGAGAATGACGGGGAACATTTTCAATGACAAAACTACCCCTATGACTTTAACGAAAAGGCTAATAGAGGACCAATTGAATGATGGAACAAAGTATAAGGACTATTATAAAATAAAATAAAAAATAAAAAAAGTTATGCATGTATACTTCAAGGGTCATCACTTCTTATCCTTATAGAATTGTTATCAGTTGTTATAGCCAAATGAAAAAGAATAGATATTAAGATATGATTTGTGGGTGAGAGACATAAAGGAACATGGGTTTGTAAAAGTTGGGTTGACCATTTTTAATGACATAGGTGAATATATGGTTTGACTTTGATAGATAACGAGTTGGTAATGTAAAGCATGGGTAAAAGTGAAAAGGATAGTAACTAATCAAATCGGCTGCATATCTAAGGATTAAAGGACTTTACATTTCAAATTCATGGGCTTTGGACAATCAATGACTATATTAGGAAAATAGATTTTGGATATAAAAAATTGTAACTTCAAGTTTCTGGAAGAGTAAACTTAGCCTCATTAACTCAACTAAGTCACCCACCATCACAATAAGATCCAACCCACCTTGGCCCACTTTACTCCACCACTTACATTTTAAATTTTAAACAATTAGCCTATCCCAAAAAATCAATAGCCTTTCATATTGATCATGCCTCGGGCTGGTTCTAATTAGAGGTGTCAAATAGGTCGTGGGCCAGCCCAGTCCGGTTTTTAAAAAGCCGGGGCCAGGTTGGCCTGCACAGCGAACAATACAGGCCCGTGCTACAAGGGCCTAGGGCTTGGACCCAGGCTGGGCCTTTTCCCCCCAAAAAAGCCCAACCCAATCCTTTTTAAGCCCAAGCCTAGACTTGCCTATCTCAAGCCTAGCCCGGCCCGCTATCTAGCCTAATCCTAGCCTAGCTCGCCAAATTTCAAAATTTTGAATTTTCCTCCCTTTCTCCTAATGGCCATTCTTTCTGAATGTAATATTTTTTACCTTCCACAGTTATATAACAACTAGTTTGAGAGGGTATTTTTGTGTAACCTTATTTCAACAAATATTTTATGCGCTTTTACACATTAATTTTTTCCAATAACTATAAACGACTAGTTTTTAGGGGTATTTTGGTCTTTTTTTTAGGCTTGAAAAATCCATAAATTGATTCATTCTCTTAATGTTTTTGCACCTCCATTACAATATCCACAACTCTTTCTTATCTACAAGCTTTTTGTACATTCTTATTTTTTACTAGGTACTAACATTCTCAAATTTTCAATTACAAGTATTCTTTTAACATTGGTCGATAGATTTGACTAAATAATACTCCTTCCGTCTCACATAAAATGATCACATTTTTTGCACGCAGATTAAGTATTTAAGTCATATATTATGTGTTTCTTATTCTATTCTTTAGAGAGAGAAGGAGAAGAAAATGGTTCAAGAAAGAGAAAATGGGTTAGCAGAGTGTTAAATGTGAAGAGAAAAATAGAATTAAAAAGTGTGAGAAAGTGAGTCAGGAGAGAAAGAAAGTGAGTTTGCAGAGAGTTAAATGTGGAGAGAGAAATAAAATAAAAAAGTGTAAAAATGGTGTATATACGTGTACAAATGCCTATAGAATCTTTCTTAATTTGGAAAGTAAGTAATTTTTTTGGGACTATCTAAAAAAAAGATGATCAATTTTTGTAGGACGGAGGGAGTATTATTTAGTACTTTTATTCTTTTACTATTTAAGTAGTCTTACTAGTTTTACCTTTTTTTTTCTTTCGAAAATTTTAATTATTTGACTACTACAAGACCATGAAAACCATATAGTTAAAAACGTCCATACCATGAGTACCACACAACTTAAAGAGCAACCACTAATGGGCATAAACACCTAAAATCTTTTGGCTCTTAACCAAAACACTGTTGATTTTTTATATACACCTTCACAAGATGAATAACATTTTAGTGATAAATTTAGCTCGCCTAGGGATACTAAACTCTGATGCACAATCTTCACCTGATGAGTGGTAGTGGAAAGGGAGGACCAAACAATCCTGCCTCAAGTCTGCTAGAAGTTCAAAAAACATATAAAAAGCCGAAAGCTAAGTGTCGAATCATTTTACAACGGTTATGGTTGATGGCGTATCCAAAGCTCAATGTAACTATTTTTTCAAATATTTTTCGCATGATGGGGGATAATTCACATCTTAATAGGCATTTATTGTAATATGCATCTAAACAACGTCATATTGATGATAGTCAAGTGAAATTATCTTTTAACATAAGTTATTTATTTATGATCAGTGACACCAAAGTGACTGTCTTGCTAAATTTATTGTGTACAATGAAGAACCTTTTAACTTTATTGAAAATGAAAAGATATACAAGTGATTATATGTAACCTATTTATAAAAATGTTCATAAAAATACTACTAGATCTGATGCATTGAGACAACATAATGCTGCTAAACAACGCTTAATCAATTATTTTAAAATCTTAGATGGTAAAGATAGTCTTTACATTTGATGTTTGGAGATCTCCTCATACTATGCTCAGTGATTCTTGCGTGACAGCACATTGGTTTGACGCTGATTGGGTTATGCACAAGAGATCATTGCTTTTCAAATGTTTCCATATCCATATGATGCAGTACACATTTCTGAAATTATACACGTCGCATGTATTACCTTTAAAATAAACAACAAGATAATGTGTATTAGTTTTGACAATGCTTCCAATAATAATGCTACTCTTGAATTATTAAAGACGAACCTCAAGCCCATACTAAGTCAGAATTATTTTTTTTCACGTCCAATGTGTTTGCCACATAATCAATTTAATTATTGAAGATGATTTAGTTGCTGAAGGACCAATTATTTCCAAAATATGGGGTATTATGTGTTTGTTAATTCTTCGGGCTCGAGAATACAAGAATTTAAAGTTTTGTGTGCTCAATATAATTTGCATCGTAAGGACCTACTATAGATGTCCAACACAAGTGGAACTCCACATATTTTATGCTTTTATATGTTACGGTATACAAACAAGTTTATAATCACTGCTTATTAAGCAAGTTCTCACAAGGCTTTCTAATTCCAATTAGTGACAAGTAGTTGGATACGTGGTTGAATTTTTAGAGGTATTTTTCAACTCTATTATTCTACTACTACCCCAAATGGAAATGTTTAGTGAGATAGTGCAACAATTGGCCATTAAATTCACAAAATGTTGGCTAGAATTGCTTGTGGTTTTTGTTGTTGCCATAACTTTGGATCCTAAGTTCAAGTTACATGCTATAAAATTATGCAATTTCAAAAATTTCAAAAAAATGGGCTATGAGTCAACTGTGATATATAACTGCTTACAACTTCCATAAGTTCGTCATTTGAACAACTTCATAAGTATTATCAAAATTTAGCTGACATGCGCGGATCGAGCGACCAAATATACTGTGGATCATATCTTAACGTTATAGAAGATATGCTGCCATTGAAATTGGTTTATATGCAAATACTAAGCATTATGTTCCATTGTCATTAGAAGAGCAAAAGAATTTTGATTTATTAACTCTTTGAAAAAAAGTTTATCGTACGTGTTTTATCACAAATTACATGTAATATACTACCAGTGCAAGCCTCCGCGATTGCTTCAGAATCATGTTTTTAACCGGTGGGAGGGTGTTGGATGATAAAAGGAGGAGCCATTAGAGTTATGTATCTGTTAGAAGGATTATCTTGATGCGAAATACATGGAATAGAAAACTAATTGATGATAGATAGAGGAACAATTTGAGCGTTGAAGATCTTATAGAAGATTAGGTTAGTATTTTAGAGTAGTAGTATTGAGCACGTGTGTTGCACATGGACGTGGTCAATTTTTTTTTAAGGTGACATCATTAACTTTTTTTGGATCAAAATACTATAAGTCAATGATATTCTTTGGTCTTTTGTGACTTGCTTTAGAAGAAATGTATATTGTGATACTCACAATTATAATCCATTCAATGTTCGAAAATCTTCTTTTTAGGCTTCTGGATTGAAGAAATATTACTGTTGAAAAGAAAAGCAAATGAAGAAATTAAAAGAATAAATATATGTTTTTGTTTTTGCAATCAGTTAAATTGATTTATGATTTATGGTATAAAATTAAAATTTGTAATTTTCAAGACTAGGTGCTTTGCATTTCATAGCACTTCGTCTTCAGCTGCAATAACTTGACAAATTTTCAGTTCAAATTGGCGCCATATTTAACCCCCCCCCCCCCCCCCCCATTTTTGATGCATATTTAACCCTGCTTTTTTTTTTTGTTTAGTTTAGTTTTTATTTTTCCAACAGTATTTTGTTTCTTAACTGATTTTTCATGTATTTCAGTTTCTTTGTTTTGTTTTTGTTTTTCAGTTTTTCAATTGGTTAATTGTTTGCTAACCAAAAAGTGCAACAAAAAAAAAAAGCACAGTTCCATTACCCAATTTATTATCCAATATTTATTTCATTTCAACCACATAAAAAAGGGAGTAATAAAAAGATTTCTTTATTTTGTTTGTCTTTCTCATCAGACTTTTCATTTCTCAAGAATTAGATTCATTACCCAATGTTCATTTACTTTTAACCAAATTTAAAAGGGAGTTATAAAGGGAGGGGAAGAATTTTATTGGCATAACTAATAGAGGACATAATCGTCCAGAAATTATTTACAATATTCATACTTTTATATGTACTATAGATATTTTCTCAAAATATAGTTTACATTGTTAACGTAGATACTTTTCAGACAAATGAAATATACTTAAAATAAAAAATATATGAACATGCTTCACTTATTTTTGATAATTTTTTATACATTAAAAAAAGTTAACTTTGCCTATATGTCTACAAGCTACAGTTTTCAAGCCCAGATCAAAAGAAGAGGGCCTATAAACAAATTAACCATAAATTCAGGCTTATTGCAAGATTAAAAAGAATTATAAAGAACAAGTTAAATTTTTGGATTAATTACAGTAGTGTTCCTGAGATTAAGGTGAAATTGTGGGTGTGTCCATGAGTTTGGGAAATGAGCATGTATGTCCGTTGATTAAATGGAATCCTAAAATTCATAATTATATACAAGAAAATACCAGATTTCCCATAACTAAGATTGCAATTCTTAATTTGCCCATGGAAGAGTTACCTCTCTTCTTCCTTTTCAGAACCTTCCCACTAGGGATGGCAATAAGACTCACAACCGGAGGATCCCCAACTCGCCCTGCTCCTATAGGAGCGGGTTTTTTTTACTCTGGGGCATGGGACGGGTATGGTTTTTTTTTATTAAAATTTGCAACGGTTTAGGGGCGGGTATGGTATTTCATCTAACCTACCCTGGTACCCGCCCTGCCTCGCGACTAATTCCCGCCCCGGTAAATTCACCCTATTCATCCTTTAATCATACCCGTCCATCCCACACATATATAACATGTCCTTATTCCTCCCCATTCCCCAACCCTAATTTCCATCTCACTCTCTGCCGACATCAAGTCGCGTCAACCATTTCCATCTGTCGATTGCCGACATAATTTTTGATCAATCTCCCACTCTTTGCCGACAACAAGCCGCGCCAAGTCACCAACCCGTTGCCGTGATGATGGCGTCGTGAGCCATCGCTGTCGTCGCATTCCCAACAGCGAGCCATCAACTCCCCGCCGACTGTCGCACCTCCTTTTTCAGTCTCCGAGTCCTAATTTTGAAGGTAATCGATATTTCCTTCTCTCTTAACGTTCAATTCTGCCTAATGCAATGATACTTTTTATCCCCATTACACCTCGAAATAGTTACATGTATATTGGAGTTAGAATGTTAGATCCAGTCTCTAGATTACCTTTTTTTTTTATTTTGATCCATGCTTAAGAAAACGTATCAAAATAAACGTTGAGAATGTTAGAATGTTAGATCTAGCCTCCGGATTACTGCATGTCATCTCAGTTATTGAGGATGATCAAGTGTACATATATATAAAGGAAGGCAAAGGAATCTGAATAGACTGATGATGGAAACAAAAAGAGGGAAGGTTAGAGGCAAGCAGACATGTTATGACCTTCTTTATCCAATGACCAAAGACTGAGAAAAATGGAATATTAAAACTTAGAATAGAGAGGACCCAAACCAATGAGCTTGCATCATGTCACTAGCGTAGATCTAAAAATGCTTGAGATAGAGAGAGATTTTTTCGAAAGTAACATAGATTACATGGAATGAATGCTCCACACCTTCAGCAGAAATAGCTGGTAAAACCAGAACTAGAGCTAGAGCGCAAGCTAGCAAGAACACAAGATGAGCCATTGCCCGAATCTAGAAGGAAATGATAGTTTGTTTGGTTTGCAACATGTTTTGTAATTTGAGGAAATCATCTAAAAGTGTATCTATTACATCTGCCAAATAGAAGGAATCGAAATAATAGTTTTGTAATTAAGGAAGACCAATATACTTAACCACATTAATCTAAAAATGTATCTATTACATCTGCCAAATAAAAGGAAATGATAGTTCAATATGTTGGTCATTTGTTTGGTTTGCAACATGTTTCGTAATTTAAGGAAATGATACTTTGTTAAAGTGAACATTGACTTCATTTCTTTTATCTATTTATTTTAATGTCATTTTTTTTCTTTATAACTTTTTACAGTGAACATTGACTCCATTTCTGTTTGGAGTGAGGACCAACAGCCCCAAGTTGCTTTGGAAATCATTGTGTTGCTTGTTTTATTTGTATTCGTATTTGTTACTTCTATGGGATTGTTATGCGGCTTTTTATTGAATTTTAGCTATTTTATAAATGTGGTGTAATCTATTTGAATTATAGTATAATTTATTCAAACTGTAATGTAATCTAATCTATCCTTTAGGATTTTGGACATTAATTTGATATCTTTCTATTTTATTTGTTTTGATACAATTTTGTAGTGCAAAATATTGAAATCCATAGTAAAAAAGCAGGTCTGCTAAGTGCTAGAGCAGGGAGGGCCGGGGCGGGTTTCGAGGGCATAAGGGAAGGGTGGGGCAGGGACGGGTTTTTAAAAGTATTTTAGGGTCGGATATGGATTTGAGACTATATAACCCGGTGAGGGGCGGGTGCGGGGCGGGGTTTCAAGGGTAGCGGGGCGGGTGTGGATCTTATAAGATCCGCATCTGACCGCTTCATTGCCATCCCTACTTCCCACAGAATCACCGTCACGGTGCCGACACCATCTTCATGCCACCACTATGCCATTATCAACCTCCAAACTCCATCACCACGTGCCCACAAACACCACTGTGACAACTAACCCAACACCATAGCACCAGCCACAAAGACTTCCCTCCCCCACCCCATCAACAGTCGCATCCCTCACCCCACCATGCCAGCAGTACCCTTCCTTGCCTAACTCAACGATAGCCCCTTCCCTTGCCCAACCCCGACGCGGTGCCCTCATTCGCCCAACCTTGTTGGAGCCCGATCCTACTGCAACAAGGTTGCCGAAATGCTAGCCACATGTGACGTAAATCTCCATTGATTGCAACAGTGGACCTAGGTGTTGAGGTGATGCTGTGGTGTTCGGATGCTGTCAAGATGGTGAGCGATGAGGTGGGGGGAGGTCATTTTTCCATGATTTTAAACTAGATTTGGGGGATAATCACCCAAATTCAGATAAAAACATACGAGCTACACTAGATCTTCGGGAATCAATCTCAAGTCAATTCTAAATCAAGTATACACCAGATTTGATGAATAAATCCCAAGTCAACTCTAAATCAAGCCAAATTCTTGCTACCTTAACTTAGGTTAACCCAAATAACTGGACTAATTAACTGGATTGTTCTAACTAATTGGACTGGACTGGACCACTTAGTGGACTTGATTCTAACTGGAATAGACTATGCATTGGATTGTACCTAATTAATTAAGTCATACCTATTATACATTACTGGGCCTGGACCAATAATCATAATCAACTCAATTAAAAATAAGCCCAATAACCAATAAATAAACATAAAATAAGATTAAAAAAATGAGGTATCTATAGCTGAAATTCCCTTGATTTGTTTATCTTCATTCAATACCTAACTACCCTACAAACACATGGTGCTATCCACGTACCAAATATTAAGCTTGGACAATCTTCAAAACCCAAACCTTGATAACCCCAACCTTTGTGAAAAAGAGAAATAGGATAAATATTTCTTGTAAAAATTAAATCTCTCTCACTAAGATGGATTTATAAATTTAGGCTCTAATAATGGATAGGTAAGTACATTAGTAATAACATAGTGCTCATTCTTAATATAAACAATTGTTGAAGTAATGATCTCATAATAGATGAATTCCAAAAAAAGGTGGGTGGGAATTGAGTAATTACACTTAAGCTATATGGGATATCTTTATCTTGGCTTGAATGAATGTTTGTTGTTACGAATTTTCAGCCAGAAATTCATTGCATCAGATGAAGTATGACCTTATGCTTAACCAACTTATGGTCAAGAACTCACTTACCTTCGTCACTCTGCAATATTACTTTAATCATCGAGATTGGCTTCCATTACCACTTATTTGACTACATGGGAAAAAAACACTTTCTTGGTTGAGCTGATGCATAGCATATCCTCCCAAATATTATAACAAATAAAATGAAAGGACAACTGAAGTGCGGAATTCCCTCCTCTTTTAGGGATTGAATATTTCAAAATATCTGGATTTAGGCTCTTGTAAAGAAGGAAATTCGTCAGTCTTGGATAGTGAAACCACAAAAACCTTCTCTGTAAACAACATCGAAAAGATTAGGATGCTATTGAGGGTGAAAAATATGGCGTTCTCGGTACATGGAGCAATACACGTGCCGCTCTGCCAATTTGTGGCCAATTTAAAGAAACTTTATGATCGATCAAAGATTAGAAAAGACTAGCCTTTATGCCTTTTCTATAATCCTGCAGTTGACCCAAAAATCTTTTGAGTGGAATTATAGTTTTAAAAGCTCTTTTAAATTATGTACTTTCAATAAATTTTTATTGACAAACTTTTGGACACCATTATAGAAGAGGCATATTTTCATGGCTAAAAATTTTCAATTATTCTTCATTACACCAAAAGAACTTTTGGTTGCAATTTTAATTTTGCAAAAAGTTCATTCTGAGTCACACCAGTGATTTTTGTCAACATAATGCAAGGTTCCTGGAGTCTATCTAAGTTTTTGTCATCAATGCAATTATCCCAATACTACAATAATTTAAGCATATTATTCTAATCATCGTCAATGTGTTGAAGCAAACTTCATCCCAATTTCTCCAAAGTCTTAGGATGTGCTATCTGTACGAGTGAGTGAATCACGAGACCTATAATTTCATCTAACTCGCACACACATTAGCAACAATAATTAGAGTGTTTGTTATTGATAACTGAAATTAGACTTGGGTTAAAAACCATAGGGTTATCAGAATAGTGAAGATAAGTAAAAAGAAGAAAAAAAAGGCGGCAAAGTAACAGAACAGGTTGGAAACTCCCATATTGGGGAACAGTCTGGGGAAGGTTAGCCACGAAGCAGACTGCAAGTGCATAGGTGCACCGGTCTTACACACCTATCTGTCATTCAAATTCATCTTTATGAAGCGTGACATTAGGAGACATCCAAGTTGTCATATGCTTTGAATCCTCCAAGCCAAGCCTTATGAGTAGCTCTATTATGTAGTTTGGTTCGTTGATGAAAATTCACTTAGACCTTAGTTCATGTTTTAAGTCTAAGGAAATAGTTAAGCTCACTTGTTGTGCTTATCACGAATACACTTCATAAGATCTTGGCAAAGATCCTCATTACTAGCATAAAAAGTAATGTCACTGATGGAAATTGTAAAGTAAAAGATAATTTTATTATTAATCATAGTAAAACTGAGTATAATAGAGCCTTTATATAGGCATTGAAAGACTATCCTACCACATACTTAAAAGAGAGTCCTACAGAATTACAGAATTAGGAGAGTTACAGATTCTAGACGTATGATAATAAGTAATTCTCATGTTAATATGTCATCTACTATCCCCCCCCCCCCCCCCAAACCCCTCAAGGTGGTAGAGAAGAATAAGCTTAAGTTTGGAAGTTACAATGGAGTGGTGTATTGTTCCTTGTTGTGAAAAAATGAGATCGAAGTTGAGGTCATGGTGTGTGAGATCTAAAGTCTGACATGAAAGAAATAAGGTCTCAAGGCGAGGTCTAACGACCAAGCAAGAATATGTACTTAGGCGAGGTACGATAACCATGAAGGTCTTAGGGCAAGGTCTGATGACCATGAAAAGAGACCTGTGTTGAATACCGATTACTATTTAGGTCTCGCAGTGAGGTATGATGACCATGAAAAGAAAATCTAGGCAAATTTTGACAATTATGGAAGTCTCTAGATAAGGCTCGACAACCATGAGAAGAAGATACCCTATGCGAATTCTGAAGATACAAGGAAAATAGTCCTGACACAAAGCCTAGTGGCACAAGGAAAGGAGTCCTGAGATGAAGTCTGAAGACACAAGGAACATAGTCTTGGGGTGAAGTCATGTGAAACAAGGAATGGATGTAAAGACAAAAAAAAAAAGGCAGGCAGGCTTGAAGTCAGGGGAGAAAGAAAGGAGTTCTCCAGACGAAGTCTAAAGACACAACGGAAAGAGTCTTGACGCGAAACAAGGATACCATCTTAAACCTTGAGTCCAACCTAAAAGCATGCTCATAAAAACAATAAGCCCATCAGGTATAAGAAGCATATCCACAACATATTTCTAGTCAATCTAGAATATAATGTAACACCCGCTCTCATGTGGAACGTGGAATTAGGTTATAACCAAGAATATAAAAAATGTCAATGTGAATTAGAGCATGAGGAAGAGATTAAAAAGACTTAATGAGGGTGAGAATAATGAACCTCGATCTGAATGATAGCATGGGAAGAGATTAAAGAACCTTGATGAAGAAGTGAACAAAAGGCCTCAATCCGAATTACTTCATGAGGATGAGAATAAAACAAGTAGTGGGCATAACAGTTTTGAATGACTGGGTTGAATAAGATAGTACAAGACTTGCACAAAATGGTTTAACAAAAGAAGATCAAAAGCATAAGAAAAGCTTTGACTGAAATCTAGGCACAGAAGAACTTTAATGAAAAGATGAACGTGAAAAGAAACATAAGAAAATATGAGTTAGTTAGGCGAAGACATAAGGTTGTCTACCGAAATTTGGGAAAGCAGTTTAGAGCTCTCAAAACGGTGGATCGTACCGCTCCGATACCATGATAAAAAAAGGTAAAACGAAACATAACTATATTCCTGAGTATAATACAACCGAGTATGATGGAGTTTTTATATAGGCATAAAAAGACTATCCTAGTAAAAACAGAAAAGAAAGTCCTAAAGAAATTAGTGAGAATTTCAGAGTGTTCAAGACTCAGGGTAATGACTAATTGTCATATTAATAAATTATCCCACAGTCATCTCCATAATTTTATAATGCTGAGACGTCTCTCCCCGCTAGCCATCTTTGCTTATCACCTTATAATTTTCGAAAGAACGATCTTGTCTATGTCATGTCCTTAACCATTTAAAGGAGTAAAACCTTAAAGTTACATTCTAGATAAGATGTTACTGCATCGAAAACATCGCAACAAAGCATACTATAATATCCGAAATGTTTTCTAGAATACTTTCACTGCATGTGGCCACTAAAATAGCATGTTAGCACTTAGTAGGTGATATTTTGATCTAGATGAAATGTCTGCATATCAATAGAGTACATACTTGTAAAGAACTTTGTACAGGGGCGGCACTAGGAGTGAGCACCAAACCGTTCAAATGATACGAACTGCTTAAATCAAACCAATCCAATTTGAACTGTCTAAAGATCTTAACGGTTTGGTTTCACATTTTTCAAACCGACCTTGATTCGGTTTGGTTCACGGTTCATATTTTTTAAATTGATTCCAAACCGAACTGAACCGAACCGACCTATGATATGTTAATCTATATCTAGTAACATTCTATTGATAATTATACATATAGGGTACTAAATAAATCCAAATAAACAAATCTTTAAAGTTAAAAGAAACGAAAGTATTGACAACACTTGTAACACAAAAAATTTGTGACCAATATCTGGTTTATATTTACTCATTCTTTCTTATTCATCAATGGGAACTTATATATCGAATGAAGCAAGATTATATGTAATTTAGAACAAATATAATTTTCATCAGTAGTGTGCAAAGGAATAAAGTCTTTAAGTGGGCGCAAACCGATTCTAACCGACTAAATCGAACCATCCAAACCGATGGTGTTTTGGTTTGGTTCAAAAATTTTCAATTGATGGGTAACGGTCCGGTTTGCTGTCAAACGGTTCGGTTTGACCCCCAAACCGAACCACGCTCACCCCTAGGCAGCACTTACTCATGAACTGGAGGGGGGCAGCACCCCCAAATCTTTTGGAATTTTTTTTAGTTCTTTAAATAAGAGTTATCTGTATTTGATATATTTAAGAAAAAGCCATTACATTGTAAATTTAATTAGTTAGAGTTTTGGTTTGTTGTGTTTTTTACTCTTTGTATTACTAGTCGTCATAGTCTTCTTTTTTCTCATTCTTTTGCTCCATGTTCATTTTTCTAAATTTCGATTCTAGAGATTATGAAAAAACACGAATTGATCAAGGTTAGTTCTTTTATTTAATTTTTTTTAGTTTAAATTCTTAGATATGTTAACTTACATGTGACTATTGTATTCATACAATTAATAATTATATTAATACATCTATCCCGTAAGAGTTAAGCTTATTTCATGCAAGATTAATAATTCATTGTTGACTAAGCTTACCAAGTAAATGAATCGCTATTGATCTTCTTAATTTTTTTTATGTTAGGCATCAATTTTCTTATGCCTTTTGCCGCCGCCCCTCCCCCCAAGACTTTCTGGATCCGTCCCTAATTTTGTAGAGTATGGTAGAGTGCTAAGGAGTGCCTTAGAGAACGCTGTAACGTCTAAATGCCTTATAAATGTTTGGTATGTGTAGCAAACACTTCGGAAGCTAAATTATAACCGTGGGGCTAGGTTGATCTTAGCCATCATGGGGGAGGTAAATATATTCGATGCGATATGAATCATTTGAGGCAAACCAACAAACTGTCTTATGTGATTGTTTTTCCTTTGGTTTTAATATACTTGTATTTTTATTAGCAATTGTTATTGCCATGGTGAGTTTGAGTAACGAAAGATCTTATGAGCAAACACACTTACTAGGTGGTATTTTGATCTAGATAGAATGTCAGCATTTAAAAGAGTCTATGCTTGTAAGAACTTTGTACAATGTGTGCTAGAGTGCTTTAGAAAATGCTATAAAGTCTAGAACCTTGTAAATATTTAGATATGTCGAGTAAGCACTTTGGAAGCTAAATTATAATCAAAAGAATAGGCTGATCTTTGCAATTATAGGGGAGACAAATACCTTTAGAGACAATATATGATTCATTAGAGGCAAACTAGAGGTGTCAAAAGGGCCGGGCCACCCATGGGCCGGCTCGGCCCTAAAAGGTGAACAGTGCGCCCCTGGTCCATAGGGTCAAGCCTAAAAATTTCAGGAAAAAGCCCGGCTCAGCCCGACCCTAAAAAAAGCCCGGGTTTGGCCCGGCCCTAATTGTCAAATTTGTTTTTTGTTATTTTTGTTTTTTAACTTGATATTTCCATTGAGGAGTGGTTTTAAGAAAATAATATTAAAAAATAAGTCATAATAAATTGGTTTATCTTCTAGAATGAGTTTATAATGATTGGAAGTATTTTTTGAAATTACAAAGGTATAATCCTCATTGTCGTTCCAAGCTAACTAAATTTAACTATTAATGACTATCTAAATTTAAATCACTTGTTAGATCATTTTTTGTGCTAAGTCTCATGAGTTGTTTGTATTTCAATTGTAACATCATTTTTTTCTTCTAAATATAATATGATTTTTGTTTTTTCTGATATCTAAATTTGATATGCATATTAGAAAGTTAATTTAAGGATACAAGAATCAAAATTAAGTTCTACTACTTCAATAAACTGATTAGGTTGAGTTTTAAAATGATTAGGTTAATATTAGTTTTTAGGTTACATTTGGCTTACGAATATGACCCTCGTTATTTCTGTAAAATTAATTCAAAAATAAAGCCTCTATCTTTATTTAAATCATTAGTTAGATCTTTTTTTTTGTTCTAAATCGCATAAGTTACGGTCTATTTGAAACCAATTCTTTTAGGATTTAGATTTAAAATTCTGAATTGGATTTGAAATTTAATTCACTTTCTTTTGTAATAAGCTTATTTACAAGCTTATTTCAAATTAATCCTTAATATATATATATATATATATATATGTATATATATAGCAACCGATCTTAAGCTCAGATAAAAGGAGGAAGCGCCTATGAATAAATTTATCTTAAATTTAATTTTTTTTCATAACATAAAACATGGATAAAAAGAATTTTTTTTTAAAAAATTTTTTTATTCAGGCCGGGGCCTGGCCCTAAAGTTAGGGCCCAGGGCTTGGGCTTGGACCAGGCCAGGATATCCTCACATTGGGCCCGGGCCAAGCCCGGTTTGGCCCTGGCCCTCGGGGCTGGGCTAGCCCAAGCCCGGCCCATTGACACCTCTAAGGCAAACCAACAAATTCTCTTTTGTGAATTGTGTACTTCCCTTTATTTGTTATATAGTTGTCTTTTTATTACCAACTATTATTGCCTAGGTGTGTATGAGTATGAGTAACGAAAGAGCTTGGGGACAAACACACCAAGCAAGGCAATGGGAGTATCTTACAGCTTGGTTGAAGCTTCTACCTTTTTGTATTTACAAAACCAATACATGGATAATTGAATATACTTAAATATGGAAAAAAGTAGCGTAATTGAGAGAGTTCTTTGGTTATCTATCATAATACTATCCGTAGTTAACATGAATTTTGTGGTGTGTTGGGCCAGAATTGTTGAGGTGAATGACAAGCTTATAAAACTTTATTCTTTTAAGTTCTTTGTGGTTTCAAAAAAAATCTCGTGTGGACCAGTATAAAGTATTTTGCACCCTTATATTTTTTGCATTATGTATGTGTTAATCTTAACCTTTTAAGCCTGACTATTTAGAATGAACTGCTTTAAGCAAGGTCACTGATATAAATGAGGATATTTATTAAGTGTTCCCTTTTTGTGCTTTGCTTCCCAAAACAAAAGGCACCCATAAGATTTAAAATTCTATATTAGGTTACTTGAGGGCTGTTTGACAAAACTAAAATTTAAGTGCTGAAAAAGTTAAGCGCTGAATTCGTAAAACTGAAAACTCTAGGTGACTGAATTTTTACTGAAAAATAAGTTAACATGATTGGCAAGCCAAAAGCAAATGCCTAAAAATTGTTTCATTTACAATATTTTTCATGTTTACCAAAATTATGAATTTATTAATATATACACTTGCCTTTTTTTTTTTGGCTAAAATCTTGTTGGGTGTGGTGGTGGTAGTAGTAATGGAGTAATAATGGTGATCGTGGTGATGGAAAGGTGTGAGTGGCGGCGATAATGGTGCGTGAAGACGTGGTATTGGTAATTGTAGTGGTAGCGACATAGAGGTCATGACAGTGGTTGTAATGTGGTTAGATATTTAGATAGTTTTGGAGGACATGGACATGGTGACGACAGCGATAATGTGGTTGAGGTGGCTGTGTGATGGTAGTGGCTAGGTCATGGTAATTGTGCTGGTGATAGCAAAAGGGAATAATGATTGTGGTGGTAGTTATATTGTAGTGGAGGCGGTGTTACTAGCAAATTAATTGAGGATGCATCATAGTGGTAATTATTCCGTTTTATGTAAAATTATGTTAAATAACTTTTAAGAATCTCACTTAGGATTAAGTGATAAGCATTAAGGGGCTGATTGATAAAACTGAAATTTAAGTGCTGAAAAAGTTAAGCATTGAATTCGTAAAACTAAAAATTTTAAGCGACTAAAATTTTACTGAAAAATAAGTTAATCTGTTTGGTAAACTAAAAGCAGATGTCTGAAAATTATTTATTTACAAATTTATCTTTTTTTTTTACCAAAATTATGCATTTATTTATGTACTTTATAACTTTTTTTGGGCGGCTAAAATTGTGTTGGTGGTGTTGGTGGCAGTGACGATGGAGTAGTGGCGGCGGCAAAAATATGTCAATGGTGGTGGTAATGGTGCTTGAAGACGTAGTGTTGGTAATTGTGATGATAGTGATAGGCGGCGACATGTCGGTCATAGCAATGGTTGTAGTGTGGTGGATCTTTAGATATTTTTTGGCAGAAATGGACATGGTGACAACAACGACGGTATGGTGGAGGTGACGTTGTCCTTGTGACGGTGTCGGTGGTGGTGATAATGGCTAGGTCATGGTAATTATGGTGGTGGTAGCAAAAGGAAATAATGATTGTGGTGGTAGTTATATTTTGGTGGAGGAGGTTCTACCAGCAAATTAATTGAGGCGGCATCGTAGTGGTAATTTTTTTTTACGTAAAATATGTCAAATAACTTTTAACCATCTCACTTAGAATTAAGTGATCACCATTAAGTATGTCTACACTGACTTAAAATTTTAGTCTATTTTTGGTAAGAATTAATTTTTTAAATGATACAAGGTTTAGCGTTATCAAACGCACTTAATTGAGAATCAATGAAAACTTTAAGTTTTAAGTGCTTAATTGCGTTATCAAACACATCCTAAGTAAGTCCGCCCTGTTTTAAAATTTTAATCTATTTTTGTAGGAATTAATTTTTTAAGCGATACAATGTTAAGCGTTATCAAACACACTTAATTCAAAATTATTGAAAACTTTAAGTTTTAAGTACTTAATTGTAACATCAAACACACCCTTAGTCACTTCAATTGTGGGAGCATTTCTTATGCATTTTCATTAGGCTCATCATTTGTGTCGTGATAGCATACCAAAGTTTGAGCTTAAGACTCTAGCAAGTTCCACAGAATGGATGATACTCGAGAAGTAATGCCTTTTGCCATTCATATGGATTGGTTATAATGTTTCTTCCTAAACAACTTCACCATAACAATTTAATTACCTACATCAAATATGATGTGATTTTTTTTAGCTTGGTCAACTATTAGATGAAGATGCACGTTGAGGAAATTACTTTGTTAGGTTCTACTATTCCTCCTCATTTGACTCATGATGGCTTCCCATGTATCTCTACGTCCTCAGAGCCAAATAACATATGCTCGTCTCAATTAGCCAAGGATAGACGACATTTGGGTCATGATGGCGTGTCTTTCATATCTACGTCCTTTAAGCCTATTTATTTCGAACTACATAATTTTAAGCAGCTTTTGATTGAAGAATACAAGCAATGTGCTACCTTTTGCCTTTTTTGTAGGATTTGGATCCTCTGCTAGGGTGCTGTGAGAGAGGAAAGAGAGAGAGGGAACAAGCTGTGATGGATATAAACCATGGTTACTCTCTCTCTCCCCTCAGGGTGTTGTCCTTAAATCCTTTTGGTTCGTCAGATCTTGTCAATTGGTTTGATAAGGCAGCCTTCTTTGATTCCATAATCGAGATGATGGTGGTGGCATAGTGTAGTGCTGCGGGCAAAGGTGGTGGAAGAGTCATGCTTGGCGGCTTGGCGAAGTTGAGAGCTAGATTTTGTTGGAAACAAAATGACAAAATTACCGCCACATTAACAAACTGAAAGTAAAAGTTGTAAGGACTAACCATAAGTTCCTATATTACACAAAAAAATTGTTTGTGCATATGCAAACTCCCGCTGCCCCCACTTATCTTTTAGATTGTTTCAAATGAGGATTTTGTGACTTTGATACGTTCTATATCAGTGTCACTCCTCGTGGTGCGTTTGCAAGTTACGACACTTTGTTAAGTGCACCTTTATCGTTATAGGGTTGGAAACGGACATAAAGATTGAATAAGATGATAATCAACATAACAATGAACTCAAAAGATTAATGTTATGATCCCAATTCACGACCCCACCACTGGACAATTGCTCAATTAAAATGGCTAGCTATAATAAGAACTTATGAGCTCACGAGCATGGTCATATAAGGCCAATCATAAGATATTTCACCTCTTGTGTGGATATTACAAATTTTCCTTCTTATACCAATTATACTTACTTGGCTAGCCTTTTGAAGTAGGCATTGCCGTGTGGTGGGGGTCATAGTCAAGTCTTTATGGTATCAGAGTCGGTTCTCAAAAACCCGGGTTAAGCTATCAATTCGGGTTTATAAAGGTTGGGACCCTAGACGGACTTGAAATATTTTCTAGGTTGTGTGTGGCTAGAGTTGAGATTAGGCCTTTTCAAAAACGCTAAGGTACAAAGAAAGGAAATTGTGATATCCCATCTTTAAGATAATTTTTAGATTGATCTTATAAGACGCTGTCCATTAATCTTAAATATATCTAGTTGGTTAGATCTTTTACGGGAGGCATTACTCTTCGATGGCCTTAACATGGAGTCTAAGGTATAAAGAGAGGGGAATGTGATTTCATGAATGGGACGTAGGATATGTCAAGATTGACTTTACAAGATCTTATCCATGAATAATAAGTACTTGTTTGGTTATCACTTTTGCGTGAGGCATTACCCCGTAATGGGATTGTGAATCGGATCTTTACAGATGCAGACATATGATGGCCAATGCACATCATAGGGTCTCTAGTGATCAAAATGGTCAAATAGGAATATGGAGTCGTAAACCTTCATGGGTAAATTTCTAAGAGATCGGAAACCTTCTATAACTAACGACTACATTGTGTCATAGCCTATTCGACAACCAATTTTATATGTAGATTTTTCCCTGCCAATCCACAAAATACTAAAAAAGCGTGATCACCGATCAAAATATGCATTATCAATGGACATTAAGCATGCTTACAAGCATGAAAAGTAGTCCAAACAAAAGCTAGGATTCAACAGCAATCGAGAGACATGATTCACAAAGCATACAAGATCGACAATAAAAGGGATTAACAATTATGGCATGTAAATTTGTAGAGAAGGGTTATTTGGTTGTTGGATTATTATTATTTGGATGAGGTTTGGGCTTGTTTGCTGTCAAGATTTAGGCCCCGTTTGACACTCTTTTTTTTCCAGTTTTGGAAATTGAAAAAATTTAAGAGCGTTTGGTAACCATTTTTTTCCTTCTCCAATTTAATAAAAAAATCAGTTTTAAACTGAAGAATAAAAAAAACTCCAAAAATTGGTTTTTTTTTTGAGACCACCACCACCCTCCCACCACCGGCGGCTTGCTGGCAGTCGCCGGAGGTTGTCGCCGATGAGGCTGCCAGCAACCACCACCGGCGACCAATTTTAGCAGCCATCAGCCACCGCCGACCACCACCACCTTCGACCACCGCTATGCCCCACCACCGCCACCGCAAACCACCACAAAAAAAAAGTCAAAATAAAAACTGAGTTACCAAACACAAAAAAAAAACTCAAAATAAAATTTGGTTATCAAACACCCACTTGTTTTTGTAAAAATAAAAAATAAAAAATTAAGCCGTTCTTTAATTTTTTCAATTTAAAAACTGAAAATCAATTTTTTTTGTCAAACGAAGCCTTAGTGATTTCCACTGTTGCCCTTTTTAAATGGGTCATGTGTAAAGGTGTCAAAAGGGCCGGGCGGCCCGTGGGCAGGCCTGACCCGGCCAGTTTTAGGCCTGGGCTGGCCCGGCCCTGTAGGTGAACAGTGGCGGCCCTAAAAATAGGGGCTTTGGGCCTGGCCTTGGACCAGGCCGAGATTTTCAAGAAAAAAGCCCGGGCTAGGCCCGTCCTAAAAAAACTCGGTTTTTGGCCCTGCCCGAAAATGGCCCTGTTCTGGCCCTTTTCTAGCAGGCCCACAGTTTTTCAAATTTAATTTTTCCCCTTTTCCCCCCAATGGCCATATTCCCCATTATTTTCCTAAATTCCACTTTTACCCCCCAACAACAATATAACGGCTAGTTTGGGGGGTATTTTGGTCTAACTTAATTTTTTCAACTCTTTTAAGGGTTTTTACACTCTTACCCTCCCCAACAACTATAAACGGATAGTTTAAGGGGCATTTTGGTCTTTTGTGAAGTTTCAAAAATCTATAAATTCACACCATTTCTTTCTAATTTTTCACACCAATCTTCTTACTCTCTCTTATCTAAACATTCTACATTTCTACAAGCTTTGCTACTATTTCTCTCTCCAATTACTACTCTTGCTAATTAATACTCTTATTTACTAATTAGTACTCTTGCTAATTATCACTCTTGTTTACTAATTACTACTCTTGCTAAATTCTAATTACTAACTACTCCTCTTTTTAATTTGTTACTCTCTAATTCTTTTGTCTAGTAAGTAGTTATTAGTGAATTTTTATTTATTAATTACTATTACTAAATTCTTTTTAATTACTAACTCTTTCCAATTTCGAATTTCAAATTTCATTTGAATTACTCTTATTCATTTGTTACTCTTAATTCTTTTAATTGTTATTTCTAATTACTAATTACTGCTCTTATACTTGTGTATTTAGTTACTCTTACTATTTTTATTTTCCAATCTAGTAAAAAAATTTAGCATCAAATATGGCTGGATTACTGAAGAAACTGAAGCGTGGATCATCATCACGAAAAACATCATCATCATCACAAGCACCACCACCAGTACAAGCGCCAGCACCACGGCCATCACAAACACCAATCCAAGCACCACCACAACCATTCGTTCCTGGACGAATGAGTACAGGCTGTATGATAGATACCCAAGCCAATTGGGAGTTCAATCAAAACATTCCAGATCTTGAATACACGCCTTCACAAGACCCCCCGCATTATAGTCAAGGACGCAGCTCGGTTGGCGAAGCTACTACTCCGTGGCATAATCTTAACCCGATGCCTGGTCATGATGAAGAAGGGCCGAGCAATGCCTCCGGTAATGAGCCAGAAGTCCAAAAGGAAAAAAAAAAGAAAGCCGAGTGTTGGAATCATTTTGATGAAGTTATGGTGGACGGCATCCGAAAAGCTCGATGTAAGTACTGTGCTAAATTATTTTCGTCTGGTAGTGGTAATGGACATCTTAACAGGCATTACCCTCAGTGTGCACCTCGACAAGGCCACGTCGAACCTACCCAAACGCAGTTATCTTTTGACGGTAAGTTATTTGTTTATAATCAGCGAGAGCAAAGAGACGGTCTCGCTGAATTTGTTATTCACGATGAACAAGCCTTTTCTTTTGCCGATAATGCTAAGCACTCTAGATATATGAACACATACGTTCAACCTTTGTACAAAAAGGTTCATAGAAACACAACTAGATCCGATGCACTCCGACAGTATAATGCTGCTAAAGCACGCCTGATCGATTATTTCGATAATTTTGACGGTAAAGTTAGTCTTACTTCTGATATTTGGCAATCTCCGTTTACTTTTGTTAGTTATACTTGTGTGACGGCCCATTGGATTGATGCAGATTGGATTATGCACAAGAGAATCATCGCTTTCGAGCTCTTTCCTTTTCCGCATGATGGAATGAACATTGCTACTATTATATTAAAAGCATGTACCACGTTTAAATTAAAGGATAAGATTATGAGTATTAGTTTTGATAATGCTTCTAACAATACAGCTGCTGTTGATGCTTTAGAGGAGAGCCTCAAACCTGTACTTTATGGTAAATTATTTCATGTTCGTTGTGTTTGTCATATAATTAATTTAATTGTTCAAGATGGTTTAGCTGCTGCAGGAGATATTCTTGTCAAAATGAGGGGTATGACAGCGTATGTTAATAGTTCGAGTTCGAGAACACAACAATTTAAAACGTTGAATATAATATGCCTCGCAGGAGAGCAGTTACAGATGTGGTCCACAGGTGGAACTCTACATACCATATGCTTTTACACATTCTGGCATACAGAGAAGTCTATACGCATTTTCTACTAACCTTGTTCCCAGCCGGCTTGCCAACTCAAGAGGAATGGCAGATGGCCACATACCTAGCTGAATTTTTAGAGGTATTTTACACGTCTACCAATTTATTGTCTGGTACGTACTATCCCACCTCTCCTCTCGCTGTAATAGAAATTCTCAAGATGGCTACAATGTTAACAAAATGGAGATATATAGGACCCTTTCAGGAAATAGTAAAAGTGATGGATAAAAAGTTTAATAAATATTGGAGTGAACTGCCTGTTGTTTTTGCTGTGGCTACTTGTTTAGATCCTAGGTTAAAGTTGCATGGCGTGAACGTCTCGATACAAGAGATATCGAAATTAATGTGCTACCCAGTAGAGGACACAACCGCACTCACAGCGAAAGTGAGCAAGACATTTGAGGAACTGTTCAACCTCTATCGTAATTCTGCTGACGTGCGCGGGCGAGCTTCATCATCGACTGCTGAGAGGTATTATGCGCCATACCTTAAGGGCTTTGAAGGTACTTCTAATTCGGCAGGTTCGTCTACTTTTTCCTCTTTTAATGAGATTGGTGTATATTCAAATACTGATCATTATTCTGATTTATCAATGCAAGAACAGGTTAATTTTAATTTGTTAAATTTTTGGAAACAAAATCAAAACATGTATAAAACTTTATCCCAAATTGCACGGGATGTACTGCCAGTGCAAGCCTCCACGGTTGCTTCAGAGTCGGCATTTTCAGCGAGCGGGAGGGTTTTGGATGACAGGAGGAGTCGTCTTAACCCCGAGTCGCTCGAGCTATGTGTATGTTGGAAGGATTATCTTGATGCGAAATACCGCGAGCAAGATAAACCGATTGATGATAGGAAGAGCAGTGACTCGGATATTGAAGTACTTCCGGATGATTAGGTAATTTCTTTTTATTTTGCTTCTCTTAAGTTTTAAGAATAAAATTTTTCAAAAAATATAGTTTTTTATATATATATATATATATATATATATATATAAGTTTTTACAAGCAAGATAGATATTTTTTGTATATATAAAAAATAGGTAATTTCGCCTGTTTGTTTACAAGCAGCCGGTCCCAAGCCCGGATAAAAGGAGGAGGGCCTATGAACACATTTATCTTCAATTTAACTCTATATGGACGTTAATAATTTACATACATTCGTAAATTCTAGCCTCACTTACTTCTTATTTTCTAACAAACACAATATATTAATATCATAGGTTCTTTTATACTCACTCGTAACCATCCTATATACATATGAGAGTCATATATATAAAATAAAATTTTGTATACGAGACCAAATAGAGAGAAAAACTGTTAGTCAAAATTTATACTTATTACTTAAGATCGTCTGGGGAATTAATAACTATACTCCAAATTTAAATTCTTGTAAATTTCAACTAGTTTTTAGTGGTATATTATAATAACAAAAATTCAACTTTAGTGAAAAAAGTAAAGCTTAATAGAATAAATTTGAAATAAACTGATTAGGATTTCAAAATATATGCTAAAACTTTACACCAAATTAAACTAATAGTATAAATTTGAAATAAACTGATTAGAATTGAAACTTTTGAAAAATGCTACTTATAAATTATAATGTTAGTAGGCTAAAAAAGGCTTGTCAATATTACACCAAATTAACATGTATCAATTTCAACCAAATAATTTAATATATTCTTGTTAGCCATTGACTCAAATAAATAACAAGGAGTTGGGAACCAAAAAAAAAAGGCTCGGCCCTAAATATTGGGCCTAGGGCCAGAGCTTGGACTGGACCCATATATCCAGATTTCAGGTCCGGGCCCGGCCCCGCCCGTTTTTGTTGGAGGCCCATTGGGCTTGGGTTGGGCCAGCCCAAGCCCGGCCCATTGACACCTCTAGTCATGTGCCCCTCGCATGATGCATTCTGTTACTATATTTAACAGAATATGGACTGAAGGTTAAACAATAAATACTTCACTCAAGGACCAAATAGTCACTAGAAAAAAGGACCAAGTGAGTTATATCCGTTAATGCAAGGGGCAACGAGATTAGCCCCTTTTTTGCAATTATAAAATATTTTCAGCTCATTAGATAAATAGTGGATATCACAATTTTCCCTTCTTATACTTTATACGTACTTGATAGCCTTTTGAAGTAGGCATTGCTGCGTGGTGGGGTCATAGTTGAGTCTTTATGGTATCAGAGTCGGCTCTCAAAAACTCGGGTCGAGCTATCAGTTCGGGTTTATGAAGGTTGGGACTCCTAGACGGACTTGAAATATGTTTCTAAGCTGTGTGACTAGAATTGAGATTAGGCCTTTTTGAAAACGTTAAGGTACAAAGAAAGGAAATTGTGATATCCCATATTTAAAATAATTTTTAGATTGATCTTATAAGACCCTGTCCATGTAATCTTAATTATTTTTAGTTGGTTAGATCTTTTGAGGGAGGCATTACTTTTCGGTGGCCTTAACAGGGAGTCTAAGGTATAAAGATAGGGGAATGTGATTTCATGAATGGGACGTAGGATATGTCAAGATTGACTTTCCAAGATCTTATCTATGAATTATAAGTACTTGTTTGGTTATCACTTTTGCGTGAGGCATTGCCCCGTAATGGGATTGTGTATCGGGTCTTTACAGATGAAGACATATGATGGCCAATGCACATCATAGGGTTTCTCTAGTGATCAAAATGGTCAAATAGGAATATGGAGTCGTAAACCTTCATGGGTAAATTTCTAAGAGATCGGGAACCTTATATAACAACTACATTGTGTCATAGCAATATGTTGAAATGTAGGTCAAGCCTACTCGACAACAAAATTTTATATGTAGATTTTCCTTGCCAATCCACAAAATACTAAAAATGTGTGATCACCAATCAAAATATGCATTACCAATGGACATTAAGCATGCTTACAAGCATGAAAAGTAGTCCAAACAAAAGCTAGGATTCAACAGCAATCGACAGACATGAGTCGCAAAGCATAAAAGATCGACAATAAAAGTGATTAACAATTATGGCATGTAAATTTGCAGAGAGGGGTTCTTTGGACGTTGGATTATTATTATTATTATTATTATTATTATTTAGATGAGGTTTGGGCTTGTTTGCTATCAAGCTTTAGTGATTTCCACTTGTTGTCCTTTTTAAATGGGTCATGTGCCCCTCACATGATGCCTTCTGTTACAAGTACTTCACTCGAGGACCAAATAGTCACCAGAAAAAAGGACCAAGTGAGTTATACCCGTTAATGCAAGGGGCAACAAGATTAGCCCCTTTTTTGCAATTAGAAAATATTTTCAGCTCATTAGATAAATAGTGGCTAAAATTGGTCAAAAAAAATTAGAAGGTGATCCTGGACACCAGATTGAGTTTTGAAGTGTATAATTACCAAATTTGTAGCAATTTTATTAAATTCTTTTTTACCATTTCCTTGGTATCGCAGTAAAAGAAATAAAGAATGCTAATTTTTTTGGTAATTCTTTCACCTATTCCATGGTGTTTAAGTGCCCAAAAAAGAAACAACTATTGCCTCCTTTCTCTTATAGCTTGTTTGCGAGTTTTGAAAGGAGGGAAAAGAAAAGAAAGGAAGGGGAGAGAAGAGAAGAGAAGGGAAGAGAATATAGTTTTTCTTCCTCTTGTTTGTGAGTTTAAGAGAGAGAGGAAAACATCATTCATTTTCTTTATTTGTGAGTTCAGAAAAAAAGAAATGAAATAATACAACATTACATACATACCCTAATAAAATAGTGTGCTAATCCAAACAAACAAGAACATAATGCCATAATGCAAGTTTAAAGTATGATTCTAACTAAGAACATAATACAAAATGGAGAAAAAATTGGTCATCAAAGACAAAACGAAAGTTTATACTATAATAACGTGATAAGTCTTCACCGGTTAGTGCCACAATAAAAAAACACACAAACTAGCTATTAAAAAAATACAAATTGATCTTCCGTTTGTTGGTAATAAGTGGTATGATAGGTTTTTGTAAAATACCATATAACTTAAAAGTCATTAAAATTGATAATCTCAAGGGTAATATAGACGTTATTATTAACTTAGTAATATAGACATCTTATAACTTATGAGAGTTTACTTTTTCTCCGTTTCTTTTCAATTTTGGGAGGAAAGATTTAGAGACAAAAGAGGCTCAAACTTTCCTCCCTTTTCCTCTCTTTTCTCTCCTTAAAAAAACTCACAAACTAGAAAAAATGGAGGAAATTGGCCACTTTCCTTTCCTTTTCCTCTCTTTTCTCTCCTAAAAAAAACTCGCAAAGAGGCTGTTAATCTACATTGTGAACTTGCTAACCGGTACTCATTAACAATGTGTCTACTTGCACTAAACCTCGTGAAAGTTGAGTAGGCCGAAGGTGTCTAATTGTGAATTGTTCAGGAATACGAGTTTTCTTGAACGTCAGACAGTAAGGGAGGAGATGAACCACTGTGTTTGCTTGGCACTGGTGTGTTCCTGCGTGACCCTCGTTTTGTTTGTACGAGCGCGGGTTCCTGATCCCACTCTTGGCTACCTGCATCGCTATCGCTATCATCTCCACCCTTGAAAACTGGGTGTACATAAGCATTTTGGAGGTAGTCCTTCAAGTTCAGATTCGGCTCCCTTGTGCGCTCCAGAGTATCTTTCATCTTTGCTTCCTGGAAATTGCAAGGAAATGAAATAAGAAAAAAGCGGAGAGAGGTGTGAAGATAATGACATATACACCATATAGTATAGTATCCATGGACAAGACAAGGGGAGAGGACTAAAAAGCGGGAAAAGCCAGAATTTTTGGCGTTGTGTGGACAACTGTTGTAAAGAAGGATATGCATGCATGATTGGACTCAATACCTAATCAATCAACATTTTGTGTTGAAGGTTGAATTTCATCAAAAGAATAGTGGTATTGGCTCCCTAATGGCATAGCAAACGATATCAGAGCCTACGCTTGTGACTCTGAGGGTTTCTTTCAAAAGAACTGTTACATGTGGGCACCTGATAGAACATAGCACTGTTAGCAATTGCTGGCATGGGCTCTTAGGTTGACATTAATCTTGTCACGTGGTGGTGAAAGACTAGGTTCCTTAAAAGTCAAAACCTGGTAGCTGTGAGCCGAACACACTAGTGGACTGCACTTCGAGGGAATGGCATGAGAGCGGGAAACTCTGGTTGCAAGTGGTGGACTTGCATGTGGCAGAAGATGCTTAATGTGGTTGTCCAGCAATAGATGAGCACAGAAGGACAGACAAATATACATGGAATAGTCCAAGATTAGGTGACTTGAGCTTTTGGGTAAATGAATTGGTTTCATCCTCTCTACACGGGCCTGGGCAGTATGAAGGAGCTCTGTTTTTCCTTGTGGATTTGTGGGTGTTTTTTGGGGTTGGGGTGGGGGTGTGTGTGTGGGGTGGGTGGGTGGGAGATGTGACCTTCAACACTAGACCTGAAGGAACAGAAAAGACAAGTGCAACACTTATGTACCTGCAGTGGATATCTAACAAAAGCTGGCTCATAGCGACCTTTGCAGAATCGATGGAACCATATTGTGAGAACTGGAAGGGTGATGAGCAAGGGAGTTGACTGAGCCGCTGCTTTTGTACTTAACAACCCCATAAGAAGTAGCTGTGAGACAATTAATGCAACTATAATGCGCCCATGGACATCAGGCCAGAATGCGGCAGCACTCTCATACTCTTGATTGTATACATTAATAATCTGAAAGTTTTGACGAAACCATGTTAGAACGTGAAAGATCCATCAAGCGAAAAAGAGAAGAAACTATATTGAAAAGATCAGCAATCTTTAACCCCACCTAGAAAAAAAAAAAAAAAATCCACGCTTTTCAAGACAGATTCACCATAGTAGAGCTATGGTTGGTTTTAGTTATTTGAAAACGCCAAAACTTAAGATCACATCCCCTAGAGGTCAAAAGTTAAACTTTGTGGATGTGATTTGCATTAAAGTTATCATACACACAGCAGGTGGCAGAGGTATACTGCTTTACTAGAAAAAGATGTGATGTTTTGCAAGAACATGTGCCAATGAAGAAACACAGCAAAACTCCAAGAGTAAATGGCAGAGCCTCATTCTAACAGGTCTGACACCATTAAGATATTAACCACACGCATGTTTCCCAAGTTTGGCCATTAACATATTTAGTGGTCTTTTTTGAATAACAACAACAGTCCTGTCCGCAGAAAACAAATTTGTTCCGCATACACCACACAAGGATATCTGAAAACCGTATAATTCATTTAACTAATACAAGCCAAAATGTTGAAGATGGTAAAAGCTTTACTTCAACCATAAGACATGAAGTATAACAATCTTTTCACTCAAATTATAAACCTCTATGAACTACAAACGTATTTAGGCAAATAAGTAGGCCAGAAAAAATAAATACCTGATGCCGGTATACAACATATGCCAGGCCAAAGAACACTATTATGAAAGGAAGTAGAATTGGGCTCACAACAGCATAAACAAGGCCAAGTAAAAAATATAACTGTATTTGAGGTTCTCCTGTGTTGAAACCAAGGCTTCCTGGATCCATTGCCTCTTCCCTATCCTTCTCAGTTTTCACCAAAAAGAAGTTTTTCAAATGAAACATAATCAACGGTTTCAACCTTAGAATTTCCCCAGCAACACCAGCCCAACCGTCCACCATTATGTAAGTTATAAAGAAGGTTGCCTTCATGGGGATTGAGACACCAATTGTCTTCGGGATACTGCACAAGTAGTCATTCAGATTTTAAGCCCGACATTTATATAAAAAGGATAACATGAGATACACAACAAAGCGTACATACGTCATTTCCTCAAGCATGCATGCAAGGGTTCATGTACAAGGGAAAGCATCAGGCTGAATGAAGGTGGTCAACAAAATATTAAGGTATTTTAAACAATAAGGACTACATATACGTAATATGTCATGAACGTAAACGTGTAATCTATTTGTAACTGATGGTATCCAAAGCATGCCTGCCATATACTATATGTGGGTAAAAACAAACCAAGCATCTTGATATAAAGTGTAGGACCAGAAATCAAAATGTTGGGAACGCAGTAGAAAATCTACAATTAACGACACAACACACATGGATATATTGTAGCAGATGTCTACCACTTCGTTCCAGAGGGAACTTTTTTTTCCATAGCGATGGAGATTGAAAAGCAATTGTGCAGCACAAGGAACATAATGACTCAGTATGAGATATACTGATTTAATAGCTCGAGTCTTGGACAGACTTGTGTATTTCCTGTATGTACTTGATGCATTTGTAAGGGTCAAAGCACCAAAAGCAATATACTGGATAAAAACCCGCTCAAAGGATCTGTAGTTGAGACGTTCCTAATTCAAAGTCACAGTAAATATACCTTTTGTCCGCAACTATATCTTTCCCACTTATAAGGTTTTCTATATTTATTTATTCTCAATCGTAACATTGAATTCCTCTTTTGAATTTCATTACTAAAATAGATTAGAGAAATGAAGTGTGGTGTGCAAACCTCTTTCTTACCTCTTCTTAGCACTTTCTCGTACGTTTTATTTCATTGTAAGAAGCATGCAATAAATACTTGCGTTCCTAGAGAACAAAATGGGTAACAGTAACTTGTTCTCTTCCTCTCACGCAGCATCACAGAAATCCTTATTATGCACTTTAATGCTACATAAAACAAGCATCTCAAGCATCTCAAGCACTCACAAAACGAATGTGTTCAAGAATCTCAGTGTATATAACATTTATCATAAGTTGCAGTTTTTTGATCCAAAAAAAGAGAGTGCATCAGAAGTCACCGTAAATTACACAACGTTAAAAGTTTTTATAGCTGTTCGGAAGGCAAGCAACAATTATAATTGATTGGCTTGGAACTTTCTTAATATTTACTCTTTTCTTTTTGTAAGTAAACTTCGAGGTAAATTACCACAGATCCAGCAACTACATACAAGGAAAAACTTCTTGAAGTCTGTAAAGTACAAATATGCAACAAAAGATGTACTCTTGGTACCGTGCCAATTGCTTCTTGGCTGAACATGATCCTCTTGTAATTATATGAGAGATAAATTCGGCTAAAGCAACTATAACTGCTTTGGACAAGTACCAATTAAGAAAGTTTTCAGTTCTTCAAGCTAATACAACTCAACAAACATGAAGGTACAAATCAAACTTGGCGCACTTGAGAAGATTATTTAGCTGGTTGTGGTGGATTGTGAGAAGAACTTACTCATTTGCAGACTGGTGGATGAAATTATTTAGCTGTTGAAATGCGGTCCCAGTTATAATGCTCCCAAGAAATACATTGATAAACTGGAACATGTAATATCTACTAGCAGATCTCCTTTCTAGAGATGATATGGAGCTAAAGCCCTCAAATTTGGACATAAGCATCAATATTGAGGGTAAGAAAATGAGAAAAATCTTCAATGCAATCCCTGGAAGAAAACCTTGGATAAACGACTTGATGAATTCTCTACATAAGACAAAAAAGTAATTCCAATATCAGTGGGTAACAAAGAACAGTGAAGTTCGCAGAAAGGAATTAGGATTTAGCATGCTATAAACATCATTAATACTAGAAAGATTTAAGTACTTGTCCAAGTTGTCATGTTGTAATACTATAGTAGATATAAACCTCATTTGTACAATTACTTATCCAAAGATGGAAATCCGTTTCAGAACCAAGTTGTCATGTTGTAATACTATAGTAGATATAAACCTCATTTGTACAATTACTTATCCAAAGATGGAAATCCGTTTCAGAAGAATAAAGAACCATGTAAATGAAGTTTATGAGCTTATGTGGCTTCAACTCTCGTTGAGAGAGTGGCGGTTATTGCATAATCAGACCAAGTCTATTCTGATCAAGGTAGGCCCAATCTCGCTCATAGTCTAGTTCAGCCTGAAAGTTCAAAGCATAAGGAGAGAGTGCCAGGCCTTTTTTTTTAAGTCAGAAGATCAGATGGCAGACGCTTTCTTTAAGAGCCTTCGCTGTGAAGTTCTTCACCCCCATGGTTAGTGCCTGAGGTTCAGAGGTTCCTACTTAGAGATCATGACAATTACATTGTTTCATTTTCTATGAAGTAAATTTACATGCCTTCCCTTGCAACACAACTCGCATATTTATAAGCTTTTGGCATAGCTTTATTATTTTACAGAATGCTGATAGTCTTGTCTCTTCTCCAGCCTGACCTTAAAATGCACCTTAGTTAGTTCTTAAGATAATTTTTTAGTGTAGTAATAGTAATCTTACCTAGTTGGGTTCCACTTATGCACATTAGGCACACTAAAAACATATGTAACCTTTGCCATGTGATGCCCTCTCACTGAACCCATATATGCGCAGATAGTTTAACAAGTGAAACTTCCTTGAAGTCAAAAAAGAGATACTCAAACCTACCTTTGACAGGGAGGAGTGTATAGATGTTGGGTAGGCCTAGAACTACTTTTCTTGGTAGTATCAAGAGATATGGGCAGAAAAGGACAACTACACGTAAGCGCGCAGGTGGTTGATGGAATAGGCCCGGGATGGAATACCCATTAATGTGGGGATGGCCCAATCGGCGTTGTTTGGTCCATTCAGCCGGGATGAGTATTCCACAACACATTCCTCATTCCTGGAAATTCTCTTCTTTCATTCCACCCCACCCTACAACAATAAATGCCGATTCCAACTAGGCACGCATGATCAAAATGACCCGTCATCTTTACACCTGAAAGACGAATATGCCCCCCCCCCCCCCCCCCCCAAAAAAAAATAAAAAATCACCCATCTTAGTTTTCATTCCATGCATCTGAAAGAGCATATTGCTCTGTCAGTGCGAAATCAACGCGTTTTACGTGATTTTCTTAGGCTAAGCCTATTGCATGTTTTTGGCACCAAACATATTATGCTCATCCTGAACCCCACTCCATTCATGGAAACAAATGCATTATACCCCATTCCATGTCCTTTCCTTCTTATTTTCATTTTAGAACCATCTGCAACACAGTTTAATTCCAGAAGTGAATGAACTAAGTGTGACCGATTTTGCCCTCATCCTACTCGCTCACAATCGTAGCCCCGCTGAGTAGTTTGGCTCTAAACAAACCGGAATATAGTAGAGGAAGTACATGTTCCATGTGCAAGGCTCATCTATCTTATCCTTTTTCCCCTTTAAGCCCAAGTCCTTAAAATTACTTTTCTATAATAGTTGCTGGCATGTTTCAAGCATGTGCCAGTATGCAACACAAAACAATAAATTGGAACTTGTAAGTTCTAAAGATCAATGTAAGACCGCGGAAAAAAGGATAAGTTCGACATTTAAGCTGTATGCAAGTTAACTGACCCTGCAGACCAAGCCAAGAATATGCAACAAACTTCCCTAGTGGATATTTTGTTCAAGTATGTATTTTGTAAAAAAAAGGAAAGAAGTTTCAGAATTTCGAAGAGTTGATAGCATGTTCCATGATCTACTCAAAACAGAAGACAAGATTCGTGTTGTTCAAATAGAACAACAAAGATAGGCCGGCGATTGTCGGCTATATATAGAAAGAAGAAAAAGTAGTACTTGGTAACAGAGAAAAGGGCACTGGAGAAGGAGAAGAAGAAGTCAAGAGGAGGAAAAATAAAAGAACTTACACTTCAATAATAGACTTTAGAAAGGGAGCTGCTTTCTCTATTCCCTCAAGGTTGGCCAGGGACTGCACAAATGCAATTGGAATCATGAAGAAGAAGGTCAGGAAAAAGAATGCAACTGCAACAATAAGCCTTCTTATTGTCAGTGATACATATGGAATCGCCAGATTATCCCAATATACATCACGGGGCTCTGGAGCCCACTCAGTTAGCCATATAGTTGGGTTTCTGGATTGTTGCGTTTGCGCACAAACTGCAGCGCCCCATCTTGTTTTGAAGGAAACAAATGCAGCTGGCATGATAGATTTTGGATTCTTGGTCATCTTCACTCTCTCTGCAGATATCTGAAAATTTTCCGTTCAAAGGATCAGAGCGAGCCAAGAACTATGCGCCAGAGGAAAAGGAATTGATTAGAAATTTCTTACAGTTGTGGCATACCTTTTCAAACATTGAAATTCACTCAATAGTCTACAGGTATAGATGATGGAATTCAACAGGATATAAATTGTATTGCTATTTCCACACACATTTGGCTATTTTTGCACCCTTAAAGGAGCATTTTGACTAACAAAGACAAAAAGGGTGCGAAAATAGCCAAGAGGCAAATAATCCCCCCCCGTAAAAGATTATTTACTAGAAGAGCTCTGCTAACAAAACAATCCCAACTCAACCAAAGCAGTAATTGGTGTAGTATTTCAGCGACTGATCTACTTTCTTTGCCTTTCAATGAAAAGCTACAAAGAAAAACTGAAAGTTTACTTCCTTCTTCCCACCCATCAGCACGTCAAGAAAGTGAAATTCAACTTTTACAGGCCCCTTTGCTAGTAAGAAGCGATACATCATAATATCCTGCTATAACCAGAAGATATTCCTTCTAGGAAACTTCAACCTGTGGGCAGGATATATGAGCAATCCAGAAGAAATGTTCAAGTCATTACATACTTCAGTGGATAGCCTTTCAATCTCTGACGTATAAAAATCAATTGCATCCACACTCTCTCCGCAAAGGCCAAGGAACCCAGTCTGTTATATGGAAAACAATTTCCTGACAATATGTTAGTAAACAAATGTGAGAAGTTGAATGAGTAAGATCCTTCCAAAGTAACAGATAAGCAACATCATGCATTACCTTCACCGTGGGTTTTTTCGATTGACTTCTAGAGTATTTAAGTTGATAGTAGTCAAGCCAGTTCTGCTTTTTCTTCTTCTCGTTGACTAGCTTTGACAGTTCATTGGCATTGTATACAACCTGCAATTAATTCTCCGATCAATTACTCAGATGCACCAATTCAAAATGCATCAGACCATGTTTTAGTACATCAATCAGGTAAAATGGAAACTTGTATAGAAAAGATAATTGTCTATAGAGTAATGATTAAAATCTGAACTTGTAGCAGTGCAAAACCTGATGAGTGAGATAGTGATCTGGATGGTTGACCAAGAAAAAATGCTCCACAAGCTCACCAACTGATTCGTCAGGGTCTGGTGGCACATTTCGAACAAGCACCTATTCAAAATTGTACAAAATTCTGAACACTAGCAATAGAAAACATAAAGCTGATGAGTCAAAGCCATCCTTTGCAACTCAAGTACGCATCACATTTTATTAGACTAACATATTATTTGTTGTTGAAATTCAATCGACTATGGATCCAATTGGCGACCTATCCAAAAGAACAGAATTTAAACTTTCATGATTCCAAACTGGAGGAAAAAAAAAAAGACAATTAAACTAATTTTACAAAGAACACACCTTATTACATGATTGCTAATTCTACCAAGAGCCAACATTATTACATAATTGTTGGTTCTAGTGTCCATTCAAGTAGGCGTCACATCTTATTAACCAAAATATCATTTTTTTTTGTCATTTAAGCATGCAATTAGCGACCTATCCAAAAGAACAAAAATTAAACTATCAATATTCCAAACTGGAAAATAAAAGAGAATTTGACTAATTATACCAAGAATCAACCTTATTGCAGGATTGTTGGTTCTAGTGTTCACTGCGAAAATCAAGAATAACTTAACAAGAGAAAATAAAAAGAGCCTACTACCAAAACCCCATTAAGAAGAAAAAATAAAAGTAGCCTACTACCAAACACAAAACTAAAGCAGCTCTAGTCAAGGTTCAGAATATCATCAGAGTCCTCTGTTACGCCTGTGTTGGAATCACTGTGATGTTCAGCTGTTTAGAAGCTTGTAAGCTCAAGGTTCTATAACTGACACTGTCTACAGAGAGACAGAAAGTGTGTCAAAACAGAATATACACACAATTTAAAAAGCCTCAAACAAAGACCTGTCAACATGAGCCTGGGAAAAATAACTGAAAAGGCTTATTGTCATCAGAATAACTTTTGGAAAATATAGAATCAGGTTGTGCACTGCAACCCCTGCAAATTCTTTAACCACTATTATACTAAAGCAGTGAGATTGAAGGTCTCAGACTTAAATGGGAAGACAATAAACATTTTCATTCCAAGCTATTAAAGATGAAACAATCAAACTAATCTTGATTGTCTCTCTGTGTCAACTTTCTTCCTCCCAAGATCCAGCAGCATCATGAATTTTTTTTTCAGGAGAAGCTCGCAACATTAAGTTCAGGAGAACAGTGATATCAAGTTTCTTATTTCAGAAGTTATTCTCTTAAAACTTCTTGGTAAGCTTAGTAGAACCGGTAGACTGAAAAATTCATCTGTCACTCCTAAACTGATAGGACAAAGAGAATATATACCGTGAACTGATCAGGCCTTCGCTGTTCCGATGCAAGAAAATGCAGCCTCATTGACGCAATTATCTCATATTCCTTTTTCAACACATAGCACGTCCAAAATGTGAAGACATAAGCCATCACCAAATGGGTCCAAAATCTGCACCGCAGAGGAAGAGAAAGACTTACTCCAAGGCATAAGATTTGTTAGAAAGTTTTGCAACATTAGTCTAACTTAACGAAGAAAAACAACGAATATAATCTAACAACAAACCCAGCAGCTGAGTCATAGATTGACCCGAAAGAAAAGCAAATACTGACTATTCGGTGCATGTCCAATAGGGAACCGCAAATGCAGACTATTTCTCTATACATAACCCAACAGTGAAAACAGCCATATCATGAAACATGCCAACTCTACATAGTACACCAAAGAAATAGAATACAAAACATCCCAACTCTATTTAGTATACAGGAAAAAAGGACACTTGCAACAAGGAGGAAAGAACTCCCTACTGGAACTGATGCTTGCTCATACCCTGGGAACTTAGCCTTCTCCTTTACAGGATACAAAATGGAATAAATGGCAGCGATCACTTTATATGGGCTTTATTGTTCTACAAAAGGCCTCAAGACATTTAAAATATCAAAGATCGACTGTTTATCCCTTGACCTAAGAACTAAGGTTGGATAACCTTATCAGATGGTCCCATGTACATGGCCTGCAATCACTTTACAGGGTACAAAATGGAATAAACGGCACCGATCACTTTATATGGGCTTTATTGTTCTATAAAAGGCCTCAAGACATTTAAAATATCAAAGATCGACCGTTTATCCCTTGACCTAAGAACTAAGGTTGGATAACCTTATCAGATGGTCCCATGTACTTTACACATGGCCAGCGAGTGGTACTTTCTTTAAATATGGAAACTTTCTAAGAATACTAACTTTGGTGCAATATGTTGGCAAGGATAAGCGTCTCTTTGAAGCCCTGTCTAGCTCCATGATACATGTGCAGAAAGTTGTGTTATAGCGTCATCAGGCTCAGGGATAGTCATTGTAGATTCATTATAAGATTGAAATGATGGTCTTAACTGGCCATCCTTAAGTGAAGGGCTCTTTCTTGGTTATATATGTACTCCATGTTTTCTATCTACAAACATGCACTAGAAAAAAGCCAAAAAGTGGAATAGGTTACCATGTAAAGAAAGGACAGGCTACAGGCAGAACCTTGCTGAACTGATACAGAACATTCAAAGTTATCACTTACTGAGATATCACACGCTCTCCCTACATACGTAATTTAATGCCTCCAAAGTGGGGGGTCATAGACAAGAGTGGCTGTAAGTAACGCCCTCACTGGCAACACCAAATATTTTGATGGTACCAAACTATCCAGCACCCCAAGTTAGTTTCCAAGCTGCATATCTCGCTCAAAAAACGGGGTCCCCTAATGCGGGTTCTGGGGAAGTAGGATATATGCAGCCTTTCCTCACTATGTCGAGTGGCTGTTCTTGTCTTTTGAACCCACTTTTGTGATAGAAGAAGCAAAACACGGCTAGAGTAACAACATTTTGATGGAGGACTAGAGACTGCAGGTGATCCGATGCTTTCAAGTCTTAACAAAAAGATATATCACAGAGTTTGTTAGCGAAGGAAAGCATATCTTATATCCGAAACAGGCCCATGTTTTTAGCTAATGATATTCTTCACCTCAGATCAGGAAGTAAGAGAGATGAAAAAAAATCCGTAATGCGTCTTACATAAGAAGTTGCAAATGCTAAACTAAGGACAAGAAAAGCAAATGCATTAGGGAGGAGAACACTAATAATCAATTGGAAGCATTCATATTAGTACTTACGCAAAGAGGAGAAGGAGGACACTCGATACTTATTATGTCAAAGAGAATCTTGTCGGAAATATCTATCCATATTAGTATAAATCGTTGGAGGAACCTGACATAATTTAAAAGAAACAGAAAGTCATAAACTTTAGCATGAAAAGTCTGAAAAATACCTATGTGATCCAGTTGGAATGTTTGAAATAGAAAGCTTGTCTATGTCGCTGTAAGTTAAATTCGACTTCTGTAAAGTGCGATTAGTCCAATTAACCGGCACCATGATTGTGAAAGCAACCATTGCAATGGGGATAAATATTTTAAGTCTGCATTGAGAAAGCACAAAAAACAAGATGAAGGAGAAGAAGATTCAGTTAACCGAAACAAAAGGATATAACTTAATATAACGTGTAATGAAATTATTACGTTAGTCTCAAGTCTCAACCATTTGATGAACACCCAACTGATTGCTACCCCTCTTCAAGCTTTAAAGTATCATCTATGCAAAATGACTAAACCGGAAGTGACCATTAAAGGAACCCAAGCAATAAACTCAGATGAAACAAACTATCCCGACTAATATCTGAACATTGAAACCAGAAAATTTAAGCAAAACTATCAAGAAGTTCTAACGAGACAAGTTTCAAGGGCTAATCTAATCCATAAGAGTCCTGCAAAGAGTTCACATAACACACTACGTATATGCTACTAAATCTGCCCAGGGCATGCCTGTATTTGAATTATAATTGTCCTGGAAGGATTTCAAGTATCACATTCTTACATGTAAAAACCAAACAGAATGTGAGCTCACATCCTACGTAAACCCCTCACAGAAGTTCAGTTTCACAGGTATAGTGTTCTTGAGAAAACAAAGAGTATCAAGGATACCACTACGATGCACATTAAACTTCCCTTCATGCTACATATTAAGTATGCGCCTGGTAGTCCCAATAGTACTTGCATCATGAAAAAAGTTGCACATCTCATGCATGTACCACATAGCCAAGGGAATATCACTAAAATGTGTGTCAGATGAATCAAAGTTTAGTAGAGCATACCCTGTCCAGTATATCCTTAAGTATACTGCAGAATCCAATCCTGCATGGTCAATAAGTTCAGGCTCTGGCATTCGCAGTGCAGCAGGCATCCAATTGAGAAACCTCAAGTATGACTGCCAGTCCAGATTGACAAACTTGTGCACAAGCGCACCTGAGTGCAAAGGACTGCTTCTTAAACCCTTTATATACCATTTTGGGAAGTAGACCCTATCGTTAAAAGGCTGAATCCGAAGAACAGCAAATGCAACAAAGAATGCCAAGGCACTGAGGATATTAATAGCCGCTGCAACCCCTATATCACTAAGGGTAGCCATTTTCTGCTTCAATGTCCGCACCCTGCCAAAGAAGAGCACTTGTAAACTGCATCCACTAAATTACACCTGAACAAAAAACTAGGAACTACTGATTCAACCAAACCTCTTTCTTTGTATGGATGGATAACCTCTTATGGAAGACA
The DNA here is from genome assembly GCA_033070095.1 of Escallonia herrerae. Taxonomy (NCBI): domain Eukaryota; kingdom Viridiplantae; phylum Streptophyta; class Magnoliopsida; order Escalloniales; family Escalloniaceae; genus Escallonia; species Escallonia herrerae. Next base: position 61,544 of record JAVXUP010001772.1, on the reverse strand, counting down.
ATGTGAAACTATGCTTTGAACCATGAAATATCCAGGATGATAAGTGGAGGTGCAATGTATCTGTCGAAAAAATTCAAAAAGAAGGTAGTTAATATATGCATACACCCTAGCCTCCAAATAAAGAAAAAGAAAACCAAGTGCACAGTTATTCGGTGAAAACGTGACAAAAATTTTCATCCTCATTTACTTCTGTGATGCCAAAATCACCAAGATAGGTGCCTTAATAACAGAAGACCTTACAAAAGAGTGAAACAAGAACGATGCACTCCTAAACGTTTGATGGTTGATAAGAAAATCGACAGAAGAACAAACACCAGATTGGGAAGCAAACGCCAAAAGTTGGGAGATGCATGGACAAGACTCGAGACTCGAGAAGCGCTGAGAAGCCACTGGTGCAGGTAGGAGGCTCTCAACCAAATAATTACAAGGCATCTCTAGTGTCATGACATACATTCGGTTATTTCCTCCACCCCACACCTCCCCCCCCCCCCCCCCCCCGCCAAATAGTATTTCGACCATACCGCTTAAAGAACGAACAAGCAGAAATTATACATGAAGTTTAAAAAACTTCAAGTTTAAAACCCAACCAAAGCCTAATCCATGACTAAGTTTCCAATCGAAGAATTGATAATTTAATCTAAAAAACTCCAAACCAATAGAAAAAATGTACTCAAGGAACATAATCAGAAATCGACATCTTCTGCGGGGTCATCTTGCATGTTGAACTTGAATGAATTGAAATACTCATCAAATGACAACAATTACCTGAAAACACTAATTGAATGAGAAGAACTAGGAAAGAGTTCGTTGTCGGATCTTCCTCCACTTTTTTCTCAATGTTTTCATTCAAGTTAGTAATTGAGGCTAAAGTACTTCAGGAGAAGTGGATGAACCGATCTAAATTGGAGGCAAAACTCAGTTCCCCCACCCCCTTTTCCGCTCCTTCTTTGTGTGTAACTCGCACACACATACACGTGCATACAAACAATCAAAGTGTTACGTATGACCAGATGGGCAGAAACAAGGCATGCACAAGGGAGCATTATAAAAGCCAGATTATGTACAAACCTCAACCAGAGAAAGCAGAAAACCTTATGAATGCAGATGAGTCTAAAAGTCAAAACCAAATCTGTCAAGAGAAGTCGAAAAGATTCATACAATATTCTTGCTTCTCAGCACTTGAATTCTTTCTCGAGCTCCAAAATCCAAAAACCTTTTCTAATTGGCGTTCTGGGTTCACTTCTAATAACTGTTTCTTGGACTTGTGAGGAAAAAAGAAACGTTAAACTGACAAGTAATGAAGAGACAGAGCTCAATATATTCAACAGTTTCTTGCTTGAACCGACAGCTTTGGTTAATTTCTTGCCAAGTGGAGTGAGATTCGCATTCATACACCACAGAGAGAGAGAGAGAGAGAGAGAGAGAGAGAGATTTGCTAACAGGGACCTGAATATATTACCTAAAACATCAACTTTGGCCTTTTATATTTTTAAATAAATTTGTTGCCGACCATGGGTAACGGCTACTTTTAAAACTGTTGAGTCTTGACTGGGGGGGAAGTCTCAGATTTGGGCTCTCTTATCAGCTTTTCCTACGTGTATACCTGTAAAGAGACGGTGCAACCAAATATTCAGCGCAAGTCAGATACGATTGTGTAGCATTTAACTCAAGTTTCCTTTTTTATTTTTTATTTTTTATTTTAATTAATAGTGATAAAGTGTCTTTTGAACTTCTAATTATTTATTTCGATTACACGTTTTTTGTTTATGATTAACTGTGTTATATATTTTAAAGTTATAAAATTTCAGCTATGAGAACATTGTACAACCAAGCTATTTCCATTCCAATACAAAATAACCTATAAATTGTTTTGTGCAAATGGCAAGATTTGAGTAGTGTTGTTTAAGAAAGGTTTCTCCGATGATTATGAATTGTAGAGCATGTTTTTCTTTTGGTAGAATCTATAACGAATTTCTTTCCGTGTAGCGTCTGTTCTTTATCGAAACTTTCCATGCTCGGCTATTAAAATAATTATTATGAGATTGTTGACACTTCATACCTTTACGCTTAATTTTCGTGGGATTAGAAAATAATAAGATTACGCAATATTCAAAAATAATAAAATTATGAAAGGTCATCATGAACACGGCCGGAAAACAATAATAAAGGAATAAATAACACTAGCTTACATTGATTGGACAAGCAAGAGTTTAACAGGAATATGAAAGATGGTCATGACCCCACCAATGAGGCTCAGCACTTTTCAAAATGATATTATGTGAATTAAATTACAGTAAGATAATAACTTTAATCGGGTTGATTATCTAGAGGATTGTCACATAAAGTACACGGGTTCCATCCGAAACCACTAGCTTGTGAAGTAAGACCAAGAGCAAGAGCAAAATGCAAGAACGTGAAAATGCCGAATTCGACCACAAACTCGGGAACACATTTCTGCATTAAGTTGACATCGGCTTGCAAAAACAATTAAAAGCACCTATTTTATCCAAATGGGATGAAACAATATATAATTAGAAGATTCAGAACAGAATGGCTTCCGACAAAGAATGCAGGTCAAAGTAGGATGAGACAAGGGGAAAAAAAATACTAGAAGAACCGTAGAACCCCTCTGCTACAACCATATATGCAATTTATGTAACCGAAATTTCTATTCTGTCAAAGAAACGCAAATTTAACAAACTGCCCTTTTGATTCAAACTGGACACGAGAACAAATGTGCTTAGCGATGAACCCACATTCAGTGACCCCTTCAGATGAAGTTGAGAGCTCAATCCACGTCTTTTGATGAAGCTGGGAATCAGCTCTTTTGATGAACAGCGATTTGGTGAATGTCCATATCTTTCAGCATAACTGAACGTCCACATGAATCGCAGGGGGCAGTTCTCGACCCACAAAGACTCTCGTGCTCTGAAAGTCCTCTTAACCGATCTCTTGCATCCCCAGCAGAAGTCCCAGCTTGAACCATGTCCCCACAGAACCGGCATGTGATTAAGCGTAAGGGGCAATCTGACGACTGGTGTTGCACCTGCCACAAAGAAAGAAGCATGAAAATGAGCACTAAATGGACAAGGCAATTGTACACCACAAAACAGAAATAATTTGAAGTTCAATATCTTCTTTCTGGATTGATCTGTGATTCACCGATCAGTAATTCATATTCTGAGTCAAAATAATATAAAGACCTCCTTGCTTATCCAAAAGGTAAGACAAGACTACTGGAGCCAAAGTTAAGTTGTCACTATTACTGGTCATGTCTGACATCAGAACAACAACGATGAGACAGATGGAACCATGGATTACCACTGATAAGCAGAAAGACTCAAATAAATAAAAAGAAAACGAAGATAGGCTTACCATCTGTTCCTTCTCGAGGACGATTCCGCAAGAGCAATGAAGTGGTTCATGGAACACTTTCATGTGTTTCTCAACCTCTCCTTTTTGAAAAGCTTGCCCACATTTGTTACAGTGGACATGATTCTTGGCCTCCTCGATCCTCAGAACGACTCCACAACCAGCATGCTGACAGATGATATTGTGTCTACTACAGAAGGCCTCATGCAGAGCTATGCTTCTAGAAGGTATATAATGCTTGCAGTTCCTGCACTCTACAGTATCCACCTCCATACCAGATGAGGAAGACCCAGCTTGTTGGCCAACCTGACGATTGCGGTTATCTCGAATGGATACCGATACCTGGTATTTTGTTGTCCCCTTAAAACCATATAGGCCAATACTATAAGTACCTGCTCCTAAGCTTTGATCCTTAGAACTAAGGATCAAAGCCTTTGAACCCACATCATGAGAAGACCATCCATGCTGATGCCTGGTTGGGAACAAGAGAGGATGCCTCGAAATGTATAAATCAGTATCTCCATCATGTTCATCTGATTCTATCTTTATCTCAATTTCAGCATCTCCAGAAGATATTCTCTCCCAGTTATCATTGTTAATTGAGAACTTGTAATACATGTAGCTGCCTTCGTCAATGACTCCAGACTCTGGCTTACCAAGCACCAGAGGTCTCAGTACATGCTGATTCGTGTTCTCTGGAGATGAATCAGGACCGACAATGTCAACCTCAATATCTGTCTCTAAGACAGATACGCTTGAAGAGGGTTTCAACTCGAGAACACGTAAATGGTATGTCAGTGCACCGTGACTCACAGTAAGAACATCATCTTGAGAAAGAGTTGCATGTTGGCGGAGACTTGTTTCAAGGACAGCCTTGTGATTGGGTATGTCTGAGAAGCCAAACTCCTCCGGTTGAAGTTTTGCATAGGTACCTTTTGCAAGCCATACATACCGTACTTCAACCATTGAAGTGCTCAAAGCGTTCACAGGGAACAAATTACCCCATATATGAGGCGGAATCCCAACAAAACCTTCTTCTGCAGTAAATTCAAGGACACCAGCATGCGTTGTCCCATGATGTCGGCTTTCAGTAGTCTTCGCTTCTGAATGATCCTCTTGATGCATTACTGACAGCTGGAAGTGTAATGGCCCTTTGTCAAAAGCACCTTGATCAGACAGTTCCGTGAAGCAAGACGTTGGTAATTTAATCTTATCTCCAATACCCTGATAAGGTACTGCTTCTAAGGCACGATAAAACACAATTCCTTTTCCAGCAAGTAGATTTTCTTCCATTTGTTGGTCCGCCTGAAAAATCAGATTAGGAGCCTGCGTGAGAAGAATTTACGCAACATCTGGTGATGAATGGGCTAAGTCGCATGGTAACAGAATTCGACTTCAAAGGAGCTCTGTTTTGTTATTTAATGTTTAGACACCAGCAAGTTCATTTATCTGACACTTGTCACTACAACGAGCTAATAAAAATAAAAATTAAAAAAAACGTTTTTATCTTTAGTTCAAAATGCACATGTTCGAGGGCATAAGGTGGCAAGCAAATTAAACAACATTGTAATGTTCACCAGGACAAATTGAATTGGCATGCGTAACATGGTAACTCTACAGTCATATGCCAGGTATCCTAGTATGGCAATTTTATCTGGTCGATGTAAACTGAGAAAGCTAATCAACATAACGAGATTGGTTCCGAATATACCAGTTTATTTCATGACTAAAACCTTAAGTTATTTAATACCTATCAGGTACGCACCCAAATCTATTGTTTCCCTTCTAAGATAATTCCTGTATTTTGAACGACGAGTAGTAAAGTGTCAATAATTGCATTTCTATCAGCTCAAAATAAATTGGCACCGATTTGATATTTAGCAAGCAGCTACAAATCGAGCACCTTCAATTGCGGATCTCAGAGACTGCTGTACAAAAGTTCAGGAAAAAGGAAACATTAGGCCCCCAGACACAAAAAATCTCTTTGTTGTTATTAACATTTGATCTAAAATTCAAACCTAACACACAAAGTTGGACAACACTGATTTTGAAGAGCTTTCATGAATGGATTCGGAATATTTAAACCTCAACACTAAAATTGGGTTTATTCAGTAATTATATCACGCCCTACCTTTAATTTGTGCAGATGAGATATGACAAAGTAAAAATTTGGCTATTATCTCATTTGAAACTGGCAGACATTTACATTCTCTATAAGGACTGAAACAGGAAGTCCTAAATCTAAATATCAGTAGCTGCAAGTGATCGATTCCCTAGTGCTTCTCTTTATAGGGTGGCTCTCCTACAAAGAAGAGGGATCCTGAGGTGGATGGGCACGAATAACTTGTTATATGATCAACTGTTAAGTTACCAATTTAGCAAGGTCTTGGGTTCAAGTCTCCAGGCTTGCATTGAGTCCCCCATTAGATTCGTGCTATATGCATTCTATTCATTTGCTGGCTTGATAGTAGTGTACCTTGATTTGGTAATGGAGTATTCGGGTGGGTTCGACAGGTGGTTGCAGTGGTGGTGGCGGCCATGCTGGTGTGGTGATATGTTGCTGCTGGTGTGGGTGCGATCTGTTAATGGCGGTGGAAGCGATCTGTTGATGGTGGTGGGTGCCATATGTTGATGGTGGGTTTGATAGGTGGTTGCAATGGTGGTGGTGGGCATGCTGATGTAATGGTGTGTTGCTGCCGATGGTGGATGTGATCTGTTGGTTGCGGTCACACCAATCTGTTGATGTGCAGTGCTGGTTGTTGTAGTGGTTGACTGGTTGTTGTCGATGGTTAAGGCCGTAATTATAATCCTATCCAGCCTGTAATCTGGGTTTGGTCCTAATGCAGGATAGTACTGTAACTTATCTGGCCTTATCCAACAGGATATGTTACCCAAGCTTATCCCCACATATCCTGTCCTATCTGACTGAATAATCCAACGTGCCGAACGCAGCCTCAGGGTACATGGACAAATTGAAAGCTCTAGGGATAAAATGCTAGATGAGAAGTTTGAAGGGGTCGGAGCACTCTGTACACAATCTTTACCATCCCGTAGCAAGTATTTTTCACCTTGACTTCATAAGGTGTAGGTTGAATCTGTGGCAGCCCTACTGCATCTCTGGATGACTTTGGTCTGTGGGTCCATAAATGGAATCCAGTTTGAGAGTCTCTTGGTCATGGTATCATTTGCACAGCTTAGTCCAAGAACATAGGTGCCACCTGATGCTCCTTGTGCATTTACTGTATACTCAACATTTGCATTGAAATGCCTCGTTTACTGCACTTTATAATTGTGTTTGAGTCAGAAGTAAGGTTGCTAGAACCAAGAACCGAGAGGCAGGATAAGGGCAAACCAATCTGTGGCACACTGGTGCATCACAGACACTGTCGATTTGGGTACCAAGTTAAGTCCTTCCTATTCATCCTCGCATTTCCATTTCCGTCCCCTCCCTCCACAACCGCTGTCCAACACGAGACTGCTAACAGACTTAAATAACCATCAGAGCACCAATCCATTGTATACCAATTCATCTTCTGCCTATCGATTGGTTTGAATGCTACAATCGGTCTCAGCATGACTACAGAAAAGTTGACTCAACTATTTAACCACAGATTCCATAGATGATGTAGAAATCCCTATTTAATGAAATAAAGACTATAAATCTGTCCTTCCAACTTCTAAAAAGGGCAGCGTTGGGATCCAACAACGGAAGTGAATTACTGGCACAGTGGTGAAACCTGACGGGGGCTAGGACCTTCGTTGGGACTTTGGGTGCTTCACCAAGGATAAATAATGAAGGGTGTACGAGAGCGGGTTTCAAAAAAGATTATCGCTATACAGACTGAAAATTGTACCAACTAATCTAGTGCGTAGATAAATATAGACTAGAAGATAGTCCAGTGCCATTTCTTGCAAAATCTTGATTGCGAATTTTTGGGATATCTTGAACCCAGATCATAGGACAAATTTGTGAATTATCTCAATTGATTCCAATCGAAATTTAAGCGCTAATCCAAAATACGTAATCAGATAAATAAAGTAAAACAATAGAACGTAAAGGGTAGTTAAAAAAAAATGGACCTTGACTTGGGCTTCTACGGCTTCGATCCTCCGAGATCGCTGGGCAGCCTCGATGGCCTCCCGCTGGCGAAGGGCCTCCTGTTTGGCCCTTCTCTCTCTGTCCAGTCTCAGCCTGGCTTTCTCTTTCCTGTCCTTCTGTTCTTTCGCCAGCTTCTCTCTTGCTCTTCTCAGCTCAAAATCCATCTCTCTCTCCCCCTCAATACACTTCCCTCAATCTCTCTCCCAAAATGCCTATGTGGTTATGCTGATGTATATATAGAGAATTTAAAGAAGAAAAATCGTGTATTTGATGGTTAGATTGTCGGTTGGGTTAAGGTTTATAGAAGAAGGGGGACGAAATTCGGTTTCAGCTTTCCCACTGGCCATTTTTATTCTTCTTTTCCAGTTCCCACCAAACCTGGTCTTCGTAGTTCGCGAAGGATCTGGGCCTTTCTTTTTCGTGAAGGAATCTATTTTGGTCATTGGACTATTTGGTGGGCCAACCTTAGCGCAGTCGATTGTTTTGGGCCCATGAAATTTAGCCCAGTTTCTTCACGAAAATGTTTTACATAAAACGTTTTTCAGAAAATAATTTCTTGAAAATAGTAGCTTCCTAAAAACGTGTTCATGAATTCTATTTTTTTTTTGTTATTTCGACGATGCTTGAAAAAATGATTAAACAGCCTATACCCAAAAATTGAAGGTTCTCTTTCAACGCATCACACAGTGATTAGGACCACAACTGGTGGCCATCTGTTCCTTATCTCGAACCTCCATTTCCATTACTAGAACCACACCTAACACGCTAGTAGTTATGACCACCAGTGGTGGTCAAACAACCACCATGTATTCCTCATCCAGAACCTTAGTATTTTTGAGTTCCGACCGGACATTAACGTCTATTACCAGAAAGAAATAATCGTGAAAGCATAAACACCCAGATGACCGTATGACACCCAAATGACTGCATGAAACCCTCACTCTCAGTAGAATATTGCGTATAACTTGTACCATACAGAACTAGATGCTGGCTCGAAAATCCGAGACAGATGCTGACAGCCACCTATACTTGTGGCAAACAAAAAGACACGGTAGTTAAAGCAAAAAATTACATGTGGCATAAGGTTTTAAGAGTTAAGAAAATTTTAATAACTCATTATTCTACCAAAGACAAAATAACACATAGATTCATCATGATAGTTGAAAAGAGAAGGCCTAGTTGAACTTCTATTCTAATTTGGTCCTTTGTCAATAAATTTAAATTTGCAGTTATATGCAAAAGTTAATCGATACAATAGCCGGTCTACCTTAAAAAAAATATAAGAAAGGAACACGATAATACCTGGACTTAGCAGCGATTCTTTTAAGAGTGGCGAAAATTAAGATGTTCATTTCATAGATTCTGGTAAGTTTTAACGTTAGGTTTTGATATGTCGGATTTTCTTTAAAGGTGAACAAAAACTTAATATCATATTTTACTATGGGACTAGATCCACTCTCGCTTTGGCTTGTTTAATTATCTTATTACTAAAAGATACAGTGGTGAACTTTTAATCTCTTCAGTAATTAAATATTAAAATTTACACAAAAATATTGTAATTCTGCCTAACTTTATTTTAAAGTAAAAATACCCTTAATATTGTAAGCTTTATAAGCTAAAAAAGGTATTTTTAAGAAAAAAAATAGCCATTTAACCCCCTTGGATAGTATTATACGGTGGCTAGATCCACACCTGTTTTGGTTAAATTCAAACGTTTTTGTCATTTAAAAATGTATTAGTGAAGTTTTAACCTCTTTGGCAGCAAATTGTTTGAATTCAGCAAAAGATATTGTAGTTTAACCTCACCTTTTTTTAAAGTCAAATAACCTTATTTTGGTAAATCTTTTATTTTTTAAAAAGATTTTTTTTATGAAAAAATGGTTTAGCTATTTAATTTTTGAGATTGTTTTGTACGATGGGCCAGATCCTCACCATTTTGGTTATATTTATATTCTTTTATCAATTAAAGAAGTATTAGTGAACTTTTAACCCCTTGAGCGACAAAATGTTTAAAGTTAGCAAAACAAGTTGTAGTTTAGCTTCACCTTGTTAAAAAGTGTCAAAAGCACCCTCAATATTTTAGAAACGTTTCAAACTTAAAAGGAGTATTTTGAGAAAAAAAAATGTTTAGCTTTTTAGCCCCTTGCCTATCAAAACTTGAGAGTTTTCAAGCTATAAAAAATTAGAGCTCAAATAAATTGGAGTCTTTATCAATTGAGTTTCACCTAATCTTGACACTTATAAAAGTGGAATGTGCAAAGACAATAGCCATATGAAAGAGCATGTTATCATCCGAGGATACGGTATTCAGGATTACGGTGGATCGCAGAAAGACAATAATCATGAAAAGAATATACTTTCATGTAGATAAGGGTATCTCAATAACTCTAATACGACCATGAAATTATTTATTAGCCATGAACTCAAACTATAATTAGGTGCAGAATGATATGATCTAAAGATTCTTATGTATTTAAAGATTTTTAACAAATCTAGTTTTCCAATAGCTTTATTACACTAACACATTCGTATTTAAACTCTAGAATTAAACTTCAGTTTTATGATAGTTTTAATGTACTGATATGTTTGAATTTAGATCTATATATATGCACAATAATTCAAATATGTAGCACATGCATCAACGCCCCTTTTCTTTTTTTTGCGTACTAATAGTCTAAACAACCCTTCACTTTAATATAAACATATATTTCAATAAATGTATTTTAAGAAAAAAAGCTTGATTTCCTAAGAGAAGTCAATAACATCCTTATTTTACAAAGAGGGCATTATTCCGATAATCTACCTGAAACCCTAATGACGCTAAGCAGGGAGTAGAAATGAAGCTGTCAATAGCACTCTAATACACAAAGTGGGTTGTTGGGAAAAAATTATTAAGTGCAAAACACTCCTAATCACTAGTATCTTTTATGAAGACTTCAATTATAAAAGCATGAGGAAAAAAACCAAGGATAAGCTATTTAACTCCAGTCAGGATTATATATGAATCTGAAAAATCTTAAAAAAATTTCAGTTTTATGATAGTTTCCTTTCTCCAATATGTCCGTATTCAAAATATAGAATTAAACTTCATATTTACAATAATTTCAATATATCAATATTTTTGTACTGGAATCAATATACATGCACAATAATTCAAATTCGTAGCATACGCATCAACATACAAATATAAAATGCAAAATTAAAAAGGATCGAGTTTCTTACAAGAGTTTTGATTTAGTTCAAGTACATTACATTTCTCTTAAAAGGCTATAAAAAACTCTTTTATGTGCAAGTTGTTTTTTCAATTGAATTTGATGGAAATATGTAGTTGCTCTAAGGTAGTTTAATATCAACGTGAATGGAGGGTAGGTTTTGACAGAAATTTTTTCAGTAATCAGAGAGTATGTAGGAGTCAATGGTGATTTTATATAATTTTCATAGGACTTTTTTTTTCTTTTTTCTTTTTTTTGTAATAAAAGTCAAACAACCTTTAACTCTAACAATATATATATATATATATATATATATATATATGTGTGTGTGTGTGTGTGTGTGTGTGTGTGTGTGTGTGTGTGTGTACACTGTACACACACACCTCCACGGATGACCCCGACGCCACCATAGTGCCAAAGCGGTATCACCACTTCGTTGGATTTATGGCTCTGTCACCGGATCACCACCTCTCGCCTTTAAATCACCCAAATAGAAAATCTTCTCATTCTACATCTCTTCTTAATTAAATTGAATTCGTTTGTTTTTGTGAACTTAGATGTAGTTTAACTTCTTCAATTTCTTGGGCAGAGATGGCTATTGTGGGAGAAAGGTGGTGATGAAATGAACTTGAAATGGGTTTTTGCACAGCTACCTCGAATAATAGTGGTTATGGCTAATGTGATAGTGGGTTTGGGTTATGAAGATGACGGTGACAGTCTGAAGGTTTTAGTTCAATGTTGGGGCCATGGTGACAATGGCCGATCTTTGGCGGTTGTGTGCAGTGGTGGAGGTGGTTGTAGGGTGGTCTCGATAATGATGCATCGGAGCCAAGGGAAAAGAGAGACGGGGCAGGGGGAAGACGAACACAGACGGGGAAAGGGCGAAGACAGAAGGGGCTTTTTAGAAAAGTTGCCGACCGCCACTCTTTGTGGCAGTTAGGCAAAATTTTGTAAGAAAAAAAGTAACATCCGGGCCGTCCATCGCGTGACATGGACGGCTGGAGATCAATTGGAGAAATAAGGGTTTCTCTACCGGTAGATGTGGATCGGCCCTATATATATATATAGGGAGCTGATCCGTTGAGAGCGCGGGCAAAATGGGCTATTTTGCAAGTTCGATCTGGCCGTCCATCCTGAAAGATGGACGGCCCAGATCGCGTCTTTTTTGAAAACTGTCAGTAGTCCGCAACATTATGTCGCGGACGACATTTTTTACCTTTTTGCCCCTCCTCCCCTGTCCGCTAGACTATATCGCGGACGACATTCAGGTCCTGACACATGTCAGGAAAAAGTCATCCGCCACACAGTGTAGCGGACGACCTCTAGGCTGACACATGTCAGGACCTGTCCAGTCCCGTCGCCCGCCAAGAAAGTCTCCCGTCAGAGCCCACGACTGTTCCCCCCGGTAGGTGTCACGTCAAAAGTGTCCGCGACATTATGTCGCGGGACTTCTAAATGCAAAATTATATTTATGGACCTTTATTTCCTCACGTGTCAGAGTTGTCGGCAGTTCTGTCCGTGACATTATGTCGCGGACATTATTGCCCTTATACCCAAAAGTTCCCTAATTCTCAATTCTTTCAGTAAAATTTTCTTCTCCTTCAAATTCACTTGCTTCCGTTTTTAGCTCCCCTCAACCTTCGAGTAACACTTGCTTCAGGCTTCACTCAAGTAAGATAAGTTTGTGATCTCAAAAGTTTTCTGGGTGAATTGACTGATAAAGTATAATTTGTTTTTTTGGACGAAAAAGTATAGATCTTTGGTGATGTTCTAGAAATTTATCACTCTCTTCATCAACTTGTGATGTTCTAGAAATTAATTTGTTAACTTTAAACTAATTCATTGTAGTTAATTTTGATTTTTTTGAGGTTCGCTAACTTCTATACATGTATCATATTTAAATTTGAATTTTTTGAGATATGTTTGTTGTATTTTGGCATGATGAATTTGTCTTTTTATCTTAGTAATTTTAATTTGTTATGTTCAATAAATCTATAATTAGCAAAATGGGAGACACTTTTGAGATTATGTATATGGTATATTTGTCATCCTAAATCGGTCTTCGCCAAGATAATTTTGAGATAATTTTTCAGTTGAAAATGTCATTTAATTGTTAAGCGTAGTCTATTTCTACATAGGTCTTGTTTCACAATGTCTGATTTCGTGTCGAGCTCCAACACCCCCGTAGATGCTAGTGATCCGTATCTAGGACGAACCTTTCAAACATTGGAAGAAGCTGAAGAATGTTTTCGAGCTTATTCATTGAGGGTTGGTTTTGGCATTAGAATAAAGACTACAAGAACAAGCAACGTAACGAAAAAGATATGCTCTCGCTTATACGAGTGTCATAGGGGCAGAAACCCAGTGCAAAATGAGACACGCGTAGGCAACGATGACAGTGATGACGAAATAGGATATGCGCGGAGAAGACGGGACTGCTTTGAGCGCACGAATTGCCAGGTCAAGATGTTCGTAAGCTATAAAGCCAAGCAAGATCATTGGCTTATTACCAGCCTGGAACTGGCACACAATCACCCGTTAGTAACCCCTTCTAAGGTGAGTCAGATGCATCAACACAAGAAGATGGGTAAGGTCGCGAGGAGCCTAATTCACACAATGAGCAATGCGCGGCTAGGACCTACCGACATGATTAATGTTCTTGCTGAACAGGCTGGGGGAATTCAAAATTTAAACTTTAACACGACAGACGTTCGTAACGCGGTCCGAACCCATAGACGAGCCGCGTATGACCTCAATGATGCTCAGTCCACAATGAGCCTATTGAAACGGATGCAGATGGAGGACCCGCAGTTTACCTTCGATTATAAACTTGACGACGAGCATCGAGTTAGCACAATTTTTTGGGTCGACGGTCGTTCGAGGCTAGCTTATAAGCATTTTGGGGATGTCGTGACTTTCGACACCACATACCGTACCAACAAGTACTCGATGCCGTTCGCTCCTTTCACGGGCGTCAATCATCATTATCACTCCATCCTGTTCGGGTTCGCCTTGTTAAGGGACGAGAGCGAGAGTTCTTTTGAATGGTTGTTTAGGGTGTGGCTGGAAGCAATGAACTTCAAAGCACCCAACGTTATCATCACCGATCAAGATTTGGCAATGAAGAAGGCTATTGCTACCGTCTTCCCAGATACTCGACACAACTTGTGCACTTGGCACATAAGCAACAAATACCCTGAACGTCTGCATCACGTGTATGCAAAGTATCCAGACTTTAAACAGGATTTTGAAAAGTGCGTTAATAAGTCATTAACGATTGAGGAATTTGAGGAGAGGTGGGAAAAGCTTGTTGAGGATTACTCATTGCAAGACAACGAGTGGCTCCAGCACTTGTACGAGCTCAAAGAGCAATGGATTGGCGTTTACACGAGGAGGCATTTTTCTGCGGGCATGAAAACGACGGGCAGGAGTGAATCTATGAATGCCACGTTCGATAGTTATGTGGGTACAGCTACCAATTTGAAGAGTTTCGTCACATCCGCACAAAAAGCGGTTGCGTCGTTATTCGTGAAAGAAAGGGCTGCAGACTTTGCAACCACGTACAAGCAAAGGAGAAGGTTGCTTGAGACCCCGCTGGAGCTGAACGGTGCCAAAGTCTATACGAAGGAGATCTTCATGCTATACCAAGTAGAGCTGCAAAAATCGGGCCGATACAGTATAAACAAGGTGGCAGAAAAGTCATCGCGTGAGTACAAGGTTTATTCGCTCGTGAATGACCTCGTCCCTGAGAAGCTGCGCAGAATTTATACGGTGAGCCACGACACATTGACGGACTCGGTGACATGTGTTTGCAAGAAGTTTGAGTTCCATGGCATCCTGTGTAGACACATTCTGCGGTTTTTCACACAGAAGAATATCAGGACAATCCCCGATAAATACGTCCTGCCACGGTGGACGAAAGGTGCAAACAGGTTGCACGGTACCATTTCCTTTCCGGAGCACCCGTATACTGACTTTGAAGAATCAGAGACGTTGCGGTATAATCATCTGGTGACGATGTTCACCCGTTTGTCCGTAAAGGGTGCTGCTACAATGGTCGGATATAAACATCTCCTCGAGGTAGCTCAGCAGCAAGAGCCCATCGTCGACCAGTTGGAAGCAGCTTCAGTCAGCAATGCGGTTGACACCGAGCCTACGACGGGATCAGAAGATGACGAGCCGGGGGAAGGAGACGACAATGATATCCGGCCTTTGGATCCAATTATATCGCAAACGAAAGGCCGCAAGAGATCTACGCGGATGAAAAGCTCTATTGAAACGGCAACTCAACCTAAAAAGCTGAGAAGGTGTGCATTGTGCAACAAAATGACCGACCACGACAAGCGGAACCATTACAAGGCACTGGGGATAAGTCCAGGGGGTTTGCAAGACGGGAAAGAAGATGATGCCGAAGATGAGGACGAACAAGCTGCAGTGGACCTATAATTTTTTTAAGCCATCAACTATGTTTGACATTTGTAATAATTTTTTATAATTTTTTTCTAATAATCTTTCGACCGAATACTGTTATATATTTTCTGATTTACCTATGAGAGCCATTAACTCTAAATGTTTATGATGTTTTTTTTATTAGCCTCGTTCGCTACATAGTGTAGCGGATGCCCCTGCAGAGTCTTAAAATTCTGACACTAAAATTTTGACCTTCTTTTATGTCTGCTATACAATGTAGCGACGTCTCTGCAAAGTTCTCATTTTTTGTTATTTGTGTCCGCTACACAATAAAGCGGACGTCTCTCCAGAGTCCTAATTTGTTGTTCTTTTATGTCCGCTATACAATGTAGCAGACGTCTGCAGGAAAAAAAAACTTTTGGTCTTCTTTTTGTTCGCCACACAATGTAGCGGATGACTCTATCCTGTTATATATTAATCAGAGGCCAATCATCTTATCACTCCGTCCGTTTCTCTATCTGTCTTGAACATCTCACCCAGCCGCTACCCCATCTACGGTGACCCACATCTCCGGCGACACCACCGTCCTCCCCCTGACGCCGCGCAGCCCCCGGCGACAGCCCTTTCCTCCCCTCAACGCCGCGGCGCCTCCAGCGACATTCTCGGCGCGATGGCTTCTGATTCATCGAGCATCAGCGAATTTGTAGGCAAGATGCACCTTGCAGGCAGACACTTCTTCAAAGTCATGATGCCTGGTCTTGATACAGAACTTGTAGGCCATCCCTCTTTCTCTGTGTTACTTTTGGTGTTAAAAGTTTGATTTTTGGTTAAAAACTTAGCTATTTTTTGTATTGTGAATATGTTAAGAACTACCGGTAGCCTTTTGCTATTGGCTTACCACACTTTATTTCGATTCAACTTTAACCAGCCGCAAGGGGTCATGGCATGTTAGAATCAAGAAGAAGCGCGGCGAAGATCAAATTTGTTTCGCAAAGGGTTGGAACGAATTCGTGGAGCAGCATGACCTCCATCTCGGGCACTTTGTAGTGTTTGAACACACAGGAAAGTGGAATTTTCAAGTGACGGTGTTTGATTGGAGCACTTGGGAAAAAACTTTCCCCCAATGTTGAACCCCAAATTCTGTTATGAAAAATTTTATGTTAATGTTCATTATTTTTCCAAATTTTAGGTTCTTAATTGTTCCATTTTTCGATTCTGTCGATGTTGATATTGTTGATTGTTAATCGTACGTTTTTTTATTTTTAATCGATATTGAGATTATTGATTTCGTCGCTAAAACAAGTCTTCGGTCGCCTATTTATTAAAACAGAATTATCATCGTCCGCTACAATGTCTAGCGGACGGCGCAGCAAAAATTCCCAACACTTGAAAAATGAAAGACGGGGTTTGCTTATTACAATGACATGTGGATAAGTGCTAGTTGGAATGAAATCCTAACATACAGTAGGAAGATATATATATATATATATATATATATATATATATATATATATATATATATATATATATATATATATATATATATATAGGAGCTGATCCATTGATAGCGCTAGCAAAATAGGAGAAGTTGCTAACGTGATTTGGCCGTCCACGCGCGATCTGTGGAAGGCCTAGATATTTTTTTTACGTTTTTTTAGTCCGTCTGCTACATTATGTAGCGGACGATTTTTTGACAAAAATACCCTCAAGTTTAAAAACAGCCCGTCCACTACATAATGTAGAGAACAGACTTTTCTGTCATTTTTTTCTCTTTCTCTCATTAATGCTCTGACTTTTTTTCGCTCTCTCTCTCTCCCCTTTTTCTCATCCGCTACCTTATGTTGCGGACAAGTTTTTTGACATTTTCTCTCTCTCTCTCTCTCTTCTCTTGGCATCAACTCATTCAGGTAGTTCTGGAAACTCATTCCAGAACTCGTAGGAAAGAAAAATTTCATTGTATCTTCAATACTTTCTTCATCAAAACTACCACTTGGGTTTTCACCCATTTGCTTAGGTAGCTGAAATTCATACCCAAAAGCAGAGGGCCTGAATTGCAGAGGTCAAGCATCTCCAAAAAGCAGAGAGCTTGAATTGTGGCAATCTGTTTCAAAGCTTTTCTTTTGATGGTTATCATATGAAAGGAGAAAGAGGGGAGAGGAGGACGAAAGAGAAGAAAAAAGTGGTGAGAGAAAGAGATAAGTCAAATTGAAGAGAAAGGACATAGAGAGAGGGGAAAAACAAGTCAGAGCATTAATGAGTGAGAGAGAGAGAGAGAGAAATGTTAGAAAACTAGTCCGCTACATTATGTAGCGGATGAGGGAAAGAGAAGAGAGAGAGAGAAAAAGTCAGAGCATTAATGAGAGAAAGGGGAGAGAGAGAGAGAGAGAGAAAATGACAGAAAAGTCTGTCCGCTACATAATGTAGCGGACAGGCTGTTTTTAAACTTCAGGGTATTTTTTGTCAAAAAATTGTCCGCTACATAATGTAGTGGACGGGCTAAAAAAAAGCGTAAAAAAAATATCTAGGCCGTCCACAGATCGCGCGTGGACGGCCAGATCGCGTTAGCAACTTCTCCTATTTTGCTAGCGCTATCAATGGATCAGCTCCCTATCTATATATATCACTCTTCATTTGACATATAAATCCCAACACTTAGTTTATTTTTAATTTTCTCTACGTTCGCTATACTATGTAGCGGACTGCCCCGGAGAAAGACAGTTATCCAACACTTGATTTTTTTTTTGTTCTCTCTACGTTCGCTATACTATGTAGCGGACGGCCCCGCAGAACCAACACTTATTTTTTTTTGTTTTCTCTACGTCCGCTATACTATGTAGCGGACGGCCCCGCAGAAAGACAACTATCCGACTCTTAGTTTTTTTTTTCGTTCTCTCTACATCCGCTGTACTATGTAGCGGACGGACCCGCAGAACCAACACTTTGTTTTTTTTTTTGTTTTCTCTACGTCCGCTATACTTGTTTTCTCTACGTCCGCTATACTATGTAGCGGACGGACCCACAGAACCAACACTTAGGCTTCGTTTGACAAATTTTTTTTTTTGGTTTTCAGTTTTTAAAGAGCAGTTTTTTAAAGAGCAGCTTAATTTTTTTTTTTTATAAAAACAAGTGGGTGTTTGATAACCCCTTTTTTTTTAGGTTTTTTTTTTTGGTGTTTGGTAACCCTTTTTATTTTGACTTTTTTTTTTTGGTGGTTTGCGGTGGCGGTGGCGGTGGTGGGGCGTAGCGGTGGTCGACGGTGGTGGTGGTGGTGGCCGACGGCCGGAGGTGGCTGCCGGCAGTCACCGGCGGCCGGAGGTAGCTGCCGGCAGTCTCCGGCGGTGGTCGCCGGCGGCCGGAGGTGGCTGCCGGCAGTCACCGGCGGTGGTGGCCGGCGGCCGGAGGTAGCTGCCGGCCGTCTCCGGCGGTGGTCGCCGGCGGCCGGAGGTGGCTGCCCGCAGTCTCCGGCGGTGGTCGCCGGCGGCCGGAGGTGGCTGCCGGAGGCCGGCAGTCTCCGGCGGTGGTCGCCTGAGGTGGCTGCCGGCGGTGGGAGGGTGGTGGTGGTGGTCGAAAAAAAAAAACCAAAAGTGAAAAAAAAAACCAGTTTTTGGAGTTTTTTTTTTTACTCTGCAGTTTAAAAACTGATTTTTTAAATTGAAAAAAAAATGGTTACCAAACGCTCCTTTTTTTTTCAGTTTTTAAAACTGAAAAAAAAGAGGGAAAAAAAGAGTGTCAAACGGGGCCTTAGTTTTTTTTTGTTTTATCTACATCCGCTATACTATGTAGCGGACGGCCCCGCAGAAAGACAATTATCTAACACTTAGTTTTTTTTGTTCTCTGTACGTCTGCTATACTATGTAGCGGACAGACCCGCAGAACGACAACTATCCAACACTTGGTTTTTTTTTTTTCCGGTTCTCTCTATGTCCGCTATACTATGTAGCAGACGGCCCCGCAGAAAGACAACATCCAACAGTTGGGTTTTTTTGTTCTTTCTACGTCCGTTATACTAAGTAGCGAACGGTCCCGCAGAACCAACACTTATTTTTTTTTGTTCTCTCTACGTCTGCTATACTACGTAGCGGATGGCCCCACAGAAAGACAACTATCCAACACTTAGTTTTTTTTTGTTCTCTCTACGTCCGCTATACTATGTAGCGGACGAACAGAACCGACACTTAGTTTTTTTTTTGTTTTCTCTACGTCCGCTATACTATGTAGCGGACGGCCCCGCAGAAAGACAACTATCCAACACTTGTTTTTTTACAGCCCTGCAGAAAGACAGATATCCAACACTTTGTCTCCCACCGTTCAAAGCAAATCACAGATCAGTCAATTAGCCAACATGCTATCTCTGACCTCAAATCAAACACTCAACTGAATTCAACACAACAATATCGGTCAATAAAATCAATCGCATTCAATATATGTTTATTAAAAAAGCGAATATAATGTTACAATGTCAATTGGAGCCCTCATCCCCTGCGAGAATATTGTTCATTACACGGATTTACAATAAACCTAATAGCTCTAGGCCGGCCATTTATAATTTGCCAAGCCATCCTATACCTAAAGCCTTGTATGCATTCTCTACTCCAGACGGTCTTCTTGAGGTTCTCAGTCCGACAAATGTAATCCATGTACATTCAGACGAAGATGCCGCAGTCCGAGGAATTATGTTGCTTGGGCCTACGCCTCTTTAATCGAAAAATAAGGTTTGGCCTGCGCGGTACCTTCTCCTGACGCCTACCATTGACCAAGGTAGCAAATAGATTCTGTGAGAAACATAATAAGCATTAAACATAGCAAACAAAATAAGATTAATCAGTTTTAGAATATGCAAGTTACAGTAAGAAGTAAACAGGATCTTACCATGGCATCCAACTGGCCTATGCTTCGGTACATGTCAATCATAGGCATCACGTCGGTATCTTCGTAGAGACTGTTGAGGACTGATAATGTCCTCTCTACTGGTTCATAGCAAACCAAGTACCAGTGGGCATTCCCTAAAAATGGGATTAGAAACACGTCGGCAACACTTGCGCTCACTGGACTATCCCGCCCAAGATATGCTTGTAGGTTAGCGGACGGTCTCCATTGGGCCAGGCCTCTCACCTTCCTTGAATTGCCCCAGTCATCCCACTCTTGTACTATGATTTGATGAAAAAAAGCATCCAAGATAAAAATGTGTGGACCGATGTTTGGATGCTCCCGACCCTTTTGCCTCAAAATTTGTGCGTAGTGCGAGATGACACCGCTGTCTAACCAAGCTTCCGGCGCCAGCGAGGCCAATTTTTTCCACGAGGCATTGTAATCCAAGCCCTCCGAGTGATCCACGTCATAGTTCTGTCCATCTTGGGGGGGCCCGCTAAAATAATGGGCTAGATTTGCTCGTATTTATCTAGCTTTAAAGGCCTGGCTGGATGCCCTTTCGGATATTGCCCTCGGGGGTCGACCGGGGGATATTTCCCTCCTTCAGGGGGGTCAACCAGCAAATCTTGCCCTCCGCCGGGGGGCAAGAGCAAGGGATATTGGCCTCTAATTCCTGGTTCGGCTGGTTGATATTGCTCTCCTGCCATTTCCTCCGCCGGCTGATATTGCCCCCCGCGGAGGTCAAACATTGCCCTCTGGGGGTGCCAACTGGTCCCGCCCACAGGACAATGGGCAGTGCCTCGGAGAAACCGTAGTTTCTAAAAGGCCAGTCTTCCATGACTTGACTCTGAGAGAGGGGTTGGGGGTTCTGGGAACAAATTGAAGGAAGGGTCGCTGTAATCGTCCCACAACGCTTGAGCCTTTCCCATCCCCACTATAGAGGGACCACCAACTCCCTGGCTCACCCCTGAAGCCTGTCCGGAGGGATGACCGTATCCCTGGCTGATGCATGTATAACCCATTCCCGGGCTAACAACCGAAGACTATCCCGATGCTTGGCGCAAAAAATTCCCGCAGCCTAAAGCCAATGCAGCAGCTTGTTGGCGAAGATCCTCGCCCATTGCGCTCACTAGATTCTTCCGCTCACTCAACTTCTGGAAGAATGCAAGTGAGGCATTAACCTACATCCAAAGAGATAAAAAATAAGTAACTTCAATCAGACATTTATATTCATCAAATTCAAGACAAGTCAGACTTGTTGGGCAACTTACGAGATTGTATGCCATACGTTCATCGATCTAACCCCTGGGCGCATACCTCTCCCCACGTTCAAAGTTTACTTGGGCTACTCTGCTCCGCGTGATGCGGTAGTACCACTCATTGTATTGTTCGATGCTGATAATGGGGTCAGGCTCCGAGACGATGGCCGCCAGTGTGTCCTGCCAAGAACTCCAAAGCTCTATTTCTGCCGCGCAGAATTCGTGCGCATTGGCCTTGCCAAACCGTCCGACATCTGGTGGGTTCCTGTTAACCCTCATATCTGGGGCATCGACTAACAAACCCTGGTCCAACTCAAAATGGCGCATTGCTCGGTCTGGCAGCTGCCACTTTGCGACCTCGAAGTGGATCATGGGTGTCACGACCCGAACCCACGAGTAGGCCCGCGAGTTAGATCTGTGACCGGCCGTAGACTCAATAGACTCCAACCGAGGGCTCTGCCAGGCCTTACTCGCTAAAACAACATATAATCTGCAGCAAAAATTAAAACTTCTACAAACTTTAATTACATTTTCATATTTTTATTTGAATACAACACTTATGCTAAAACTCTTCATAACTCTGATCTGTCAACAACTAAGGCTAAACCAACAATCTAAATGTTTAGCAGCTCATTCAAAGTAGTGTCTGAAGCTTCGCGCCAAATTCCCCCTTCCTATGCTCCTCACTATCACCTTACTTTCAAACCTGAAATGATAAGTAAGGGATGAGCTTCAACATGCTCAGTAAGTAACCAATGATTCAACTAGGTGGACCATAGCATGCCAGAAAATAACTCGCTTTATATTATATCAACATTAAGAAATCTAAAATCATAGAATAAAAAACCATCTGGTTAAACCAAATAAAGAACATGGAACAAAACTAAGGCATAAAACCATTAACACAAAAACCCCACGACAAACGGTTCTATCCCACATTAGTTTTAAACGATATGCTGCGGTCAGCATACATGCCCTAATGACTGGGGCCCAAAATCCCTCCTCCATCCGGGATAAAATTATGTGGATGCAAGGGCGAACCACGAGCAACATACTGTGCATCAACGTACATGCCCGGTTGACCAGGGCCCGAAATCCAACTTTCCCCCGTGGATATAGGGCACAACAATCGAGTGAACCAAAAACCCCCTTTGGGTTCATCGTGAACAAAATCACTCATCAATTGATTCTCAACCATCCTCACACCCCTTCAATAATCATCAAGATGTTCAATATTCACAATAATGTCAATACAAAACATTTCAAATCTGAGTTCTATTTCAGTTTCTAGGCAAAACATCATTTACATGCTGGTCCGGTTTTTCTTTGACGAGAATAAAACACTAAAACCTTTTTGGTAATTCAAGCCAGAGCAGTTAAATGTACTTAAAACGGTCAATACTAATAAGCAACACATTTTTAACAGTAGATAAAGATATACGTTGCATATAAAAATACTAGTTGAATCAAAGGGTCACTTACCTGACGTTATGCATTTCCCACATCAAAGTCTCTAGAGCGACAATCTCGCCGCTACATCAGGCTAAAAAAAAGGTCAGGGCTATTCTATTTATCTCGATGTTCCCGGCTTTAATATGAGCCGAAGGGCATCATTGAAAAAAATTTAGAGTTCCTGTTGGGTATTTCCTCAAACAATTCAGACGTCGCATCCAACCGCCTGTTACACACTCGTCTACAATCGTGCTCAGTTCACCATGTCATTGTCGGGCCTTTCATCACTGTTGCCGAACTTCCTTCAATTCATCCGATTTTAATAATCAACCCAGCAACCTTGTGCTAAATAGTACCCAGTTAATCGCAAGAGCTCATGCTAACAATTCCCTTTTATATAATCTCATAGCCTATGCGCTTCCTTGTCCAAAACATATACATGCATCTCACACAACTGTAGCAGTGTACAGCTACAATACATAAACCGCAAACACACCACCGAACTTATGCACAGCCTCCCTCCAGCAAAATAACTGAACGTCCATTTATGCCTTAACTACAACTCTGCTTGTGAGTTACTTGCATGCTGACCCAATTGTGTGCATCCGAACACTTGAGTTGATGTTGATCGAGATTCCTTGTGTACTGCCCCTTGAAATTAACCAAATAATCCCACCATGTTGATCCCCTGCTCCTGCGTGAATTGCCATAACTGTTTCAATCCTCAACCAAATGTGCCTCTTTTCACTAAGCCCAAATAACTCGCAGTCAGGATAACCGTCGTTGCAGATGTTTTGAGATAATGAGATTGAGGTACAAGTATTTTCAATCAAATTTTGGTGCAATTCTTAGACATCCACTAAAACTCGAAAGCCATGAAAACCATTACAACTCTGTTATGTTACACTCTCTTTACTTATCTGTGGTTCTCGATAATGTAGAAGCAAAACAAATCCAATAACGATTTCTTTTACCGACGGTAGGCAATTTCTTTTACTGCCCACACAATTTCACGCACCAATTCACGTGCTCCAACTCACCCATTTGTACACTGCCTCATGCAGAGATACATGCCATGCACCCACCATTCACTAGTCCTAAAATGCAGACTAGGACACATACTGCTAGATACATCACTACATCCTTCAAAGCACTTGCCGACTTACACATTAAGACACAACAATATTCACACAGCTGTACATAATACACCACCACATTCCACGTACCCGTCCACTCACAAACACCTGTAGATACCCATCCACATATCCAGACATATACAACCGATAAACACCACACCATAGTGTCCCCGCATACACACCTTTTTAAACACATTCATCCGATAACAACCACACAATCATCCATGATAACCCGTTTCACAATTTTTACAATACTGCCAATAATAAACTTCAGTACCAATTTTGCTGAATATGCGTGTTGCCAGTGCTCCTTCGGTGACGGTTAAAATTTTACAGAGGTGGTCGGCCGGCCAGTGAGCGTCGCAATGACAGAGGAAAATTGTGAGTTTCCTGTTGGTTTCTCTGCCACCTTCATCGATCGGGAATCCTGTCGCAGGAATTTTTGCCCGTATACACGCGAAAGGGTAGCGACGGTAAAGGGAGGCTGCGCTTGAAGTGTTCGGTGCCGTTGGCGGCGCACGGTGGCGTGGGAGTCACTAGCGGCACTGACAACGGAGGTTGACTGGCATCGGCGGTGGTAGGCTTAAGACCCATGATGATGGGTAAACTGTTGGTTTTGCGGCGCCATCCTCATCGGTGTGTTGGTCTCATCGGCATCGCGTCGTTGGAATATCCGCCGGTTGCAGGCTGTCATTTGCACCGCCAGTGCTTGCCGAAGATGGGTGATTGCACGACGTCTAGGCGGTGGCAGCAGGGCCTCGGCTACGGTACGGTGGTCACTAAGTTGAAGGGGGCGACATGAGTTGATTACCGGTGACCGCTGGTACGGGCGGCAGTGGGGCTACCATGGCAGAGGCGCGGCGCAGCCAGTTCTAGGGCCTGCTGCCATCTCTCTTCTTTTGTACCTGTCTTCTCTTTTTGTTTTCTCTTTTGTTTTGTTTTGTTTTTTGTATTGCTTATTTATAAACCTATATTCTTTTAATTGCTGCCAAAGTCTTCTCCTTTATGTCCCCAATCTCTCTCTCTTTTTTTCTCGATCATTTTAAATGCCACACTTTCTCCATAAATCACCCTATCTGCCATATTTAAATAACAAAGATTAGAGATTAAATATTTATATAATAAACCCTAATTAATTATAACCTCTTTAGAGTGACCGGCTACATTTCATTTATTTCTCTCTTGCACCCATTCTTATCTGTAACTAGTGGTATTTTAAATTTGTTACTGGTAATATTGCCCAAGCAAAACGTCGTTAAAAATTTAAAAGAACATCACTCCTAAAAACTGTCGCTAAGGTAATGATAACCGGGTAAACTTAGGTTCGGGGTATTACAAGGGGTGTGCGCTGTAACCCGGAGAGCGTGAAGACGAACGACTATCCCACCCGTCGCGCCAAATGTATGTACGATGCCCAACGCATTTGGCCGGAGATAGACGGTCGAACTCCCCTCGATAGTACGTAATGTTGTGATGGGGATTGACTCTCCTCTGGTAATGGCTAACCTTCCGGCTGTACTCCCAAGCACACAACCGAGGCCACACTTTATCGGTTCCATCCCTACGCGTTGGTGCACCGGGAGCAAGGTGTTCATAAGACCACACCTGAGAATATACACTAACTGTGTAGCGAAGACTGTTGACGTGATAGATAAGGACAAGATAACCGTCGTGGGCGTGAAGGACTGACGGGACAGGTACAGACATGTGTCAGCCTAGAGGTCATCCGCTAGACTGTGTGGCGGATGACTTTTTCCTGACATGTGTCAGGACTTGAATGCAGTCCGCGATACAGTCTAGCGGACAGGGGAGGAAGGGCAAAAAGGTAAAAAAATGTCGTCTGAGACATAATGTTACGGACTACTGACAATTTTTAAAAAAGACGCGATTTGAGCCGTCCATCTTTCAGGATGGACGGCCAGATCGAGCTTGCAAAATAGTCCATTTTGCCCACGCTCACAACAGATCAGCTCCCTCCACGCTCACAACGGATCATATATATATATATATATATATATATATATATATATATATATATATATATATATATATATATATATATATATATATATATTGCTAGTGCGATCTAGCCGTCCATCCTGAAAGATGGACGGCCCAGATCGCGTCTTTTTTGAATACTGTCAGTAGTCCGCGACATAATGTCGCGGACGACATTAGTTACCCTTTTGCCCCTCCTCCCTTGTCCGCTAGACTGTTTCGCGTACGACATTCAGGTCCTGACACATGTCAGGAAAAAGTCATCCGCCACACAGTGTAGTGGACGACCTCTAGGCTGACACATGTCAGGACCTGTCCCGTTCCGTCAGTCCTTCACGCCCACGACTGTTATCTTGTCCTTATCTGTCACGTCAACAGTGTCCGCTACACAGTGTAGCGGACACTATATTGTCACTATATTGTCTGCGATATAGTATAGCGGACGTCTAAGACTGTCCACTACACTGTGTAGCAGCCATTTAATATATATTAAAAAAACCCTAACTACGACACTCTTCTCCATTCTTCCTACTCACAAATATTCCCAGCGGCATTGGCAAGCAGATATGAGCAATTTCTTCTTAAGAGCAGCTTTAATACCCTAATAGATTACGTAAGTTCACAAAATTAATTATTTACATGTTTGCATTCTATAGTTGTGATGAATATTGCATTTTATGCGTGGTTTTGATTATGCATTGAGCATGTGCTAGCAATGATGAGGATTTATATATGTATGTATTTTTTCATGTGCTAGCGTTTGTAAAATCCGATTCTGTATATGTATATATATATATCTATTATACATATACTCATATATGTTAACATTGTATGTATTATGCATGTGCTAGCGTTGTATTTTTGCGAGCGATTATCAAAATCCAAACCGAGAAGGTTTTCCATAATTTCAGTTGCAAAAAATGGAATTTAACCCTGGACCAGAAGATCCATCCGTATTATATGACCAAGCCAACCATATCAGTACGCTCATATAGGATGGTGGAGTAAGATACATTATTTATCAACTTTCTTATTCTTACGAGCATTGTATACCGTTTGTTTTGCTTAAATTGTATTTATTAATTCTGAGGAAAGAGAACTTCTCACCACCGAAGAAGTATCTCACGAGTTCACATCATGGAAATTGAACAAGTCCCAGAAGAAGATACTGCGTGGAATTGGGTTTGGGAATTTCACGCATGGGCAGATCTTTCAACATCTTGACCGGGCCTTGATAGGTGCCCTTGTTGAGAGATGGAGAAGTGAAACGAATACGTTTCACTTCCCACTCGGAGAGATGACAATTACCCTAGAAGATGTAGGGTTCATCTTAGGGTTACCGGTGACGGGGTGGCCGGTAATTGCTCCTCCGTCGGAAGCAACGAATAAGAGAACCGCTAGGGACTTCTTCACTTCGATACCCCAGGATCAATTTAGCACTGGCGGTATAAAGTTGAAGTGGTTGGTAGATATGTACGGGGTTATGCCAGAAAACTATACGGGCCGTGAGCTTGTGCTGTACACAAAAGCCTTCCTCTTGTGGGTGATGGGGGCTATTTATTCCCAACGACGTCGAAGAACATGGTCAACGTGAAATATTTACCGTTGTTGGGTAACCTGCCAGAGGTTGGGGATTATGCCTGGGGTGCAGCGGTTCTTTTGTATCTGTACCGAGTATTGCACAAGGCAACGAGGCCCGACTCCAAAGCCATATGTGCATGTCTTTTGCTATTGTTGGTATATCATATAAATCATGTCTTTGTTATTTTTTTTGTTTGTTGAATCGATGATATAAATATAATTTGCGGATATTCTCAGGTGTGGTCTTATGAACACCTTGCTCCCAGTGCACCAACACGTAGGGATGGAACCGATAAAGTTTGGCCTCGGTTGTGTGCTTGGGAGTACAGCCGGAGGGTTAGCCATCACCAGAGGAGAGTCGATCCCCATCACAACATTACGTACTATCGAGGGGAGTTCGACCGTCTATCTCCGGGCCAAATGCGTTGGGCACCGTACATACATTTGGCGCGACAGGTGGGAGAGTCGTTCGTCTTCACGCTCTCCGGGTTGCAGCGCCACCCCTGATCCACTTCGAGGTCGCAGAGTGGCAGCTATCAGATCGAGCAATGCACCATTTTGAATTGGAGCAGGGTTCGCCAGTCGATGCCCCAGAAATGAGGGTTAACAGAAACCCACCGGATGTCGGACGGTTTGGCAAGGTCAATGCGCACGAATTGTGCGCGGCCGAAATAGAGCTTTGGAGTTCTTGGCAGGACACACTGGTGGCCATCGTCTCGGAGCCTGACCCCGTTATCAGCATCGAACAGTACAATGAGTGGTACTACCGCATCACGCGGAGGAGAGTAGCCCCAGTAAACTTTGAACGTGGGGAGAGGTATGCGCCTAGGGGTCAGATCAATGAACGTATGGCATACAATCTCATAAGTTACCCAACAAGTCTGACTTGTCTTGAATTTAATGAATATAAATGTCTGATTGAAGTTATTTATTTATTTTATCTCTTTGGATGTAGGTTAATGTCTCGCTTGCATTCTTCCAGAAGTTGAGTGAGCGGAAGGATCTGGTGAGACCAATGGGCGAGGATCTTTGCCAACAGGCTGCTGCATTGGCTTTAGGCTGTAGGAATTTTTTGCGCCAAGCATTGGGACAGTCTTCGGTCGTCAGCCCGGGAATGGGTTATACGGGCGTCAGCCAGGGATACGGTCATCCCTCCGGACAGGCTTCAGGTGTGAGCCAGGGAGTTGGTGGTCCCTCTGTAGCGGGGATGGGACAGGCTCAAGCGTCGTGGGACGGTTACAGCAGCCCCTCCTTCAATTTGTTCTCAGAACCCCAACCTTTCTCTCAGAGTCAAGTCACGCAAGACTGGCCTTTCAGATACTACGGTTTCTCCGAGGCACTGCCCATTGTCCCATGGGCGGGACCAGTTGGCACCCCTGGAGAGCAATATCCCCCGTTTGACCTCCACGGGGGGCAATATCAGCCGGCCGAACCAGGAATTAAAGGCCAATATCCCTTGCTCTTGCCCCCCGGCGGAGGGCAAGATTTTCCAGTTGACCCCCCTGAAGGAAGACAATATCCCTCGGTCGACCCCCGAGGGCAATATCCAAACGGGAATCCAGCCAGGCCCCTAAAGTCGCATAAATACGAGCTAATCTGAGCCCGTTATTTTAGTGGGCCCCCTAAGACGGACAGAACTATGATGTGGATCACCCGAAGGGCTTGGATTACAATGCCTCGTGGACAAAATTGGCCTCGCTGGTGCTGGAATCTTGGTTAGACAGCGGTGTTATCTCGTACTACGTGCAAATTCTGAGGCAAAAGGGTCGGGAGCATCCAAACATCGGTCCGCGCATTTTTATCTTGGATGCTTTTTTTCATCAGATCTTAGTACAAAAGTGGGTCGACTGGGGCAATTCTAGGAAGGGGAGAGGCCTAGCCCAGTGAAGACTGTCTGCTAACCTACAAGCATATCTTGGGCGGGACAGTTCAGTGAGCGCAAATGTTGCCGATGTGTTTCTAATCCCATTTTTAGGGAATGCCCATTGGTACTTGGTTTGCTATGAACCAGTAGAGAGGACATTATTAGTCCTCGACAGTCTCTACGATGATACTGACATGATGCCTGTGATTAACATGTACCGAGGCATAGGCCAGTTGGATGCCATGGTAAGATCATGTTTACTTCTTATTGTAACTTGCATAATCTAAAACTGATTAATCTTATTATGTTTGCTATGTTTAATGTTTAATGCTTATTATGTTTCTCGCAGAATCTATTTGCTGCCTTGGTCAATGGTAGGCGTCAGGAGAAGGTACCGCGCAGGCCGGGCCTCATTTTCTGATTGAAGAGGCGTAGGCCCAAGCAACATAATTTCTCAGACTACGGCGTCTTCGTCTGCATGTACATGGATTACATTTGTCAGACTGAGAGCCTCAAGAAGACCGTCTGTAGCCGAGAATGCATACAAGGCTTTATGTATAGGATGGCTTGGCAAATTATGAATGGCCGGCCTAGAGCTATTAGGTTTATTGTAAATCCGTGTAATGAACAATATTCCCGCAGGGGATGAGGGCCGCAATTGACATTGTAACATTATATTCACTTTTTTAATAAACACATATTGAATGCGATTGATTTTATTGACCGTTATCATTGTATTGAATTCAGTTGAGTGTTTGATTTGTGGTCAGAGATAGCATTTTGGCTAATTGACTGATATGTGATTTGCTTTGAATGGTGGGAAACAAAGTGTTGGATATATGTCTTTCTACAGGGCCGTAAAAAACCAAGTGTTGGAGGATATGATATTTTTTGCAGGGCCGTCCGCTACATAATATAGCGGACGTAGAGGGAACCCAAGACAGAACCAAAAAAACTAAGTGTTGGATATCTGTCTTTCTGTAGGGCCGTCCGCTACATAGTATAGCGGACGTAGATAGAACAAAAAAAAAAAAACCAAGTGTTGGATAACTGTCTTTCTGCGGGGCCATCCGCTACATAGTATAGTGGACATAAAAAGAACAAAAAGAAAAACCAAGTGTTGGATAGTTGTCTTTCTACGGGGCCGTCCGCGACATAGTATAGCAGACGTAGAGAGAACAAAAAAAAAACCAAGTGTTGGATAGTTATCT
This sequence comes from Escallonia herrerae, assembly GCA_033070095.1. NCBI lineage: Eukaryota > Viridiplantae > Streptophyta > Magnoliopsida > Escalloniales > Escalloniaceae > Escallonia > Escallonia herrerae. The sequence continues at coordinate 31,081 of JAVXUP010001772.1, read as the reverse complement.
TTCTGCGGGGCCGTCTGCTACATAGAATAGCGGACGTAGAGAGAACAAAAAAAAACCAAGTGTTGGATAGTTGTCTTTCTGCGGGGCTGTCCGCTACATAGTATAGCGGACGTAGAGAAAACCAAAAAAAAAATGAACAAAAAAAAACCAAGTGTTGGATAGTTGTCTTTCTGCGGGGCTGTCCGCTACATAGTATAGCGGACGTAGAGAAAACCAAAAAAAAAACCAAGTGTTGGGATTTATATGTCAAATGAAGAGTGATATATATATATATATATATATATATATATATATATATATATATATATATCTTCTTACTGTATGTTGGGAATTTTTGTTGCGCCGTCCGCTAGACATTGTAGCGGACAACGATAATTCTGTTTTAATAAATTGGCGACCGAAGATTTGTTTTAGCGCATAATCAATAATCTCAATATCGATTAACAATAAAAAACATATGATTAGCAATCAACAATATCAACATCGACGGAATCAAAAAATGGCACAATTAAGAACCTAAAATTTGGAAAAATAATGAACATTAACATAAAATTATTCATAACAGAATTTAGGGTTCAACATTGGGGGAAAGTTTTTTCACAAGTGCTCCGATCAAACACCGTCGCTTGAAAATTTCACTTTCCTGTGTGTTCAAACATTACAAAGTCCCCGAGATGGAGGTCATGCTGCTCCACGAATTTGTTCTAACCCTCCGCGAAACAAATTTGATCTTCGCCGCACTTCTTCTTGATTCTAATATGCCATGACCCCTTGCAGCTGGTTAAAGTTGAATGGAAATAAAGTGTGGTAAGCCAATAGCAAAAGGCTACCGGTATGTCCTAACATATTCACAATACAAAAAAATAGGTAAGTTTTTAACCAAAGATCAAACTTTTAACACTAAAAGTAACACAGAGAAAGAGGGATGGCCTACAAGTTCTATATCAAAACCAGGCATCATGACTTTGAAGTAGTGTCTGCCTACAAGGTGCATGTTGCCTACAAATTCGCTGCTGCTCGACGAATCAGAAGCCATCACGTCGGGAATGTCGATGGAGGCGCCGCGGTGTTGAGGGGAGGACGGGGCTGTCGCCGGGGACGGCACAGCGTCAGGGGGAGGACGGGTGGTGTCACCGGAGTTGTGGGTCGCCGTAGATGGGGTAACGGCTGGGTGAGATGTTTGAGACAGATAGAGAAACGGACGGAGTGATAAGATGATTGGCCTCTGATTAATATATAACGGAGTGACCAAAGTTTTTTTTTCTACAGACGTCTGCTACATTGTATAGCGGACATAAAAGAACAACAAATTAAGACTCTGGAGAGACGTCCATTCGCTTTATTGTGTAGCGGACACAAATAACAAAAAATGAGGATTTTGCAAAGACGTCTGCTACATTGTATAGCGGACATAAAAGAAGGTCAAAATTTTCTAAAGTGTCAGAATTTTAAGACTCTACAGAGGCGTCCGCTACACTATGTAGCGGACGGGGCTAATAAAAAAAACAACATAAAATTTTAGAGTTGATGGCTCTCATAGGTCCATCAGAAAATATATAACAGTATTCGGTCGAAAGATTATTAGAAAAAAATTACACAAAATTATTACAAATGTCAAACATAGTTGATGGCTTAAAAAAAATTATAGGTCCACTGCAGCTTGTTCGTCCTCATCTTCGGCATCATCTTCTTCCCCATCTTGCAAACCCCCTGGACTTATCCCCAGTGCCTTGTAATGGTTCCGCTTGTCGTGGTCGGTCATTTTGTTGCACAATGCACACCTTCTCAGCTTTTTAGGTTGAGTTGCCGTTTCAATAGAGCTTTTCATCCGCGTAGATCTCTTGCGGCCTTTCGTTTGCGATATAATTGGATCCAAAGGCCGGATATCATTGTCGTCTCCAGCCCCTGGCTCGTCATCTTCTGATCCCGTCGTAGGCTCGGTGTCAACCGCATTGCTGACTGAAGCTGCTTCCAACTGGTCGACGATGGGCTCTTGCTGCTGAGCTACCTCGAGGAGATGTTTATATCCGACCATTGTAGTAGCACCCTTTACGGACAAACGGGTGAACATCGTCACCAGATGATTATACCGCAACGTCTCTGATTCTTCAAAGTCAGTATACGGGTGCTCCAGAAAGGAAATGGTATCCGTGCAACCTGTTTGCACCTTTCGTCCACCGTGACAGGACGTATTTATCGGGGATTGTCCTGATATTCTTCTGTATGAAAAACCGCAGAATGTGTCTACACAGGATGCCATGGAACTCAAACTTCTTGCAAACACATGTCACCGAGTCCGTCAATGTGTCATGGCTCACCGTATAAATTCTGCGCAGCTTCTCAGGGACGAGGTCATTCACGAGCGAATAAACCTTGTACTCACGCGACGACTTTTCTGCCACCTTGTTTATACTGTATCGGCCCGATTTTTGCAGCTCTACTTGGTATAGCATAAAGATCTCCTTCGTATAGACTTTGGCACCGTTCAGCTCCAGCGGGGTCTCAAGCAACCTTCTCCTTTGCTTGTACGTGGTTGCAAAGTCTGCAGCCCTTTCTTTTACGAATAACGACGCAACCGCTTTTTGTGCGGATGTGACGAAACTCTTCAAATTGGTAGATGTACCCACATAACTATCGAATGTGGCATTCATAGATTCACTCCTGCCCGTCGTTTTCATGCCAGCAGAAAAATGCTTCCTCGTGTAAACGCCAATCCATTGCTCTTTGAGCTCGTACAAGTGCTGGAGCCACTCGTTGTCTTGCAATGAGTAATCCTCAACAAGCTTTTCCCACCTCTCCTCAAATTCCTCAATCGTTAATGACTTATTAACGCACTTTTCAAAGTCCTGTTTAAAGTCTGGATAGTTTGCATACACGTGATGCAAACGTTCAGGGTATTTGTTGCTTATGTGCCAAGTGCACAAGTTGTGTCGAGTATCTGGGAAGACGGTAGCAATAGCCTTCTTCATTGCCAAATCTTGATCGGTGATGATAACGTTGAGTGCTTTGAAGTTCATTGCTTCCAGCCACACCCTAAACAACCATTCAAAAAAACTCTCGCTCTCGTCCGAACCCGAACAGGATGGAGTGATAATGATGATTGACCCGCGTGAAAGGAGCGAACGACATCGAGTACTTGTTGGTACGGTATGTGGTGTCGAAAGTCACGACATGCCCAAAATGCTTATAAGCTAGCTGTAACGCCCCGAATTTTTGGAGCGTTAATATCAAATAACAGAGTCAGAAAATCTCAAAATAATTTAAAAAAAAGTCTCCTTAAATGGTTATTCAGAGCATGTACTAAATAACCCAAAGATACATCAATAAATATTATAGCAGCCTAAGGCATTTACATGATCCAAATTACTCCAACATGGAGTTCCAAAATAAATTCCAAATCCACATAGGTCCTCCACTGTAACGTCATAAAAATAACCAAACTAAATGCAAAACTAAACTACTGATATTGGCTCTGATATAAAATTACTAGCTTTAAATCGCATAGCTAGCCCTGCAATCCAGTTCCCTTTTTATTGATCACCTGAGGGAAGAAAATAATAAGAAGTGAGCCAAATGCCCAGTAAGGTCGCTCAACGGACCAACCAAAAGGGATACAAAAAAAATGTCTGATGAACGAAATTTCGGAGGAACAAAACTTTAATGGAACAGATACGAGACAGAATTTCAAAATGTCAAAAATATGTAATTGTACAGAGACAGACACTAGAGAGCCATTCAGAATAAGGTCACACATGCCATCACTGAAACGTGACAGCGGGTTCAGAAAATAAGATCACGATCTCTAGCTCATCATACTGAGCTAGTCCACGTTCCAATTCACGTGGGTAAGTCAGAAATAGAAAAGTCACAGACGCTGTGACATGGCTCATAAAATTTTCTAAATTAGTCCAATAACTTAATCGAGAAAAATAAAAATAAATAAATAAAAGAACAACAAGTTGTGTAGGCTATGTAAACTAGTTGGTCATTTACACCCCGCGGCCCACGGCTCACAAAGTCACACAACGCAAAGTCAAGTTGACAAAACTTTTTGAAAATTTACAGAGCGATTCCAATAGAGTATTTTAATAATTGTGGCAATTGCTCAGAAGTATGCTTATACTGAAAAGAATAATCACAACAATATTTCATGGAAGTGGTGTCAACTAAGTCAGAGTAGCTAACTGTAACTGAACAAAGAAGGGTACTGCTTGGCACAAAATAAGGTAGCAAATTGACTACCCAAGTACATAGATTTTTCAATTGAACTATGGAATAGAAGGCTGTATTGGATGGTGAGCAAAACGTGCGGCAGTGGAAGAAGAATAGACATGACACACATGCATAATATAATACATGAAATAACAAGTTCATGCATTACCTATAATTAAAATAGGAGAGGCATCATAGCCACACGGTTATAATGACACCGTACAAGTCACCAAAAGACAGACAAAAGGAGGTCAACAACCAAGTAAATTTGTGTGATCAGTCAGCACGCAAAACGAGATTTAACTATATGACACGCATACAATGTTTTTGTAACAGCAGTTTGTCAACAAGTGTATGGACTAGCACAAATTATCAGAAACAGCAGAACAGGGTACGCATCGAGTTAACCATACAAAAACTAGCGGAAGATCTGATCAGGCACAAAAATCGAGCTATCAATAAACGTATGAAATTTCAATCGTGCGTAACGGCGACACAGAAATCGAAAAAATCATACACGTCATAATTTTGTTTACCGTCGCGACAAAGTGATGGTATGAAAAAATTTGAGGCACATGAACCGAACAATTGAATCATTAAACGGATGATTAGTCCAACGCTGATTCAGATTTTAACAAAGTAAACCCTTACCTCTGATCGTGATTAAATCCAAAATTTGATCTTCTCAATTCAATTGTATCAAAAGCCCTAAAAATTGACAAACCAAAGATTTCAATTAAATTCCAATGACAACGAAAATTCGTCGACTACTATAGTCCCAAATCAAAAATCAATTTAAATTCTTACCTCAAGCAGTTTGTAAAATCTCAAGAAGTCTCTTCTTAGGGATTCTTTGGAGGCTCCTCTGAACTTTGGTGTGTTCTTATGAATGTATGTAACTATCAGACATCTAAAAGATATATATTTATATTCCTAAAACAAATAGAATTTCAAAATACCCATTACATCCCAAACTCTCTAATTTTTTTCTTTTCTTTTTTTTAAGCATTTATATATGAGGGGTCTAACACTAGCCTCGAACGATCGTCGACCCAAAAAATTGTGCTAACTCGATGCTCGTCGTCAAGTTTATAATCGAAGGTAAACTGCGGGTCCTTCATCTGCATCCGTTTCAATAGACTCATTGTGGATTGAGCATCATTGAGGTCATACGCGGCTCGTCTATGGGTTCGGACCGCGTTACGAACGTCTGTCGTGTTAAAGTTTAAATTTTGAATTTCCCCAGCCTGTTCAACAAGAACATTAATCATGTCGGTAGGTCCTAGCCGCGCATTGCTCATTGTATGAATTAGGCTCCTTGCGACCTTACCCATCTTCTTGTGTTGATGCATCTGACACACCTTAGAAGGGGTTACTAACGGGTGATTGTGTGCCAGTTCCAGGCTGGTAATAAGCCAATGATCTTGCTTGGCTTTATAGCTTACGGACATCTTGACCTGGCAATTTATGCGCGCAAAGCAGTCCCGTCTTCTCCGCGCATACCCTATTTTGTCATCACTGTCATCGTTGCTTACGCGTGTCTCATTTTGCATTGGGTTTCTGCCCCTATGACACTCGTATAAGCGAGAGCATATCTTTTTTGTTACGCTGCTTGTTCTTGTAGTCTTTATTCTAATGACAAAACCAACCCTCAATGAATACGCTCGAAAACATTCTTCAGCTTCTTCCAATGTTGGAAAGGTTCGTCCTAGATACGGATCACTAGCATCTACGGGGGTGTTGGAGCTCGACACGAAATCAGACATTGTGAAACAAGACCTGTGTAGAAATAGACTACGCTTAACAATCAAATGACATTTTCAACTGAAAATATTATCTCAAAATTATCTTGGCGAATAGACCGATTTA